>CM057347.1:309485766-310085766 GCA_030015575.1 Agapanthus africanus | reverse complement strand
GGTCCATTCACGTTGTTGAAGGGGGCTGCCTCGCTTCAGGTTTTGGCGGGTAACTTGCCGCGCCCGTAGGGGTCTAGGATTTCATTGCACGGGCTATCCACACGACCAGGGGAACGTCGAATTTCAGTAGCGGCTCTATGAAACCCGGGGGTCCCCAGATATCTGTATTGTTCTGTGATGCTGGTTACATTTCTGTGATGTTGCATTTTATCACGCCTTGAGCGAATATTATATATTGATATATATACTAGTAGATGTTGTATATGTTTTGCAACCGCGCTAGTCCAGTCCCCGCTCTGTCGTTAGTTAAGTAACCTAACGGGTGATGACGGGGCCCAGTGGCGAATGCGGATGGCATATACGTACATCATTATTTTCGTTCTTTATTGGTGTGATCAATTGATGGGACTGCATTGATTCGGATCAATGCAAGCTAAACAAACCTATTCTGATATTGTTGGAACATTTTTCAAAAAGCTGTTATTGCAAGGACGTTCACTTTTGTTTTACACAGTGGTATTCGGTTATGAATATCCAGCACCTCAGTCGACGAGGCAAGGGCCGAGATCCCTTCACCGGGAGTGACCCCTTGGACAGAAGTTTGCGTCGAGGCAATAACTTCACTATAGTCGATTACTTTTGCTTTGCATCGTGGTATTCAGTTGGAATATCCTGCACCTCATTCTACCGGGAAAGAGCCGAGATCCCTTCACCGGGAGTGACCTCTTTAGCAAAGGTTTTTGCCACTATATTTTTATAAAGCTATCCAGTTCCTTCAACGATATCAAGTTCATTACATTAAAGGTTTTCGCTAGAAACCATTCGTAGCCCTCCATCATTTCAGTTAAATATTCGGTAGTTTTCAAGCTATGTATTTTGACCTCACGCCAAGGCATAGTGATTGGTAGCTGCCGGATATTTATCTGTTGCATAGATAGAATGTGTTAGTTTGAGACAGTCGTACTGCCATTTTGGTCTACGTCAAGGGTAGGTACGGGTGGGTTCAAATTAACCTGGAAAATGATTGGTAGAACTTGACATGTGACTTATGACATTTTGACCTCACGCCAAGGTCATAAGAGTATGGGGCAAAAATCATATCGGGAGTTTCAAAAGAAACTGAAACTTGCCAGATATGCGCATACCTTCTGGAGTGTGATAACGTGAGAGGATTCCGTCATGTTATCATGCGATGATAGTTGGATCCCGATTCCCACTGATGAGTTGGTTTACTCCTCAGGTGATCCCGACTAATTCTTATTTCAGGTTTGGAGGAGAATTTGACGTTACAGTGGGAGGTTTCCTGATTAGATAAATTGATAACCTTTCTGATCTAGGTTAGAGTGCAGGCTGAGTGTTTCTTTTCTCTCTCTCTTTGGCAGCGACCATGACTCGACCCTAGACTATGACTCAGTGACCAAGATTAACCGAACCTTCTTATAAGACTGGCTTTTGGATTGTCAGAGTTGCATACCTCATTGCCACTCCTACTTTTACCCTTTTCTCCAGGACACCCCGTATTATTACGAATGTCCACTTCCATTGGACAAAACCATCGTATGGTTATATACGAACTCGAAGGGCTTTATTCGAGGATGGTTTCCAGTTTTGGAGAAAACGAATATGACTATTCAGTTGTTTTTTCCTTTTACCTTCCCTCAGGTTGCGAGTGCTCCTTGGATTAGGACAGTACACCTATTATACAAATTGGATAGTCTTCTTCCAAACCATAGGCAGGTGCCGACCGGTAGGGAATGAAGAAAGCCGATTAGCCTAAGTGCGGTGTACAGAAGGTATTAAGTTAAGACAAATAAAGGGATTAGAAGGAGGGCAAAGTAAATTACGACTGATATTCACGACCAAACCAAGTGTTTCTTTACCACTCCCACTTCACCTTTGTATTTCTCCAGGATACTCCGTATTACTATGAAGATCCACAGTATATTAGATACTCCATCATATGGTTCTATACGAACTCAAAAGGAACTTGTTCCAGTTCGGGGATAGATTCTGGTTCAGGAGAAATAGGAATAAGGTTTATTCGGTTGTCTTTTATCTTCACCTTATCTCGCATTGCGAGTGCTCCTAGGATTAGGACAGTACATCCATTATACTTATTGGATAGTCTTCTTCCAAACCATAGTCTGGTGCCGAACGGTAGGGAAGGAAGAAAACCATTTGGCCTAAAGGGGTGTACAGAAGGTAATGACTTAAGAAATATAAAGGGATTTGGAGAGATGGCAAAGAAATATACGGTTACAGTTGTGAATCTGGATAATGGAAGAGGCATTACTACGAATACACAGATACCCCATCGAAATATTTCAATGTTTCAGTTTTACTGTGTACTGTTAAAAGAAAACTGATTTCCCAATTAGCCCTTGCTCCAGGGTATGTATTTACCAGGTATGATCCTCACATCTGTATGGTTTTACAGATGATGAGTGGGAGTAAGTTATTGGGAATTAGGTGATCATCCTCATTATATCGGAATTCGTTGTAATTGGTGATATTTGAGGAAATCGCCTGGGCTGTTTGCCGGACGGCAAATGTTTGGTTTTGAATATCCGTTGTCATGCACCAATTTCAAATTGATATATCTGTACGTCTATTTTCATAGAGTGAGATATAGCTTTTTGAAATTATGTCTATGACATTTACCTATATCAGTGGATGGTTAGGTAAGGAGCATTAAACAGCGGTGTAATTCTTCATAACCATAGTATAGTTTTCAACCTACGACGCACAGGGTTTGAGTTATTAGACTCATAGGACTTATACAGAGGATTGTATATTGTCCAGTGTCCATTAGGACAGATGGGTTGGTCCTCGTACTATATTCTGTTTACTTATGACTTCTCTAGTTCTTAGACAAGTGTTTCGTAGAAACACAAGGTCTAAGTTTTGAGAAGTTATAGGTATAAGAGTAAAGTAGAGAACCAGATGTTGCAAGTATCAGGATTCATCAAGGTGATCGAAGATGTAGATACTTGTGTATGGTATTCAGTTGATAGTAATGGTTTTGAGAAACTTGTTTCTCTTTCAGGTTGCTCATATCTGGATGCATTCCTAAGTTGAGTAACGCTGATCGATCTCTCTCCATTTACTTAACATGCACTGGAGACAGCTGCATGATTTGAATCTGGTTCAATTAAATCAGTGCCTCTGTTTCTGTATTGGATATAGAACAGTTCATATCTTGACATTGTTAAGATACGGGGAGTTGTCCGGCTTATGCTTAAAACCAGACTCTGGATAACTTTAGGCACGTTTCTGTAATGGCTGTTTGTGGGTTAACCCGGGCTATGACGAGGGTTGACTTTCTACCATCTGGAAGATCAATAGTGATATTGTTCTTGACTCGCCACATTTTTAATAAAAATGGATTTTTCAGAAAACAGTAGTGGGAGTATGGTAGAACTGGAAGTGATTCCAGAACCGCGAACGATTACTGAAAATTTGATAAGAACCTAAACATTCAATCTGGTTTGACATTCCATTAGCCACTCCGCAGATATGGTGGGTAACCTCAGGCACTCGAGAGGTACTTCGGTATGCTCAAAGACGGTGACAGCGAGGTTCTTGTTTACCCAAACTTGCCATTACTGTTGTTCCAGACTGTGAGACCCGGCAGGAGGATGAAGATAGCGTCATTCTGAACTAGCTTTAGAAGTGTACGTCTATATGACTCTGCCAGAGGGTTGTCGTAGTCAGTGGGAGCAGCGGAAGTGTAGTGGACAAGTGGCTTATGTCTATTTACAGACTAAAACAGATATAGCGGAGATAGATCATCTATTTCTGATGTGACAGTCATAAGTTTGACTTTATCAGAATAGGGGATGGATCTGTTAAGAAGGTAGTAGGGTGTGATGTCCTGGTATTTGGATGACATACACAGAGTATGAAGTGAAATTCCTATACTACGGTCGGTTATACTTTAGTTGTCACGCAGTAGTTTCTCCATATAGGAATTGGATATTATATCAGACATTCTGGTTACTTAGACAGCATTCTAAAGGTGTTTTAGAATGGACGACTCCTGGCACGGTAGTGTACCTGCAGGTGATGGAGTCACCCTCTCTAAAGGTGTCTTACAAACTAAAGAGGAGAGGGACGCGCATGATTGGCAGATCACTTGCTTAGGCAATTGAGTCAATCATGAGATGTCAAGTACCACCCCAGATGTTGTTTTTGCACTAGATGTAATAAGTTGATATTGATCCAATCCTGGAGAAAGATTCGGAAGCAGTTATAGAACATAAGTGCGTGATCTAGGGATTTGATAACAGCAGCCTCCTTTAGGAGACGGTTATCATTCCAGGCTTCCAAGGTGACCTAGATGACAGAGTGACTGTCAGAGTTATGGTTTTCCCTCTGACGATGGGCAGTATTTTGGACAAGTGGTCCAGGCGGATACTGAGGGAGGCATGGCGCAGGATACTGATTAAGTTCAGTTGACGATACAGTCTAGGAAGTTTGGATTTGGAGTTCATTTATGAACTAGGTACCATCAGATATCCAGACATACTCCAAGACAGGTATTGCTCATTTCGGGAGATGGTTTTCTCCGCGAACATGAGATAAAGAGAGACATAGAAAGAAACATTAGAGCGGATCCACTCACTGAGGCTATTCCTCGAACGCATTAGTTTCGCGAACGGGTTTTGTGAGACTGATTAGTAGAGGAGTTGGGTGTTCGGTATCACACAAGCTGTGAGTATGCGACATCGCAATAATTAGCCTTGAGTGCAAGTGGGAGATTGTTGGAGTTAGTGCCCTCAGAGTCAATTATTGGATCACAGGCACGTGATTGCAATGATTGAGAGAGGACCTATGCCGATAGGACAGTCTTACTCAAGATGATAGTATGCTATCTGGTTTATCTTTATCATCGTGTACTGCTTTAGGTGACCTTACAGGTCACTATTGCGCGTTGATAGAGCCCCTAGGATTCTTGCTTGACTGCCAGCAGTATGAGGGCGATCATATACGTGGGAGCTGGGGTCTATAAGAAAATCCTTAAAAGGTCCCTAGTCGTGGGAGTTTCGAGACAGGGCATCGATTCTCTAGAGTAGACTAGTGTATACAGTTGAGATCCCGACGAGGGGCGGTGGCCGGTCTCACAAGCCACTGGTGTCAGTTGGTTCACCTAAGATGTATACAGGTGCTCATTGGGTTATGAGTACACCGGACAGGACTCGCCGGGAACATGCAAGTTGGTCTTATACCTGATGTCAGATAGCAGTTCCCAGGTGACATGTGTACAGGTTAGTTCATCGACCTGAGATCGTCATTTGTCTCGTGTGAGTTCCCACTGTACTTTGATTACTACCCTACCGCGCTCAAAGGAGTCGTGCAAACAGATTTTAGTTGGGTACAGTCCCGAGCCACATGGAAGCAGTGAGCGGATCTTCAGGGGTTCGTCTCTCCCGGTATTAGGGGTGAGGTCGCGCTGTGTCTAGGAGAGCCATTACACGAAGTCCTTGGCCAAGGCAGGAGATTTACTGGTAGGTATTCCAGTAGTATCTCAGGGTGTTCTGGGCTACACTCCGACACGACTTGTACCGCTTTTGGGGGTCTGACTTTTACCAACCCCCTAGGCCCGCCATGCGATGCTCATAGACGAACGGACCGGACTGTACGGATATTTTCACTGACAGGCTCAGTAGGGTGTCAGGATGAGTTCGCTCATCGACGTCCCTTTTGGTCAATACCTGGTAGCCCGTTACGTATGGCTAATACCTCTGACGTGCTAGTGGTTAAATCCACAACCAAAGTATTGACGAGTCTTTAGAGTCCCCCATAGACCGTTTTCTCAAGTTTCGGGTAAAATGCTGTAGAGGCCGTATGGAGATATGGCAGGGTTCGATCAGATACGTGCGGTATTGCACGGATCATGATTGGACGAATAATACTAGCGGGCTTTGGTTTAAGCTGGATCCTAGTATTGTACAGTATAGATTTTGTTTCTTTGCATTTGTATTCAGTGGGAATACAAATGCGGGTATGTATGTACAGTCGCGGGGTTTTCCTGTAATTTATTACGGGATTAGTTTTCTGAAGTTGCCAGTTTGCATTCCGTTCTGGCCAGTTTTCCTTTTGTTTCTTCACGGCCGGATTTTTCTGATGGACGGGCTAATTTATATATTTGCAAATTAGCAGTTGTGGAGGGTTTATTTGTGATATGAGGCATTATGATAACAATAGCATCTTTGCTTTTCTTCTTTCATGATGGATAGCATTAAATGAGATTAGAGTTGATCTTGACATGGATGTGACCTTTATTCCTCATTATCTTCACATGGCTTATGGTTACCATTTGCTATCCCTACACTCACCTCCCTTATTGCTTTCCCCCTCTCATATTTGGCCGGCCACTTCTAGTAAGGGAGAGAGAGAGGTTCATTTTTGGTGTGGCAAAATGTTCATCTCAAATCATTTTAGATTACACAAAAAATCCTAAGCTCATTTTCTATTCTTCACCTCCATCAAAGTGGCAACTTCAAACCCCAAGAGATAAACCATTCTACACTTCATCTACAGCATCCTTAGGCACGTCGACTCGCCAACTTCGTGCTTGAGTTGCCTCGGTCTAGAGGTGGGAGCCCGTAAAAAAACCCGGCGATGTGGTGCCCGTTCCGACGAAGAAATGAAGACCGGAGATTCTGCGAGGAGATCGGAGTGGAGGCGAAGACCGAAGGATACGGATCGCTTGGTATAGCTCTCTACCCTATTTTCTAGTTTGCTAGAGTTAGGTTAATGGCCCGATCTGGGATTTTAGTGCGCGGTGGTGCCGGTTTCTAGTTTTTAGAAAAGTTTCGTTTCCGCATTCCGGCGTCGGATTGACGGCCGGGGCGCCGCCGTGCACTTACAAGGGCTACGCAGGTTTTTCAGAAAACCATGAGCGTAATGAACTTGATATCGTCGTAGAATCGAGTGATTTTGAAAAAGGAGTGTTTTTGAGACTTTTCTAGTTTCGTTAAAGAGGTCACTCCCGGTGAAGGGATCTCGGCTCTTTCCCCATCGAAAAAGGTGCAGGGTATATCATATATACCGCGGTGCAAAGCAAGAACTATATAAGCTGTCACAAACTATTCCGTGAGTTTGTAGCATCTTCCTGTTTCGCTAAAGAGGTCACTCCCGGTGAAGGGATCTCGGCTCTTTCCTCATCGAATAAGGTGCAGGGTATATCATATATACCGCTGTGCAAAGCAAAACTGTAGCTACCCTTTTTATAAAGTTTTTATTTTACAACATCTTTTAGGTTTCTTTTCTTTTATTAATATCATTAATAAAAATCCCATCAGCTTATGCTTCCTAAGCATCACAGAAGAAACGAAAGCAGTAATATTTATATATCAGCATATATATATATATATATATATATAGTATAAGCATTCGTCTCAGGCAGTAATATGATCTCATCACAGAACATTGCAGCAAAAGAACATATATGAAATATTGGATATATTAGGATGTCCGTGTTTTTAATACGAGCCGGTATAAAACATGGATTCCACGGTCACGATGAATAGCCAAACCCACATCCCTAGACCCCTACGAGAGCGGCAAGTAACACTGCCAATTCTAGGTCTAGGAGACCCGGTCTCGACTCCTCGAGATGGCCTCCCACTAGACCTTAGAACCCGGTTACTTGTGCTCCCCTCCTTGGGTCTACCTAATGCGGAAAAGTAAATAATATACAATGGTGACATCATCCTCAGCCCGGAAGTGCCCCAATAAAAGAATATTACATACAAATGAATTTTACATGAATGAAAATAAAAACCCTCATCTCACATAAAAACCCCGGCTATTAAGAACACGACGATCCAATATAACATATCACAGCAACACATAATATCTCATATCATCAACGTAAGTAAGTATGCATACACCGATCGTTATTGATGTATAGCAACGAAGACCGGCAATACAACTACATACTACACTTACGGTCACAGAAAAGAAATTGTAAAACTACAACATTTGGAATCCACAATCTCTTTAGACACCGTAAATCCGAAATATCACATACTTCGCATTTCATGCCTAACTGTATGAATTCCACATATTGTATCACACTCCAGATAAATAGACAGTATTAAACTTTCCGATCGAATCAAATGCCCAAGATTTCCTAAATAGCTCAACACTTGAGCGGAGTTCAAATAATCCCAGAATATGTCACAGTACCGATGATCCAGCCGTAGAAGGGTCAAGCCAACGCCTCACATGTGGCACGCCGTACTGCCCCAAACCCTAAGGTCTAGAGGCAGTTCAGACGGTCACATAATTGAGTTAAGGTTTGTGTTCTTCTAGAGGGTCCACCGCGTAACTTGTACGTTTTTCCGAAAGATTTAAACCCGAGAAAAATTCAACACTTGATAGTTTTTCGTGCCGGGAAAAAGTGAGTTAATGATATCCGTTCGAACATTTTAACAGTTTCTAAATATCCAGAAAACATAATGAAATTAAATATTCCGATCGAATCAATGAATACAAAATAATTCCCAGAACACTCAACACTTCAGTCAGGTTAAAAATACCCAGAAAACTGAACTTTCAGCTACGGTCATTACTGTGCTAAAACGAGTGTATAAGTCTTCTGTACTGCCGCGGATCCGCGGTCCAAGCGCGGTACGGCCGCGGTTCCGCGGCGGTTTGTACGGCTTATGCGCTCGTTTTTCACTGTAATGCTTATATTACCCTGCTGAATTTTTTAGGCATTTTTAATTCAGAAAAATCACAGTTTTTAAAAAATGTCCAGAGAGAGGGTCGTTTTGACGTTTCGGGGTTCGTTCGGAGTTTTAACTTCGTATACACGTCGCCTAATACTCTAGCTAGGCTCTGATACCACTGTAGGGTTCCTAGGCACTCTTGTGAGGGTTCAAAAGGCATCAACCATGCCCGAATAAAATTTTAGACGTGCCGAACAACCCAAAGCCGGGATCTTTGCTAGATTATTTGGGTTTTAACATGCAAGTAAACATCTTTACTACTAAGTGTGAGGGATTACAACCTTTGTAGTCTGCTCCTTTGCTTCATAAGCTCCGAGTAGAAGTCCCTTCTCCGCGATCCACGATCTCCCGGACTCAAGAGAGGCTCCATGACTCGAACGATCCATGCTATCTTGTAGTGTTCCTTTTCTCCGATGATCAACGTTGAAGTTTCTATAACTCAAGCTCTCTCACTCTAATGAGGTGAACACCCTAATCTAATCGGCTAGATTAGATGAGGATGATGGAGTAGTATTTATGCTTTCTTTTTATATCAAATTCTCACATGAAATCATCACAAAATGAAAAACTAGTAAGCTTTCTCAAAGCTCAAGAGAGAAGAAGATGATGAAAAATAAGTTAATCCTTTTGTGATGAATAATGAAATGAATATAGGAATTAATAATGCAACCATGGTTTAGGATGACAAGGATAACCCTTGTAGAGAATTAATTAGGGCTAGGGTTTGGTTGGGTTAAAGAATGAGTCATGGAAAAATATCAACCATAATATCTAACTCATGACAAAAGGAAAGCTTCTAGAAGGTGCATGAAGCAACCAACCCTAATCAAACCCTAATCTTGTTTAATCTCCACTAAACATGTTTCATTATTAATCATATCATGTCACAATAATACATATCACATATATATTATATATTTGTAACAAAAGAAAATAATACAATTAACATATATCGCATATATATCAATGTATTACCCGGTGAGAAAATGAAATAATAAAGCGAGCCAAAATTAGATAATGTAATACAATATATCATATATATTATTATACATTAAATTATTGAATCAACACTTGATCCGACGATCCGGCTATATCGAATATAACCGACTAATATATCATGTACCGATTCATCGAATCAACACTTGATCCGATGACCCGGCTCATATCTAAATATCGCGAGAATATAATACAGTATCTCATATCGCATTTATCCTCGGTCCTGCACATATCACATATGTGCCTCTACTCCGTTTTGCCTGAGCCAAGAAAGCTCTGTGTAGGACTCTAAAGAATCATCAATACGCCGGTAGCAGGTGATGATCATATCAAACACCCACGAGCTGCAAGCGGTCAGCTAAACGTAACAGCCACGCAGGTATTGAGCGATCAGAAGATCAACAAGCTAGCCTGTAAGTTCTCCTGTGAATCCAATCAGTAACACTCCCGTACAGTCCGGTCTGTTCGTCTGATATGTCGCATATCAAGTCTAGGGATGGTATACGTCAGACCCCAGTAACCGATAAGTCGTGTCGATGTGAGGCTCATAACGGGTCGAAAAACTACTGGTAACACTTACCAGTAAATCTCTATATCAGCCCTGGCCAGGACTTCCAGTTATAGCCAATCGAACATAGCACAACATCAACTCCCTATACCGGGAGAGACGAATCCCTTCCTATCGCTCATTGCCTCCATGTGATTCGGGACTGCACCCAAAAGCCACCGTTTTGCACGCCCTCTTGGACGTGGTAAGGTGGAAATCAAAGCATAGTGGGAATCACACAAGACACTATGAAGATCTCGGGTCTACAGACTACCATGTGAAAGTGCACGGCGGCGCCCCGGCCGTCAAACCGACGGCCAAATGCGGAAGCGGTGATAAACTTTAATTTTGCGGACTTAGCAAACCGGCACCACCGCGCACTAAACCCCGAATCGGGCCATTAAACTTGTCCTAGCTAACTAACAAGAAAGGGAAGAGATATACCGAGTGATCCGAGTCCTCCGGTCTTCTCGTCATCGTCCCGATCTACCGCGGAAACTTCGGTCGTCGCTTCCTCGCCGGAAGGGCACCACATCGTCTGTATCTTTTACGGGCTCCCACCTCAATGCCGAGGCAACTCGGGCATGAAGCTGGCAAGTCGACATGCCCAAGATATGCTGTAGAATGTAGTGTAGATGATGCTAGTCTCATTTGGGGTTTTGGTTGCCTTGATGGAGGAATCAAGATGATATGAACTTGGGGATTTTTGTGGCAATGGAAAAATGATATGAATGATTAATTTTCCCACACCAAATGAAACTCTCTCATTCTCTCCTCCTCACAAATTGTGGCCGGCCCTTAATGATATGAGAATGGTGGAGGGATTAATCAAGCATGAAGGGAGGTGATTGTAGGATAAAGAGAAGAGGTGACCACATCATAAACATACACCATGCTTAAAACCCATACCCACTCAAATCACATTAAAGCACCATTGTGGATGAAAAACAAAAATGCTTATCATAATGAAAACAATTGCAAGAAACCCCCTCCACAAATGTTATCTGCAAACTTGCAAATAACTCCCTCCATCGGAAAAGTCCGGCCGGGAAAGAACAAAGAAAAACTGGCCGGAACGGAATGCAAACTGGCAACTCCAAAAAACTGGTCCCGTAATAAATTATAGGAAAACCCCGATACTGTGCATACACACCCGCATCTGTATTCCGACCGGATACAAATGCAATGAGACAAAATCTACACTGTACTAAACTAGGATCCGGCTTAAACCAAAGCCGGCTAGTAATATCCATCCGATCCTGATCCGTGCAATACCGCACGTATCTGATCGAACCTTGCCATATATCTTATACGGCCTCTAGTACAAACCGTCCGATCCTGATCCGTGCAATACCGCACGTATCCGATCGGACCCTGCCATATCTCCATACGGCCTCTACAGCGTTTCGCCCGAAAGCTGAGTAACAGAATGAGTGGTGGACTCTAAAGACTCGTCAATACTATGGCTGTGGATTTAACCACTAGCACGTCAGAGGTATAAGACAATACGTGACGGGCCACCAGCTATTGACTAAAAGGGACGTCGATGAGCGAACTCATCCTGACACCCTACTGAGCCTGTCAGTGACAATATCCGTACAGTCCGGTCCGTTCGTCTATGAGCATCGCATGTCGGGCCTAGGGGGTGGGTAAAAGTCAGACCCCCAAAAGCGGTACAAGTCGTGTCGGAGTGTAGCCCAGAACACCCTGAGATACTACTGGAATACTTACCAGTAAATCTCCTGCCTTGGCCAAGGACTTCGTGTAATGGCTCTCCTAGACACAGCGCGACCTCACCCCCAATACCGGGAGAGACGAACCCCCGAAGATCCGCTCACTGCCTCCATGTGGCTCGGGACTGTACCCAACTAAAACCTGTTTGCACGACTCCTTTGAGCCGTGGTAGGGTAGTAATCAAAGTACAGTGGGAACTCACACGAGACAAATGACGATCCCCAGGTCGATGAACTAACCTGTACACATGTCACCTGGGAACTGCTATCTGACGTCAGGTATAAGACCAACTAGCATGTTCCCGACGAGTCCTGTCCGGTGTACTCATAACCCAATGAGCACCTGTATACATCTTAGGTGATCCAACTGACACCAGTGGCTTGTGAGACCGGCCACCGCCCCTCGTCGGGGTCTCGACTGTATACACTAGTCTACTCTGGAGAATCGATGCCCAGTCTCGAAACTCCCACGACTAGGGACCTTTTAAGGATGTGCTTATAGACTCCAGCTCTCACTTATATGATCGCCCTCATACTGTCGGCAGTCAAGCAAGAATCCTAGGGGCTCTATCAACGTGCAATAGCGACCTGTCAGGTCACCTGAAGCAGTACACGATGATAAAGGTAAACCAGATAGCATACTATCATCTCGAGTAAGACTGTCATACCGGGATAGGTCCTCCCTCAATCATTGCAATCACGTGCCTGTGATCCAATAATTGACTCTGAGGGCACTATCTCCAACAATCTCCCACTTGCACTCAAGGCTAATTATTGCGATGTCGCATACTCACAGCCCGTGTGATACCGAACACCTAACTCCTCTACTAGTCAGTCGCACAAAGCCTGTTTGCGAAACTATTGCGTTCGAGGAATAGCCTCAGTGAGTGGATCCGCTCTGATGTTTCTTTCTCTGTCTCTCTAAATCTCAAGTTCGCGGAGAATGCCATCTCCCGAAAAGAGCAATACCTGTCTTAGAATGTCTGGATGTCTGATGGGACCGAGCTCATAAATGAACTCCAAATCCAAACTTCTTAGACTGTATCGTCAACTGAACTTAATCAGTATCCTGCGCCATGCCACCCTCAGTATTTCCTTGGACCACCTGTCCAAAATACTGCCCCTCGTCAGAAGGAAAACGATAACTCTGACAACCTCCTTATCGTCCATGTCACCTTGGAAGCCTGGAATGATAACTGTCTCCCAAATGAGCCTGTCGTTATCATATCCCTAGAACATCCACTTATGTTCTAAAACTGCTTCCGATTGTTTCTCCAGGATTGGGTCAATGTCAACTTATTGCATCTAGTGCAAGAACAACATCTGGTGTGGTACTTGACATCTCATGATTGACTCAATTGCCAAAGCAAGTGATCTGCCAATCATGCACATCCCTCTCTACTTTAGTCTATAAGACACCTTTAGAGAGGGTGACTCCATCACCTGCAGGTATACTACCGTGCCAGGAGTCGTCCATTCTAAATACTCTTAGAATGCTGTCATAAGTACCCTGATTGGGAAACCACCCAAATCCAGATCTAAAACCATAGATCTGGTAACCAGTATGTCTGATATTATGTCCAAGTCCTTTGTGGAGAAACCACTGTGTGACGACCAAAGTATAACCGATCGTAGTATAGGAATGTCATTTCCTACCTTGTGTATGTCATCCAAAACCCGGATATCACACCCTACTACCTTCTCAACTGATCCATCCCTTATTCTGATAACGTCAAACCCATGACTGTCTCATCAGAAATAGATGATCTATCTCCGCTATATCTGCTTTAGTCTATAAATAGACATAAGCCCGATGTCCACCAATGCTTCCGCTGCTCCCACTGACTACGACAACCCTCTGGCAGAGTCATATAGACGTGCACTTCTAAAGCTAGTTTAGAACGACGCTATACTCATCCTCCTGCCGGGTCTCGCAGCCTGGAACAACAACAATGGCAAGTGCGGGTAAACAAGAACTTCCCTGTCACCGTCCTTGAGGCTACCGGAGTACCTCTCGGGTGCCGGAAGTTACCCACCTTATCTGCGGAGTGGCCAATGGAATGCCAAATCAGATTGAATCTTTAGGTTCCTTATCAAATCTTCAGTAATCGTTTGCGGTTCTGGAATCACTTCCAGTTCTACCACACTCCCACTACTGTTTTTGAAAAATAACCATTTATTTTAAAATGTGGCGAGTTAAGAACAATATCACTATTGATCTTCCAGATGGTAGAAAATCAACCCTCGTCATAGCCTGGGTCAACCCATAAACAGCCATTACAGAAACGTGCCTTGAGCTGTCCAGAGTCTGGTTTTAATCATAAGCCGGACAACTCCCCATACCTTAACAATGTTAAGATATGAACTGTACTACATCCAATATAGAACCAGAGGCACTGATTTAATTGAACCAGATTCAAATCATGCAGCTGTCTCCAGTGCATGTCAACTAAATGGAGAGAGGCCGATCAGCATTACTCAACTTAGGAATGGTTCCAATTATGAGTAACCTGAAAGAGAAGCAATTTCTCTTTATCATTACTATCAACTGAGTACCATACACAAGTATCTACATCTTCGATCACTTTGAAGAATCCCGATACTTGCTACACCTGGTTCTCTACTCTATTCAAATACCTATAACTCCTCAAAACTTAGACCCTGTGTTTCTACGAAACACATGTCTAAGAACTAGAGAAGTTAAAGGTAAACAGAATATAGTATGAGGACCAACCCCTCTGTCCTAATGGACACTGGACAACATACAATACTCTGTATAAGTCCGCTGAGTCTAACAACTCTTTCACTGTGTGTCGTAGGTTGAAAACTGTACTTATGGTTAAGAAGAGTTACACCGCTGTTTAATGCTCCTGACCTAAACATCCACTGATATAGGTAAATGTCATCGACATAATATCAAAAGGTATATCTCACTCTATGAAAATAGACGTACAGATATATCAATTTGAAATTGGTGCACAACAGCGGATATTCAAAACCAAATATTTGCCGACCGGCAAACATCCCAGGTGATCTCCTCAAATATCACCGATTACAACGAATCCCGATATAATGAGGATGATTACCCTATTCCCAATAACTTACTCCCACTCACCATCTGTAAAAACCATACAGATGTGAGAATCAAACCTGGTAAATACATACCCTGGAGCAAGTGTCCAATCGGGAAATCAGTTTTCTTTTAACAGTACACAGTTGAACTGAAACATTGAAATGTTTCGATGGGGTATCTTGGTATTCCTAGTAATGCCTCTACCATTATCCAGATTCACAACTATAACCGTATAATTCTTTGCCACCTCTCCAAATCCCTTTATATGTCTTTAGTCATTACCTTCTGCACACCCTTTAGGCCAAATGGTTTTCTTCCTTCCCTACCGTTCGGCACCAGCCTATGGTTTGGAAGAAGACTATCCAATAAGCATAATGGGTGTACTGTCCTAATCCTAGGAGCACTCGCAATGCGAGAGAAGGTGAAGATAAAAGACAACCGAATAAACCTTATTCCTATTTCTCCTGGACCAAAATCCATCCCCGAACTGAAACAAGTTCCTTTCGAGTTCGTATATAACCATACGATGGAGTATCCAATAAACTGTGGATCTTCGTAGTGATACGGAGTGTCCTGGAGAAATACAAAGGTGCTTTAGGATTGGCGAAGAAATATTTGGTTTGGTCGTGAATATCAGTCGCAATTTACTTTGCCCTCTTACTAATCCCTTGCTTTGTCTTAATCTTAATACCTTCTGCACACCGTTTAGGCTAATTGGTTTTCTTCATTCCCTACCGGTCGGCACCAGCCTAAGATTTGGAAGAAGACTAACCAATTTGCGTAATAGGTGTACTATCTCCTAAACCAAGGAGTACTCACAACTTGAGAAAAGGTAAAAGGGAAAAGACAACTGAATAATCCTATCCGTTTTCTCCAAAACCGGAAACCATCCTCGAATAAATCCCTTCGAGTTCGTATATAACCATACGATGGTTTTGTCCAATGGAAGTGGACGTTCGCAGTAATACGGGGTGTCCTGGAGAAAAGGGTAAAAGTAGGAGTGGCAATGAGGTCTGCAACTCTGACAATCCAAAAGCCAGTGTAAAGAAGGTTCGGTTAACTTGGTCACTGAGTTATAGTCTTAGGGTCGGGTCAATGGTCGCTGCCAAAGAGAGAGAGAGAAAAGAAACACTCAGCGTGCACTCTAACCTAGATCAGAATGGTTACCAATTTATCTAATCTGGAAACCTCCCACTGTACCTCAAATTCTCCTCCAAACCTGAAAGAAAAATTAGTCGGGGTCACCCGAGGAGTAAACCAACTCATCAGTGGGAATCGGGATCCAACTATCATCGCATGATAACATGACGGAATCCGCTCACGCTATAACACTCCAGAAGGTATGCGCATATCTGGCATGTTTCAGTTCTTTTGAAACTCCCGATGTGATTTCTACCCCATGCTCTTATGACCTTGACTAAGGCCAACAAATCATAAATCACATGTCAAGTTCTACCCGTCATTGTCCAGGTTGATTTGAACCCACCCGTACAAGCCCTTGACTAAGGCCAACAAGGCTATACGACTGTCCCAAACCAACGCATCTATCTATGCTGCATATGAATAACCAACAGCTACCAAACACTGTGCCTTGACTATGGCCAACAAACACAGCTTGAATACTATTGACTATCCATATGAAACGACGGAGGGCTACAAATGGTTTCTGGCGAAAACCGTTAACGTAATGAACTTGATATCGTTGAAGGAACGGATAGCTTTTTAGAAAATATAGTGACGAAAACCTTTACTAAAGAGGTCACTCCCGGTGAAGGGATCTCGGCTCTTTCCCCGTAGAATGGGGTGCAGGATATTCCAAATGAATACCACGATGCAAAGCAAAAGTAATCGGCTATAGTGAAGTTAATGCCCTGACGCAAACTTCTGTCCAAGGGGTCACTCCCGGTGAAGGGATCTCGGCCCTTGCCTCGTCGACTGAGGAGCAGGATATTCCAAATGAATACCACGATGCAAAACAAAAGTGAACGTCCTTGCAATAACAGCTTTTTAAAAGTGTTCCAACAACATCAGATTAGGTTTGTTTAACTTGCATTGATCCGAATCAACGCAGTCCCATCAATTGATCACACCACAAAGAACGAAAATATACTGACGTACGTATATGCCATCCGCATTCGCCACTGGGTCCCGTCATCACCCGTTAGGTTAGCTAACTAACGGCAGAGCGGGGACTGGACTAGCGCGGATGAAAAACATATACAACATCTACTAATATATATACCAATATATAGTATTTCGCTCAAGGCGAGAATAAAATGCAACATCACAGAAATGTACAGCATCACAAAACAATACAGATATCTGGGATCCCCGGGTTTCACAGAGCCACTACTGAAACCCGACGTTCCCCTGGTCGTGTGGATAGCCTGTGCAATGAAAACCTAGACCCCTACGGGCGCGGCAAGTTACCCGCCAAAACCTGAAGCGAGGCAGCCCCCTTCAGCACCGTGAATGGACCACCCAGCACTTCACGGAATCCGGTAACTTAGGCACCCCTCCTGGGTCAACCTGTACCCCCTACGAGTGCGGCGAATAGCCCGCCAATTCTAGAGCGAAGTCCCCTCCGTCCCAATGCCCTGAGATGCGGGCCCGTTGCCCTCTAGAACCCGGCTATCCGTGCACCCCTCCGCGGGGTAACCCTAGTACAGAAAGTAAAATATACTTACACCGGGTACATCGACCGCAACCAGGTCGTGCCCCAAAATAATAATACAATCAGGCAGTGACGGCAGTCCACATGTCGGACGCTCGCCCCGCAACAACAAATGTACATAATACAACAAAACTGTACTAGCATTGCATCCAGGCTATCCCCCACGACCGATCCGCAACATCACAGCAAAACACAGAACATCAACGTGAAAGTCACGTTCGCAAATCCGTCTAACCGGGCTATAGCAGTTAGACTGGATTTACCGATCAAGTGACATTCACGGTCGCAGATATAATGTAAATACTGTGAAATAATGTGTTTAAAATATCCGATCGATCAAAAATTAACAAGTGGGCCCCCAAGCAATACTGTAGCACTCACAGAAAATCTGGGCCCAATTTTAATATTCCAAAACCCCTAAAATTAACCCAGAAGCCCACTGGAAAAACCTGGCCCATTGATCCTTTCATGTTGCGGCGGAACCGCGGCCCAAAGTGGGTATTGGCCGCGGTTCCGCGCTCTCAATGAAAGATCAATGACTCGGATTTCTGCAGTAGTCTTAGGTTATCAAGTACATCACAATTTTGCGACCTGAAAAATTTTTCGAGACCAGAAAATTTCAACAGAAAACTGATGTGAACTAAATTGTAGATTTTGGAATTTTAGTCGATCGAAAATGCAAAACACATCAAACGAAGCTAGACGAAGTTAATGGCGAGTCTCTGATACCACTGAAAGTGCACGGCGGCGCCCCGGCCGTCAAACCGACGGCCAAATGCGGAAGCAGTGATAAACTTTAATTTTGCGGACTTAGCAAACCGGCACCACCGCGCACTAAACCCCGGATCGGGCCATTAAACTTGTCCTAGCTAACTAACAAGAAAGGGAAGAGATATACCGAGTGATCCGAGTCCTCCGGTCTTCTCGTCATCGTCCCGATCTCCCGCGGAAACTCCGGTCGTCGCTTCCTCGCCGGAAGGGCACCACATCGTCTGTATCTTTTACGGGCTCCCACCTCAATGCCGAGGCAACTCGGGCATGAAGCTGGCAAGTCGACATGCCCAAGATATGCTGTAGAATGTAGTGTAGATGATGCTAGTCTCATTTGGGGTTTTGGTTGCCTTGATGGAGGAATCAAGATGATATGAACTTGGGGATTTTTGTGGCAATGGAAAAATGATATGAATGATTAATTTTCCCACACCAAATGAAACTCTCTCATTCTCTCCTCCTCACAAATTGTGGCCGGCCCTTAATGATATGAGAATGGTGGAGGGATTAATCAAGCATGAAGGGAGGTGATTGTAGGATAAAGAGAAGAGGTGACCACATCATAAACATACACCATGCTTAAAACCCATACCCACTCAAATCACATTAAAGCATCATTATGGATGAAAAACAAAAATGCTTATCATAATGAAAACAATTGCAAGAAACCCCCTCCACAAATGTTATCTGCAAACTTGCAAATAACCCCCTCCATCGGAAAAGTCCGGCCGGGAAAGAACAAAGAAAAACCGGCCGGAACGGAATGCAAACTGGCAACTCCAGAAAAATGGTCCCGTAATAAATTACAGGAAAACCCCGATACTGTGCATACACACCCGCATCTGTATTCCGACCGGATACAAATGCAATGAGCCAAAATCTACACTGTACTAAACTAGGATCCGGCTTAAACCAAAGCCGGCTAGTAATATCCATCCGATCCTGATCCGTGCAATACCGCACGTATCTGATCGAACCTTGCCATATATCTTATACGGCCTCTAGTACAAACCGTCCGATCCTGATCCGTGCAATACCGCACGTATCCGATCGGACCCTGCCATATCTCCATACGGCCTCTACAGCGTTTCGCCCGAAAGCTGAGTAACAGAATGAGTGGTGGACTCTAAAGACTCGTCAATACTATGGCTGTGGATTTAACCACTAGCACGTCAGAGGTATAAGACAATACGTGACGGGCCACCAGCTATTGACTAAAAGGGACGTCGATGAGCGAACTCATCCTGACACCCTACTGAGCCTGTCAGTGACAATATCCGTACAGTCCGGTCCGTTCGTCTATGAGCATCGCATGTCGGGCCTAGGGGGTGGGTAAAAGTCAGACCCCCAAAAGCGGTACAAGTCGTGTCGGAGTGTAGCCCAGAACACCCTGAGATACTACTGGAATACTTACCAGTAAATCTCCTGCCTTGGCCAAGGACTTCGTGTAATGGCTCTCCTAGACACAGCGCGACCTCACCCCCAATACCGGGAGAGACGAACCCCCGAAGATCCGCTCACTGCCTCCATGTGGCTCGGGACTGTACCCAACTAAAACCTGTTTGCACGACTCCTTTGAGCCGTGGTAGGGTAGTAATCAAAGTACAATGGGAACTCACACGAGACAAATGACGATCCCTAGGTCGATGAACTAACCTGTACACATGTCACCTGGGAACTGCTATCTGACGTCAGGTATAAGACCAACTAGCATGTTCCCGGCGAGTCCTGTCCGGTGTACTCATAACCCAATGAGCACCTGTATACATCTTAGGTGATCCAACTGACACCAGTGGCTTGTGAGACCGGCCACCGCCCCTCGTCGGGGTCTCGACTGTATACACTAGTCTACTCTGGAGAATCGATGCCCAGTCTCGAAACTCCCACGACTAGGGACCTTTTAAGGATGTGCTTATAGACTCCAGCTCTCACTTATATGATCGCCCTCATACTGCCGGCAGTCAAGCAAGAATCCTAGGGGCTCTATCAACGTGCAATAGCGACCTGTCAGGTCACCTGAAGCAGTACACGATGATAAAGGTAAACCAGATAGCATACTATCATCTCGAGTAAGACTGTCATACCGGGATAGGTCCTCCCTCAATCATTGCAATCACGTGCCTGTGATCCAATAATTGACTCTGAGGGCACTATCTCCAACACCATGTACCAGTGTCACCGGAGAACTGCCATCTGACGTGTGGTATATCACCATCTGGGAGTTCTCGGCGAGTCCGTCCAGTGTACCCAGTCTCCACTGAGCACCCATACACCATCCTTGATGTCAAACACCGATGGATATGGGATCATCCATCGCCCATCATATGGGTCAAGATGCGTATATGCTAGTCTACTCTGGTGTATCGATGCCCTGTCTCGATATACCCTCGACTAGGAACAGTTATAGGATGTACTTATCGACTACCGTGGCCCCACTAGTATGATCTCATCGTAGTCCCAGCAGTCGAGTACAGATCCTAAGGCCTTTATCAACATGTGAGAGTAAGACAGTAAACCAGTACAAGTCAACATGTTAAGATAAAGTGAAACCAAATAGCATACTATCATGACGAGCAAGAAAGTCCTTTCTATATATATCCAAGCATCCACTATAATATAAATCATATGTACAACAATAGCTTCTAGGGCATATACATAACTAACACTCTTTAATGCAAGATCTGATCCCTGATCCGCCGACGTCATCAAGAAAATACGGCTGATTGCCTGGCAATGCGCACTTACGATATCTTCGAAAGGGAGCTTACCTCGGGTGACCCGGCAGATCACTCTCGACCCGACCCGCTCACGGATCGGGACGAGAGTGGGGGGCTAATGATGATGCTCGATATCAGTGATTTCCCAGATCGTGACACGTGGCGAATGACGTATTCCGAAGCTTACAAGAAAGGATGTACGCCGGAAGAATATTCCGGGTCTGTGACGCATGGACGTGGCCGACCTTCCGCGACCATCCACACCACTCCTATGCCCGCCTTACAAACAACCGTTGGCTTGTCTCCGATCCCCCTGCACAATTGGCCTCCTCGGCCCTCTCAGCTCGTCTCCGGGCTATTGCAGAACCAAGATACCTCAGCCTCCCGCTCGTCCGCGAGCCTCCCGCCAAACTCATCTTCCTCGGTCTCATCGACCGACCCACAGCACCGATCACAGGCGCCTCCGCCACGGATCCGCGAATCTCTCCATGCGCGAGATATCCGCCGGCCACGTCCCGCGTTCCACGCCGTCATGATCCCCCATTAACGAGCCGGTCTCACCATTAATGCGCCTATCACGCGGGCATGACACCGGGAGCGTAACGGCCGGCATGATTCTCGCGCCTACCTGCCTGTTGCCACCATTATATAAACACCTCTTCGAGACGGTTCAAGTAAGTCACTTTCTCCTCACTAGGCCGTTGCTCTGCTCAAATATCCGGTCCAACTTGATCGTCGGAGGGTCCTCGGTGGTACATGTAGGGTTCCTAGGCACTCTCAAGAGGTCTCACAAGGCATCAACCATGCCAATTTCAAATTTTACGGGTGCCGAGAAACCCTAATACGGATCGTTAACTAGATTTTAGGCGAAACAAATACAAGTAAACGACTTTACTCTAAATGAACGGAAATACAACCTTTGTAGATCCGGTGCTCCACCTCCATAGCTCCGCGATGAAGTCCCCTTGCTGTCCAAAACAAATCCCGGACTCTAGCGTTGGCTTCATCGAAGAAATGGGCGGGCAAGGTCGTCGGCTTCGTGCCGAAGATGATCTATGTCGAGGCATCACAAGATCAAGCTCCCACTTCACCAAGTCATGAAACTTGTGAAGAAAACACACTCTACTACTTGGCAAGAGGTAGAGGATGAAGAAATAGGAAGTGGGTTCACTTTAGAATTGAATTTCTCACTCATTTGCTCAAGTTTCCATTGTTGAAGCAAGCTTTCTTCAAGTGAAGAAGAAGAAGAAGAAAGAAAGAATATGATAAGTGTTAATTCAAAATGGAAAAGAAAATCAATCCTTATCATATTCAAACCATGGTTATGTGTAGAGACTAAACTAGGGTTAGTGGGAATGGTTAGGGTTAAGCATGAGACAAAATGGTGACTTAGTCAAAGCTTCATGAAGTTTCAACATACAAACAAACAAAGCCACCATTTTCCCATTATGCTTTTCATTTTCCAAAAAGAATAAATAAATAAATAAATGAATAAGAAAATGAAAACCCTAACCAATCTACAACCATGGTTTAATCTTCACACAAACCCTAGTGAGCATGTATCATCAAACATGATACAAACTTGTGTACAAAAGTATATCACATATACAATGTGCACAATCCAAGTGAGAAAACCATTTAAAAGTGAACCGATACTAGTTAATGCAAAGTAATATATCAAATATATAATTATACATTAAATCATTAAATCAACACTTGATTTAACGATCCGGTCATATCGCATATGACCGACTAATATCCAATGTATCGATCTATCGAATCAATCCTCGATTCGATAACTAGGTTATATCGCATACAACCATTCGACACATTCATCGCGAGAATAGAATACGGTATCACATACACGAATCATTCTCGGTCCCGCACATATCTTATATGCGCTCCTATTTCATTTCGCTTGAGCCAGGAAACCTCTGTGTAGGACTCTAAAGACTCGTCAATACGCCGGCAGCAGATGATGATCATATCAAACACCCACAAGCCGCAAGCGGTCTGCTAAACATAACGGCCACCCGGGTATTGAGAGATCAGAAGATCGACGAGCAAGCCCGCTCACACTCCTGTGAATCCAACCAGTAACACTTACCGTACAGTCCGGTCTGATCGTCTGATATGTCGCATATCTCGTCTAGGGGTGGTAAACGTCAGACCCCAATAGCTCGATAAGTCGTGTCGATATGAGGTCTATAACAATTCGAGAAACTACTGGTAACACTTACCAGTAAATCTCAGCAACCCTCGCCAGGGATTTCCGGTTATAGCCAATCGAACACAGCGCAACATCAACTCCCTATACCGGGAGAGACGAATCCCCTCCTATCGCTCATTGCCTCCATGTGATTCGGGACTGTACCCAAAAGCCACCGTTTTGCACGCCCTCTTGGACGTGGTAAGATGGAAATCAAAGCACAGTGGGAACCACACAAGACTCTATGACGATCTCGGGTCAACAGACTACTCTGTACCAGTGTCACCAGAGAACTGCCATCTGACGTAAGGTATAATACCATCTGGGAGTTCTCGGCGAGTCCGTCCAGTGTACCCAGTCTCCACTGAGCACCCGTATATCATCTCTGATGTCAAACACCAATGGATATGGGATCATCCATCGCCCATCTGTATGGGTCGAGAAGGTATACGCTAGTCTACTCTGGTATATCGATGCCCCGTCTCGATACACCCACGACTAGGGACTTTGAAGGATGTACTTATGGACTACCCTGTCCCCACTAGTATGATCCGCATCATAGTCCAGGTAGTCAAGTACACATCCTAGGGGCTTTACCAACATGTAACAGAGAGACACCCAGTATACACGTTAAGGTAAAGATCAACCAGATAGCATACTATCATGTCGAGCAAGAAAGTCCTCCCTATATATGTCCAAGCATCCACTACAATATATATCCTATGTATAGTAATGGCCTCTAGGGCATACATATAACTAGCAATCTCCCACTTGCACTAGGGCCATCTGATAGCAGTGGTTGTAGTATCTCATACTCAACCATCCCATATAAATCTCTCTCTGGGAACAGGCCTTTGTGAGTGGATCCGCTGTGTTGTCCTCTGAGTCTACTCTCCTAACCTTGATCCCTTGGAGATCAACCATCTCCATGATCAGGTGACACTGCCTTAGAATATGTCTGGATCACTGATGGGACGGACGTTCCTTGGCATAAGCCACAATTCCATTGTCACACAATGGAAGGAACTAAGTTCATCTCATGAACTAATATATACACCCAGACAGCCTTTTTGGTAGCATCTTAAGTAGCGATGTATCCAGCCTTTATCGTCTAGTATGCCACGGTATCTAGCTTGGAACCTTTCCAACATAACGTCCCTTTACTGAGGGTAAAGACAATGCCTGCGACTGATTTTCAGTCGTCCTTATCACCCTGGAACCCTTCCAGTGATTCTCCCCAGGATCTTTTGATACCATCTCACTACAACTAGTGAGAATCCTAACATCCAATTAGATCTATCTCATAGATCCAGGACTCAGGATTTAGTAGGTATCACTTTGATCCTATGTGGAGAATCATTGTGATAAGCGGAGATTGACCGAGCGTAGCATAGAAAACTCCTTTCTTATCAAGAGTATGACATCCACGTACTCTACGAGGATCACCACCATACTCCCTACTACCTTTTTGTTTATACAAGGTTCATCTACCATTTTGATGATGTCAAACTTTTTGACTAATCCATCAAAACAGATGTTCCAACTTCGCGATGCCTGCTTTATCACATAAACCATCTTGCACACGTTTCCGCTGCTCCCACTGTCTACGAAGCCCTCTGGCTATGTACTTATAGACGCACTCTTCTAAAACATCATTTAGAAAAGCAGTCATGGCACCCAACCGCCAGATATCGTAGTCATGTTATGTAGCCGTGGCAAGTAGGATCTGGATGGACTTAAGCATAGCCACTGGAAAAGGTTTCATCATTATCCACGCCTGGTTGATGACGAAAGCCTTTAACAAGTCTTGCTTTGAAAGTCTCAACTTTTCCATCTACACCAAGTAATCTTCTCAAGATTTACTTGCTCCTGATGGGGATTTAACCCTTCAGATAAAGCAACCAAAGTCCATACTTTGTTGGTGTATAAGGATTCCATCTCAGATCACTAAGCATCCAGCCATTCTTACAGAGTCCCACTCCTGATGGCCAGCTCGAAACTAGTTGGGTCATTATCTCATGATGCAATCCTCGCTCCCACTGTCATAGAGAAACAGAAGTATCTCTCAGGTGGGTGAGAAAACCCTACTAGATCGGCGGAGAGGCTGAGGTTCGTTGGTAACTATTGAATCCTTTGGTTCTACCAAATCATCTGCTGTAGTTTGTATAGCTGGAACCTTTCCAATTCTACTTTACAGACCTTGCCTCGAGTTTGTCCGGATTATGCTTTTAGACATAGCCCGGACAACCCCAAATCTTAACCATCTTAAGATATGGGCTCTTCCCATTCCATATCACATATGAAGTGGTAGGCAACTGATTTGGTTTGAACCCTATTCAATAGGTATGCAGCTTCTCAAGTGCATAACTCCCAAAAAAGAAATAAGAAACACAGTAGTACTCATCATAGAGCACACCATATCACATAGGGTGTATCTGCTCCACCCCGATATACCATCGTGCAATGGTGTATACGGAGGAGTAATGCTGAGAGAGAATCTCATTCTCCTTTTAGAATAGTCCAGGATTTCCGTGCTCAAGTATTCTCCTCCCTGATCGAATCAAAGGACATAATACTTATACCCTCAATTTGGTTCTCTACTTCTAACTTATATTCCGTGAATATCTCAAAAGGTTCGGACTTGTGTTTCAACAGGAACATAGGTCTGAATCTCGAAAGATCATCAGAGAATGTAATGAAGTACAAAGAACCGGTCTTGGCATGTGTAGACAGGGGACCTACATACATCAACATGTATCATCCCAAGAGTTCACTAACTCTTTCTCTGTTTCCAATAAACAGAGCTGGTGTCATTATATCTTTGTGACATGACTGGCAAGTTTCACAAGATGTAGATTCAAACTGATTTAAATATGCATCTTCATGTAACTTCAGCTAGTCGGGTCGCATTGATATGACCTAGTCTACAATGCCTCAAGAAGGATTCGTTCATTTCTGAACTCTTCCTCTTGTGTGTGTTCTGTACACTATGAACTGTAGTTTGATTTAGAACATCAATGCTTTTAGATAACGTGCCTGAACCGATCAACTTTTGATATAGGAAATGTTCAAAACATTATCCAACAATACAAAATTTTATCATTTCTTTACTAATAAAGAGACTGATATGATTTTGTATATCAGGTTCGGTATCTAATAACATTCGTTCAGAATCAATGTATTGGTATACAGGGTGACAGTGACCAACAGACTTGGCTGCAACACTTGTCCCGTTTTCTGCCTCATGAAACTTATCACCCGTTCTCAGTTCTCTACCTTTCTGTAGCCCTATGTAACAAATTACATATCTGGGATCCTGATCTGGTATCATGTACCCAGGACGTAGAGGATACAGAGAAACAGTTCTTTGTAATGAACACACCCGAAGGAGATGCATCATCATGCACTCTCTTCGTTTGGGCGGCACGGGAATTCTGGTAATCCCCAATTTCCTGCTCTGTCTTATAACAATTATAAGTTGGAGCGGGACCAACGTTCCCCAGCTCAGCATAACATGCGGGTTCGGTCAAATATCCGTATTATTATCTTGATTAAGGCGTGATATGGTCGCTACCTGGAGAGAGAAAGAAGAAAACACTCAGCGTGCGCTCTTGCAAGAATAGATTGGTTATTATTTTATCTAATCAGGATGGCTCCCACTGCTTTTTATCAAATCTTCCTTCAAACCTTAAAAGGAAAGACTAGCCGGGATTAATTACACACTACAAGTTCGCCAATCTTTCAGCCAGGCCAGTGTCGGTACTTTGAGGGAGGTCCCCCGTGCTTTCGCACGAACCTAATTAATGTAAACCTCGTTTTCCCAGAGGCGTAACCCCGTTGACACCTTTCTAGACACCTACTTGATCGGCTAATTGTAATGTATAAAACTCTTCCAGGAGTAACTCTTACTCGCAGCGGGTATCGGGATCCAACTATCTCATAGAAGGTATGCAATCTCATTGCAAACTTCAACACTTGAAATTCCCGATAATATTTTGCCCCTATCGTCCTATGACCTTGACAGAGGTCAACAAACCATAGGCTGCTAGTCAAGTTCAACCCGTCATTTCCTGATTGAAGTAAACCCACCCGCACGACCCTTGACAGAGGTCAACAAGGTCGCACGACTACCCTAAATCAATCACATCATATGCTTATACAGATAAGCACTAATCAGCTACCGCACACTACGTCTTGACAGAGGTCAACAAACGCAGCACGAATACTAACCAGTACATATCTGAAATGACGGAGGGCTACGACAGGTTTTTCTGAAAACCTATTGCGTAATGAACTTGATATCGTTGTAGAATCAAATGATTTTGAAATGGGGTGTTTTTGAGGCTTTTCAGGTTTTGCTAAAGGAGTCACTCCCGGTGAAGGGATCGTCGGTCCTTTCCTCGTCGAATGAGGTGCGGGATATATCACATATATCACTGTGCAAAGCAAAAACTTTTAAAAGCAGTCAAAAGACAAACCGAGTGTGTAGCATCTGCCAGTTATTGCTAAAGGAGTCACTCCCGGTGAAGGGATCTCGGTCCTTTCCTCATCGAATAAGGTGCAGGATATATCACATATACCTCTGTGCAAAGCTAGAACTGTAGCTACCTGTTTTATTTTGAAATTCGATTCTACAACATCTTAGGTTTCTTTTATTTCATTAATCACATTAATGAAGTCCCATCATTTAAATACCTAAACATCACAGATAAATACGACGTACACTTATGCCATCCGCATTCGCCTCGATATCCCCTCGTGCACCGTTAGGTTAGGTAACTAACGACAGAGCGGGGCAGGGCTAGCGCGGGTGTAAAACATAAGTAACGTCTATATAGTATATCATATATACTATATACTGTATCTATCACAGAACATCACATGATCACATCACAGATATCGCAGCAGAAGAAACATATGAAATATTGGATATACTAGGACGTCCGTGTTTTCAATACGAGCCAGTATAAAACACGGATTCCACGGTCGTGATGAATAGCCAATCCCACACCCCTAGACCCCTACGAGAGCGGCAAGCAACCCTACCAATTCTAGGGTTAGGAGACCCGGACCCGACTCCTCGAGTTGGTCTCCCACTGGACCCTAGAACCCGGTTACTTGTGCTCCCCTCCTTGGGTTTATCCTAGTGCGGAAAAGTAAATAATATACAAACGATGACATCTTCCGCAACCTGGAAGTGCCCCAATAAAAGAATATTATATACAAGTTTTTACATGAATGAAAATGAAAAACACTCATCTCACATAAAAACCCCCGGCTATTCAAACACGACGATCCAATATAACATATCCAGCAACACATAACATCACATGTCATCAACGTAAGTAAATATGTCCATCCCAATTGTCGTTGACATATAGCAACGAAACTGGCGATATCACATATTACACTTACGGTCACAGAAAAGAAAGTGTAAAACTACAACAGTTGGAATCCGCAACCACTTCAGACATCGCATGCCTGACCAAATGAATTCTTTAGACATCGCATGCCTAACAATTATAAACCCCGCATTTTAGTCTCAAAATCGAAAACACTTTTCAATACCAAGTCGGACAATTCAACAGGATTCCCGACAATGTGATCGAATGCTGGTCGCAAACTTCAGTAGACGGCCGCACCCCCGATACCGTCGACGAAGTGCACCAAGGCGGAACACCGCTACCGCGAGCACCCAAACGGACGCTTTCGGCGACGGGGTTCTCCTACAGTCACTTGGTCGGGGCTATGGAGTGAGGCTGTCTATTAAGTTTACCCGGTGAGTATCCGCGTACACTACGTGATTGCGACGGACTTTTGATCACATCAAAATTCCGTGGCAACCGATCAAGTGAGACTAAACCGCTAGATTTATAACATTCATTCAGTTATCTCATAACTACTTGTGAATTCCAATTATTGTATCACATTCCGGATAAACAGAAAATGTTAAACTTTTCGATCGAACAGTCAAACACCCAAGTTTTCCCGAAACAGATCAACACATGAAATAAGTCTAAAAACATTCAGTTCGTGCCTCAGTACCAACGGTCCAGCCGTAGAAGGGTCAAGCCAACGCCTCACATGTGGCACGCCGTACTGCCCCAAACCCTAAGGTTCAAAGGACAGTTCAAGACGGTCACATAATCGAGTTAAGGTTTGTTGTCTTCTAGAGGGACCATCGCGTTACTTGCACTACTTAGAACGTCGTTAAACCACGGAAAAATCCAACACTTGGAAATTTTCTGGCAGGGGAAAGATTGGGTATTTATATCCGGTCGAACTTTTTAACATATTCAAAAATTATCCGGAAAGACACATAGACAGAGTTTGACAATCCGATCGAATAAACGAATCCCCAAAACAACCCCAGAAAATTCAACTCTTGAATAATATTTAAAAATACCCAGAGAACTCAGCACTGAATAAAGGAAGTTACTGTGCAAAATTGGGTGGGTGACGTCATCATACGGCCGCGGAACCGCCGCAGAAGCCAGGCTTCTGCTGCGGTTCCGCCGCACTTTGGAGGAATCATGGACACGTGTTGCACAGTAATTCTTAGGATTCCCTGCTGATTTTTCTGCATATTTTTAATTTGGAAAAATCCCAGTTTTTAGAAAAAGTCCAGAGAGCTATTTTGGGGTTAGGGTTTTGGTTCGATCGGGTTTCAAACGTCGTCTACACATCGCCTAAGGCTCTAGCTAGGCTCTGATACCACTGTAGGGTTCCTAGGCACTCTCAAGAGGTCTCACAAGGCATCAACCATGCCAATTTCAAATTTTACGGGTGCCGAGAAACCCTAATACGGATCGTTAACTAGATTTTAGGCGAAACAAATACAAGTAAACGACTTTACTCTAAATGAACGGAAATACAACCTTTGTAGATCCGGTGCTCCACCTCCATAGCTCCGCGATGAAGTCCCCTTGCTGTCCAAAACAAATCCCGGGCTCTAGCGTTGGCTTCATCGGAGAAATGGGCGGGCAAGGTCGTCGGCTTCGTGCCGAAGATGATCTACGTCGAGGCATCACAAGATCAAGCTCCCACTTCACCAAGTCATGAAACTTGTGAAGAAAACACACTCTACTACTTGGCAAGAGGTAGAGGATGAAGAAATAGGAAGTGGGTTCACTTTAGAATTGGATTTCTCACTCATTTGCTCAAGTTTCCATTGTTGAAGCAAGCTTTCTTCAAGTGAAGAAGAAGAAGAAGAAAGAAAGAATATGATAAGTGTTAATTCAAAATGGAAAAGAAAATCAATCCTTATCATATTCAAACCATGGTTATGTGTAGAGACTAAACTAGGGTTAGTGGGAATGGTTAGGGTTAAGCATGAGACAAAATGGTGACTTAGTCAAAGCTTCATGAAGTTTCAACATACAAACAAACAAAGCCACCATTTTCCCTTTATGCTTTTCATTTTCCAAAAAGAATAAATAAATAAATAAATGAATAAGAAAATGAAAACCCTAACCAATCTACAACCATGGTTTAATCTTCACACAAACCCTAGTGAGCATGTATCATCAAACATGATACAAACTTGTGTACAAAAGTATATCACATATACAATGTGCACAATCCAAGTGAGAAAACCATTTAAAAGTGAACCGATACTAGTTAATGCAAAGTAATATATCAAATATATAATTATACATTAAATCATTAAATCAACACTTGATTTAACGATCCGGTCATATCGCATATGACCGACTAATATCCAATGTATCGATCTATCGAATCAATCCTCGATTCGATAACTAGGTTATATCGCATACAACCATTCGACACATTCATCGCGAGAATAGAATACGGTATCACATACACGAATCATTCTCGGTCCCGCACATATCTTATATGCGCTCCTATTTCATTTCGCTTGAGCCAGGAAACCTCTGTGTAGGACTCTAAAGACTCGTCAATACGCCGGCAGCAGATGATGATCATATCAAACACCCACAAGCCGCAAGCGGTCTGCTAAACATAACGGCCACCCGGGTATTGAGAGATCAGAAGATCGACGAGCAAGCCCGCTCACACTCCTGTGAATCCAACCAGTAACACTTACCGTACAGTCCGGTCTGATCGTCTGATATGTCGCATATCTCGTCTAGGGGTGGTAAACGTCAGACCCCAATAGCTCGATAAGTCGTGTCGATATGAGGTCTATAACAATTCGAGAAACTACTGGTAACACTTACCAGTAAATCTCAGCAACCCTCACCAGGCATTTCCGGTTATAGCCAATCGAACACAGCGCAACATCAACTCCCTATACCGGGAGAGACGAATCCCCTCCTATCGCTCATTGCCTCCATGTGATTCGGGACTGTACCCAAAAGCCACCGTTTTGCACGCCCTCTTGGACGTGGTAAGATGGAAATCAAAGCACAGTGGGAACCACACAAGACTCTATGACGATCTCGGGTCAACAGACTACTCTGTACCAGTGTCACCAGAGAACTGCCATCTGACGTAAGGTATAATACCATCTGGGAGTTCTCCGCGAGTCCGTCCAGTGTACCCAGTCTCCACTGAGCACCCGTATATCATCTCTGATGTCAAACGCCAATGGATATGGGATCATCCATCGCCCATCTGTATGGGTCGAGAAGGTATACGCTAGTCTACTCTGGTATATCGATGCCCCGTCTCGATACACCCACGACTAGGGATTTTGAAGGATGTACTTATGGACTACCCTGTCCCCACTAGTATGATCCGCATCATAGTCCAGGTAGTCAAGTACACATCCTAGGGCTTTACCAACATGTAACAGAGAGACACCCAGTATACATGTTAAGGTAAAGATCAACCAGATAGCATACTGTCATGTCGAGTAAGAAAGTCCTCCCTATATATGTCCAAGTATCCACTACAATATACATCCTATGTATAGTAATGGCCTCTAGGGCATACATATAACTTACAGTACAACCACCCCGGGACTTCCTTGCAGGTAGTTCGGCCTCAACCACCTCAAACCCATTGAGATCCACACGCTTCAGGAGTCAACCTCAATTCAATCTCAGCCGTCCATCGTCGCCAACAGCTGATCGACGGAAGGTAATATCTGAACGTGATCCGACATCCATCAAAATGTAAGAAATCAGCTTTATTAAGCATGGAATTTTAGTCTTCTCTTCTGCAAAGAGGAGATTCCACGTTCCTAATCAACTTTGAGAATTTCAGATACCCTTCCGTCCGCATTAAATTAGTCCTTCCTCGATAAAATAATAGAAAGAAAAGTTTTTCCAATATCGACTTTGACAACTACTGTAATGAGACTTCAACCTTTGGATAATTGGTACAGAACATTAATTTGATCTTAATTTATTCATTTCTTATTCAATTAGGAATAAAATTTAGGCTTCGGAACTACTATCCCAATTGAAATTATGGTTGAAGGTGTATATTTCAATGTATGCCAAGGTGATATTCTCGACATTATGTGTAACACCTTAGAACGTTCGTAAAATATTTAAATGAATAAATTAAATTGATTAATATGATGGTTAAATTGAATTTTGGCTTTGGGGAATTATAAGCTGGCTCAAAATTGTGTGAGCCGTTTCTTGTACCCACAAAATAATTGATTGTTGGGAAAGATTGTTGAGCTGGCTCAAGCATATATTGAGTCGTCTCAAATAGACCGCGAACCTGATATTGTTTCTTGACTGATCCTAGCTTGTTATTTCATTAGGGATATTAATATGATTGATGGGTTATGGTAAATATTGGGTTTATTGAATTATTAAGTTAAGGGCATGATTGTTATTGTTATGATAATTGATTTTCTGATTATTTAAAATTATTTGATTATTAGACTGAGGTTTGGCTCATGAGATTTTTGTTATTACGGGGTTTATTGGTAAATTGACTTGGATTGAGTTACCACGGGTTCTATTCTTGGTAATTATTGGTCATGGTAATTTATTGGATAGTAAATATTTAATTGAGAAAAAATTTATAGTCATGAGATTAGAAAGATATGTACCCATGTAATTATATTTTGTTTTATCTCTAATCCCTAGTCCAAGTTGATATAAGACTAATAGAATACCCGGCGGAGTATTCATGTGCTGGACCCGGCGTGATTCTCATGTTGGTTCATGTAGCCTACCCCATATGCCTGGGATAAAAGGCTCAGTTGTTGTTGTTGTTGAGAATACCCGGCCCATATTGATACCTATCCTATTTAAATGTTCACAACTCTCATACAAACCCATATTTTTATAATTCACCAAATTAAAACCCTAATCCTAGTCGGCCGACCCCATCATCATCATCCTTACTTCCAATCTTCATCACCGTCATCACGTCGGCATCATCGTCATTTCCATCATTGCGTCATCATCTTCTATTTTCTCTCGATCCTTCAAGCATCCAAGGGAGAAGCACTTCAAGTCAAGATCTTTCGTCATCATCGTCCACGTCTTGCAACTTGTGATATCGAGGCAAGTATTTAGATACTTGCTTTAACATGCTATTATGACAAGATCGGATCTTGCTATATCATATTTACTATATTAATCTAAGATCACAATTTAATAGACGATGCATCGAGATTTGAATCGCGATGTGTTAATAACTTGATCTATGTGAATATGCCTCGTTAAATCTTTATGATCAACCAGTTAGGGTAGTCTAAATTAGGGTCTTTAGATGATTAATATTTCATGGTGGATTTATGCATATTTTAAAGAACTGAAACCCTAATTAATAATTGAGATCGTCTCAGGAAAATCCCGCGGAGACGTCTTGTTGAGATATCACGCGCGCACGCCTTTAGTTTTAAAGAACGGTTTTTGTCGAAATAAGACGCACGCAAGCTACATCTCATTTTAAAATATTTATAATCGCAAATTCATGGCTCGTTGTAACTAGCCGGTAAATATGGGTCGATCCACAGGGAATTGACGATTAAGAATTTTTATTGAAAATTCAAAAGAGAAAAGAATTGGTTTGTTTGTTTGTCACGAAATTAGAAAAACGAGATATAAATAAAGGTGAAAGCGGCCGTGGCTCCTATTCAGATGGATGGATCGTTGCGAAGTCTTCTCCTCTTTCTTGATCATGGGTGTTCCCTTCTCGTGTTAGAACCGAAATGAAGTATGGATTATCAAGGCGGGTTGCGATGCATAAACCATCAAGATGACGACTGCATAACGCGAGGAATGGAATAATCCATTATGTTCTCACTTACCGTTTGTATATCTAAGCATGTCGTATCAAAGTAAATTACTAAGGATCACAAGCATACAATATCAACAAACACCAATTAGCACATAAAAAGTAAAGTTTAACATTAAACTTGCTGAGTAGGTGGCTGAAAGTATAAGGTATATGTTTAATGAAGGATGTCAAACAATATCAAGAAAAATACCCTATCTAACAACTTAGCAACCTTAACACTAGTATTGATTATTACTTTAACATTGCTTATGGATGTAATAAGAGAATATGGTATAAGTTAAATGTTACATCTAATCATTGAAAACTATATATCTTATCAAACAATAACCATAATTGCAATCTTTAAGTTATAAGCAAGTTTAAGCACAATAAACAATCTCAAGAGAAGGAGGAAGGCTTGCTATTCATATCCTACCTTACCATCACCATAACCAGGAACTACTCAAACATCATCATAAAGTAACAAAAAAGAAAGAAAGAACATGACATGAAGAACAAGCAAAGAAACACACACAAGGAAATTAAAACAAAAAGAAAGTTCAAGTGTATTAATAAGTGGTGGGTATTGAGTTACAATATTATAGTACAACTTTAACCTCCATAATGAAGCACTCAAATGAGTGCTCAAAATGGGAAGAAGAAAAAGTACTCAAGCAATTACAATCAAAATCACACTAAAAAACCAAGCACTAGCTTCCTTTGTGATTTGCTATTTATAGGCACTTGGTCAGGAAAAAAGAGTTATTCTAGAGGCTACACTGGAGAATGATGGAGACAGGGTGAGCGCATTGGCCCACTTGGTCAAGTTGGGACCGGCCAACAATTGCTTTGGGTGGCTTAAGAGCGGCTTCTGGGGCCCATCTTTCTTTCATGCACATGCGAGCTCCAAAATTGATTTTTAGTACACTTATTTTCTTCTGAAACAATCGTGTTTGCACATTGGAGTTTAAACTGAGAAGCAAGTGGCTAACTCTTGCCTTTTCACACTTCACATCAAAACTTTTCAAATGTGATCCACTTCCCCACTTGCACAACTCATGATTCACATGAGTTATGGCTGCTCCCACTTGCCTACTTGATGAGCCATGGCTGTAACCACTTAGATAAAATTGTGCACATAGTATTTTTGTTGCAAAAACTTGGTTTTTGATTTAAATTCCGTCCCGTAGCAATTTTTTCTCACATTTGTCATATCCGTTTATGTTTGTGTATGTTTTCTGTTAAAACGTCCTGAGTGAAAGTTTGTCTTAACACCTCTACTAGGTTTCAATAAGTATCAAGTATGCAATTTTAAAAAATCTAGAGTGCTGTAACGTTTTGGAAATCGTTTAGACGATTTTCCATTTTTAGGGTAAAATAGTCGGTGTTTTCCGTAAAAACCTAGAAGCGATCTTTTTGCAGTATAAAATTCACTGCACCTAGTTTAGCTAGAAAATTGCTAGTTTGCTGGTTTTTGTAAGCCACTGGTGATTTTTGTGCATTTTAATATTTTTCCCTAATTAAAATATTATTTTAATTCTTTATTTGTGAACTTTATTAGTGGTAATTACAATTTGGATTGGGTTAATTGCTACTAATGTGAATCTATGCTAAGTTAATTACCATTTTAAGCTTTAAACCTTTCTCACCAAAATATCTAGATATTTGTGAAAATTAAATAAATTTTGAAAATAAGAGAATGAAGTGGATAAATGTGTTTTTGTTTTATTAAGCAATTATTGTTTTTCTTCTAGAATTTCCTACACACTTCCACAAAACCCTAGCCTTTTTCCCCCTTGTCCGAAACCATCCCCTTGCTGCCCTTTGTTGTTCTTCACCCCATTTCATCACTTCAAAGCTCAATTAAATCCTCAAAAATCATCAAATATTCATACAAACTCAAAATCAAATCAAAATCCATCATTTTTCATCACATATCAAGCTTGGATCTTCTTTAAAGTTAGCATTTTGGAGGCAAAATTGGATTTCTAGTTGCTTGATTTTGATCTTTTGTGGAGGTATAAATCCAAACCCTAAACTCTAATTGTTGCTTAATACTTTAATTAGCTTAATTAGATGTTAATTTAAAGCTTTTAATTTCATATTTAGAATTCCTAGTAAGGTTTTTTTGTAATCAAATTAGGGTTTTGATTAGTGAAATGGTTAGTTGATAATTTTAGACAAATGAAAACTAAACCTAGTTGCTAGTTTGTTAACTGATATTTTCCTAATTTTATAATTAAGATGATTAGCAAACTAAACTTTTACTAATCCTAATTAAGTGAGATTAAAATTATAGTATTGGTGTGTATGGTTTAATCTTGCTATATTGTGATATTTGTAAATTCTAGTTTTGGTAAAAACTTGTAGTTTTGTGCTAAAATGATATAAGTTGCTTACTATATTTTAGGATAATTTAGGCATGGGTTTCTTTTGACGTTGCGACGTTAATTATATTGATTCCACGCTATATCTTGTGTTGTGAATGCGCGATCGGTACGATCAGGATCTAGGCTTGATAGTTGTGTCGCTTTGCATTCCTAGCTAGGGTCGTGCCGATGTCGTTCGTGTTTTTGTGTAGCTTTTGCTCTTGAGTTGGTTTCGTAGTGTCGCTACGCGCGTTAGCCACTGGACGAACACTTGAGAGTATATTTGGAGTTGGTGCGTCGGTCAAACGTAGTTTGTACGTGTTATTAGTCGATTGCTAATATATACTTGTTATATTGTTATTTGCTTTCAGGATCGCAGGTGGGGATTTCGAGCGCTGCGAACAAGAGAAAACGAGTAGTTGACTTTACTTAGCCAGGATTTTTGTGAGTAGATTTTAACATCTATATGGGGATCGCCCGCATGGCGTTATGCGTCTGGGCTAGATCAAATGACATGACTATTAGTTAGAAGTATACGGATATTGATTGTTCATGTACACCTTTGTTGCTTATCTCATTTCCTTGTGTATGGACTTAGTATTAATGAGACACAACACCATTATTGATGGTTTATGTTTCACGAGTACTAATTTTATGCTACACACACACTGTCGATAATTGCTATGACACGCACAACACCTATACATATATGATATTGTATTGTTTAGGGACATTGAGACATGATCCTTATTTCTTTTTGTGCATATGACATATAGCATACCTGTATACCTACATGCTTACACATATGCCCTGACATGCTTACATGCTAGTTACCCATATACCTATATGGTATTGTATCATTAGTGATAGGTATATACACATATGAGACATAGCTACATGTACATCTCGCATACATACTTACACTTATACCTGGAGGGTATTACATCATTATTGATAGGTAGATACATATACCTTGCTATACCTACATATTTACACATATATTTGGCTATAGCTACATGTTCACCTTAATGTTATATGGACTTGGAGAAATTAGGAACCACATGATATATATTTTAACTTGTTGCAGTTAAATAGCGGCTTTTCCTTTAGATGCTCACATTACAGTTTTATATTGCATATATTATGTTCATAGATTTTCGTATTGAGATATGGATTTTTCATGATGTTTTCTGGATTTGAGGATCGTGGTAGTTTCATGAAATTATGCATTGTTTGAAAAACCCGGTTTCTCTTGATATGATATTTCGGCATCCACCATGAGATTTATCGGTTCTGATATATATTACCCCACGCGAGGAACGGAGGGAGCCGTGTACGGGTACATGGTGGGGCCCGGAGGTACCCGGGGCAAGAATTTCGTGGATTAGACGATGAGTTGGTGGGGGAATCATACCTACCGGTGACAGTACCTATGACTCGGCTGTTATCGTGGGGATACCGACCGGAGTCATGTACGTTTGGATACGTCGAATTTCGAGTGTCAGAGCTAGGCACTCGAGTTTTCGGGATAGCGTATAATACGTACCTATCAGGAGGGCCAGTCGTGGTGATAACACCTGATAGATCAGTATTTATGTGTCGATATTAGACACTTGTTTTCATGATATTTTTACTCCTAAGTATATAAAACAGTGGAATGGGACGCTGTTATATATGCATATATATATATATATATATATATATTAGTGGAATGGAACGCTAATATATATGTATACATATCTAATTTAAATACATCATCATAATGATCTTGCAAATATACCCACTCAGGATATATGAGATTTACTTGATATTGGATACAGGATATATGAGATTTACTTGATATTGGATACAGGATATATAAGATTTACTTGATATAGGACACTCATGATATATGAGACTTACAGGATATGAGGGCCAATATGGGGGCTGATTTGAGGAAATTTGGGATTTAGATTGTCTTGATGGACTTTGGTCCTGCCACGAGGTCAGGATTCCGTGAGGATAACATGTTTTATCCCATACTCCGCATTTACTTTATATGCATTGCTTCATGTATTAGTAGTACCTGATAGAGTACCTTTCATACTGTTGCATACATATTGCCATTTATTGCTATCAGCTTGCATGCATTAGATTCGTGCTGTATGTGCATACTTGCGATTACCTGCATATGTTATTTACTATTCACGAGTTGGCAACTTACCCCTGTTGTGCTACAGTGTTTTGCAGGTAGTCTTTCAGGGCAGTCGCGGTAGGCTTTTCATCTTTCGTATCATTTTTTGCAGCGGATACCGCTTCCGTTGACTGTGCGCAGTTTTGCTATAGGTGGATTTTGCGGCTATCCGATATTGTTTATTGTTATCTTTGTACCATGTACTCTCCATCTATCACTTTCATGTATGACTTAAAAACTTGATGTGAGGACGATATTGTATGTTATTTTGTGACTTGGAGGTTTTTTATGCAGTTTTTATTTATATCGTCTTTTATTTCTTCGCTACGGTGTCATATATCTGTTGTGGTGGTTGTTTCTGCCTTTGGGCGTGGATTTTGCTCCCGTTGGGGATACTTTACTTATATTTATGTTGTACCTATTTTTGGGGTTAGTTTTTACAAAGGAGGTGATGCCAAAATTTTTAAGAAACTAAATTGGACTTTAAAGAATTCGTACTCGAGATTTTCAAAAATTTTAACAATGTTCTTATCACTTACTACTTTTGATGGTTTAGATTGCTGGGTTTTTGGCTTACTTAAATTGCGTTATGCTTGTAGACGTTGCGTAGTTTAAGGGCCGTCACGTGCCAATTTCGGGTCGTGACAAGTGCTAAGTCATACTAACCTAGAATCTAACTAGAGAATTAGGGTTTTGAATAAAGCAAACAAGTTCTACACTAAGTGAAGAGAGTTTACAACCTTTGTAGACCGGTCCTTCACTTCTAAAGCTCAAAGTAGTAGTCCCTAGAACTCTTCCTTTACTCCACTTAAAGAAAGAAACGAGCTTTGCTTGTTATCTTCGAGGCCGAAGATGATCCACCTTGAAGTCTCTCTCACTCAAGCTCACTCTTCACTAATCAAGATATTACTGAAGCAAACAAGCTATACTAAAGGGTTAGGATAATATAGGTTGATGAAGTAGGAATTTTGCTCACTAATTTTTCTCTTTTCTTTTCTCACCTCAAGAAAACTCTAGAGAGGAAAGGAAGAAGGGAGATGAACTTGGATGAGAGAGAATGAACCATAAGGTGAAGTGATTAAATGAGATGAGATGGTGATAAATATCAATGAATAATCCAAAAAGAGAAGTGATGAGTCATGGCTTCTCAAGGTTTCTACAAGCATCTTTGAAAATGACTCATTTCCTTTTCTTTTTAATTCATTAATCGAATCATTATCTACCCATCTCACTTCAAATGTGATTCTCATACATCCTAATTTTATGTATCATCAACCATGATATAATAATAAATACATACATACATACATACATACATACATACATACATACATATATATAAATATGTATAAAGAGAAGAAAATCTTTCATGAGCTAAATATTAGTTAATATATATATATATATATATATATATATATATATCAAATATATAAATATATATAAAATTATTAAATCAGCACTTGATTCAATAATCCGGTTATATCATATACAACCTGAAAGTCTACCTTAGCACCACCACTATATTTAAACCGGAATCAAGCATGCAATTTTAAAAAAATTCGGGGTGATAAGCTAGACTAACTTAGGATCTAACTAGATTATTAGGGTTTAACATATGATATCACAAGAACTATTCTAAGAGATGGAGATTACAACCTTTGTAGACCGTGTTCTTCTCTTCTAAAGTCCCGAGTAGTAGTCTCTATGACTCCTCTAGGCTCCACTTGAAGAAGTGCACGAACTTGCTTCGTGATTATCGTGTCGAAGATGATCCACCCGAAATTCCTCTAATCCAAGCTAGCTCTTCACTAAACTCTCTTTAGTGAAGGAAATACCCTAAACTCAAGTGCTAATTAAGTGTAGGATGGTGAAGTAGGGGTTTTAAGCTCGCTTAAGATTTACTCAAGCTCTAGGGTTCACAACCAAGTGAAGAATGGCTCTCATATGACTCCTCACTCATTGAAGCATGAATAAAATCCCAATAGAAAATACAACTATGCTTCAATAGTGTAGCCAAATGAATAAAGAAACGGAAAAAGCCATGCCTTGCACCATACCACAAATATCTCCCCATTTTCCCACCTCATTTCTATTTTCCCAAAATAGAAATTCTAACCATGCTTCATTATATATATATATATATACATATATCAAATATATATATATATATTAATATATATATTAAGAAAATAATTAGTGAGCTTAATATTAGTTAATATATAATTATATCAAATATAAATATATATCAAATTATTAAATCACACTTGATTTAATAATCCGGTTATATCACATAAAAACGACTAATTTCATTTATCTGTATATCACATTATCAAATCAACACTTGATTCAATAATCTGGTTATATCACATATAATCTAACCGATATCAAATGTCGCCAGATTAGAATACGGTATCACATACTCGTATTTAATCAGGTTCCCACACATATCAGCATATGTGCCCTATTTCGTTTCGCTTGAACTAGGAAAGCTCTGTGTGGGACTCTAAAAACTCGTCAATACCCTAGCAGTTGGGTGTAGTCCCGAGCACTTGGAGGCAGTGGCGGTTAGACAGAATTCGTCTCTCCCGGTATTGGGAGTTGATATCGCGCTGTATCAGAGAGCCATTACGCAAAGTCCCTGGCCAGGGCAACCGAGATTTACTGGTAGGTTCCAGTAGTTTCTCAAGGTGTAATGGGCTACGCTCCGACACGACTTATACCGCTATTAGGGGACTGACGCTTGCTGCCCCCTAGGCCCGATATGCGATAGTCTTAGACGAACAGACCGGACTGTACGGAGATTGTCATATCAGGCTCAGAAGGAGTTCGGATGGGTTTCCTCATCGGCCTTCTTATCGACATCTACCTGGGGACCGTTACGTACAGCTAGTGCTGCTTGCGGTCTGTGGTTAAACCCACTGCCAGCGTAGTAGTCGAGTCTTTAGAGTCCTACACAGAGAGTTTCCCTGCTCCAGGCGAAACGATATAGAGGTCGTATGGTTTTTGGACAAGGGTTCGGACGCATACGTGTGTTTACGTACGTACGACATTTCGGACAGTTTTTACTAGCCGGCTTTGGTTTAAGCCAGATTCTAGTATCGGATTATTGGATTTATACAGTCTAAAGTTTTTCCGTGTTTTCACGGATAGGAGGGGCGTTCTTGTAATTTTACGGGAAGCTTCTAGAAGGATTGTGACTTGAGGGTTTAGGTGGCATTTGCATTTATTGATTTAGTGACTCATTTGTGTGATTCATCCATGGAGTTAATACATCATTTATTGATCTAATGACTCATGAGATGAATCACTCATTTGAATCAATGAAGCATGGTTGTTAAATGATTTATTTTATTTATTTGAAAAAAGATTATGCTTCGTATATTCAAATGAGTTCATTATTTCTTCTCATTCTCATGCTCACCTTCTCTCTCCTCAAGCTCACTCTCTCTTCAAACCCTAATCCTACCACTCATGTGTTGAGATCAAGAATTAGATAGACTAATTAATCCATAACCATTCTTTATATCAACTAGGTACCTTTGATTAGCAATTAAAGAAACCTTGTTACCTCAAGTTTAGAGGTGAAGCTTGGAGTGAAGCTCTCGGGTGGATCATCTACTACATAGAGAAGGCCGAAGAGGAGGTGGAGAACGAAAAGACGAAGGACACGGTTCATTAGGTATAATCAATTCTCATAGTAGTTAACAACTTCTATGTTTATGTTAGTTATCGTTTAGCAATGATTCTTGCGGTTAGCCGATGTTAGTAAATAGAACAAGATTGTTTTTCATATTTCTGCCTCCCCGCAACTTGTGGGGTGTTGTACATCGACTTACAGTAGTATCAGAGCCTTGCTAAACAATAATTAACTCATTAGCAAAGTCGTAAGAATTTTGAACGCAAAACGAACCGGAAAAAACATCAAAATCACTATGTTTCTGTCGATTTTAAAACAGGCCCTAAAAATTTTTCAGGGACCTCTAAAAATACCAGCAGGGAAATACAAGAACTCTGAAAAAAAATTGGGTGCATGAATCGGTCAATCAGCCGCGGAACCGCGGCCGATCCCACCGATCCGCCGCGGATCGGCAGCCGAGTTGAAGCCGATTCACCCCAAATTTTCCCAGAACTCTTCTGTGATGTTTTTTGTCTTTTCTGGAATGTTTATTTTCTGCTCAAGTCTCAGGTGCACAGAGAAGTTTTGGAGTAGAATCTAAAGTGTTTGCTCGATCGAAATTATACGATGTTTGCTAATTAGATTATATCTGTGAACTGTATAATGTGTTTGTAAACCTCCCCTAACTGCTAGTATGTCGGTTGGCAGGGGGTTGCACATTTCTATAATGATTTAACTGTTTGTGATTATGAACTTGATTGGATTGTTGTGATGATTAGCCGGGGTTTGAGATGTGTTATTATATTCATTCATTCGATGTAATTGTAATATGTTGTAATATTATTTTGCGGGGCATATCCAGGTTGCGGTTGTAGGTACCGTTGTATTATTTCATTTTACTGTTTTTGCTCCTAGGATAGGCCCAAGGTGGGGTGCACAAACCACCGGGTACTTTGAAGTGTTTAGTGTCCTGCTCACGTTATTGAGGGAGACCGCTTCACTTCGGGTACTTGGCGGGTAGTTTGCCGTACCCGTAGGGGTCTAGGGTGGGGTAATGGCTATTCATCACAACTGTGTAATCTGTCTTTCGTTGCAGGCTCAAAAGAAACACGGATTGCTTGCATATCCAATAATGTTCATATGTGATCTGGAATGCCTATTATTGCGTCTGACGAATGTACAATATCTATATATGATAGCTATTTAGACGTCACTTATGTTTTACATCCGCGCTAGCCCAGCCCCCGCTCTGTCGTTAGTTAAGTAACCTAACGGGTGATGACGGGACCCAGTGGCGAATGTGGGTGGTATAAGAGGACGTTGTATTTTTGTTGTTTTCTGCAATGATAGGTTAATTGATAAGACGCATTATAATAATGCAAAGAAAATAAACCAAAGTTGAATCGTTGGAACAGTTTAAAAGAAACCACTCGGTTATTTTAAAACAGAGGATATTTTTTAAATTGCGGAGCTTTAACCACTCCTTTTAAAAAGCTATCAGGTTCCTTCGGTCATATCAAGTTCACTACGTTCACGGTTTCGCCAAAACCATTAGTAGCCTTCCGTCATTTCATTTGGATATTCAGTAGTATTCAAGCTATGTATTTTGGCCAAAGTCAAGGCATAGTGTTTGGTAGCTGCTAGGTATTCATTTGTTGCATAGATAGGTGAGTTAGTTTGGGACAGTCGTATTATCATTTGACCAAAGTCAGGGGTATGTACGGATTGGTTCAAATTAACAAGATAATGATGGGTAGAACTTGACATGTGACTTATGACATTTTGACCAAAGCCAAGGTCATAAGAGTATGGGGCAAAAATTTATATCGGGAATTTCTAAAGAAACTGAAATTTGCAAAGAGATGCATACCATTTGGAGTTTGATGAATGTTGGTAGGATTCCTTCAACATTATCATACGATGATATTTAGATCCTGATCCTACTGTGAGTATATACTACTCATTCAGGAGATTCGTCACTTAACGATCAATGCTATAAACCAAGTAGGTGCCGAGAAAGGTGTCAGCGGGGCTACGCCCTCAGAGAAAAGTGGTTATTTAATTAAGGAACTTCGCGAAAGCATTGGAAAACCTCCCTCGAAGTATCGACACTGGCCTGGCTGAACGGTTAAGCAAGTATTGTACGGTGAGAATAGTCCTAGCTAGTTCTTCCTTTTTGGTTTGAGGAGGGATTCGAGAAACAGTGGGAGCCATCCAGTTTAGATAAACTAAAAACCACTCTAAACTTGCAAGAGCATCATGCTAAAGTGTTCTTTCTCTCTCCCCTAATTGCAGCGACCCTGAAAATGACTGGACTTAAGTTACTATTAGAAAAAAATATACTGACAGGGCCAAACTATAAAGATTGGCTGCGGAATGTCAAAATGGCTTTGACCTATGACAGATTGGGGTATGTCCTCACCACTAAGGCACCTGCAGTCCCAGGTCCCAAATCCAGTAATGCGGATAAGGAAATCCGCAAAACCTGGGATTTAGATTGCGTGAAGGCCAAGTGCATCGTGCTTGCCTCGATGGACAATGAATATCAGAGGAGGCACGAGGATATGGATCTTGATGCCATATTTCTCCATACAAAGGAACTTTATAGAGAGCAATCTCGTATAGCAAGATACGAGACCTCAAAGAACTTGTTTCGAGCGAGGTTGGCCGTCGGATTATCGGTAGGAGAACATGTCCTAAAGATGATTGGCTATATTGAAGAGCTCGCAGACCTTAGGACGACTTTGGATAATGAGCTCTATACAGACTTGATTCTCCAGTCCCTTCCTTCCACCTACGCCCAGTTTATTCTGAATTTCAACATTCAAAGAAAAGAAGTTGAACTTTCAGAACTCCTTAACATGTTGAGGAGTGCAGAGGGCACTTTGCAGAAGGCAAGGGAAACACCCGCTATGTTTGTTAGCGGAGCTTCTTCTTCCGGGTCCAAGGCTAGGGCCAAAGGAAAGAAGAAGAAGGCCGCCACCAAACCTAGAGGAGGTGTTAGTAAGGTAGGAGTGAAGGGAAAGAAAAAGATTGCAGTGCCAGTAGTGGCCAAGGATGAGTGCTTCCATTGTCATAGGAAAGGGCACTGGAAGAAAGATTGCAAGGCGTGGAACGCCAAGAACCAGGAACCGAAGCAGGCTGTGGCTTCGACTTCAGGTGTGTTTGTAATTGAGAATTGTATGTCAATCAACTCTACTTCCTGGGTATTGGATACCGGATCAGGATCTCATATATGCAATTCATTGCAGGCACTGAGAAACCGTAGAGTGCTGAAGGATGGTGATATGACCCTAAAGGTTGCTAACGGAGCTAGCGTGGGAGCTGTGTCCGTCGGGGATTATCACCTGGGATTGACGAGTGGACATATTTTGGTTTTACATAACTGTTTTTGTGTACCTATTTTAACGTATAATATCATATCAGTTTCCTTGTTATCAAATAAAGGTTATGATTTCACGTTTGTAAGCGATGTTGTTAACATCCACCTTAATCATAGTTTGATTGGGTCCGGTACACTGGATAACGGTATATATGTCTTAAACCAACTCCAGCTTTTCAATATCCAGAACACACTAAAAATAAAGTCTCCAGATACAAATAAGGCTTTCTTATGGCATTGTAGACTAGATCACATCAATGAGACAAGGTTAACTAAGTTACATAGAGAAGGATATTTGGACTCGTTCGAATATCAAACTTATGCCACTTGTGAATCATGTCTCAAAGGAAAGATGACAAAGACTCCATTCACTGGACATGGAGTAAGAGCGAGCGAGCTCTTAGGACTCATACACAGCGATGTATGTGGTCCAATGTCTACACATACAAGAGGTAGTTTTTCCTATTTCATTACTTTTATGGATGATTACTCTAGGTACGGATTCATTTATCTGATGAAAAATAAATCCGAGGCTTTTGAGAAATTCCAGGAGTATAAGAATGATGTAGAAAACCAAACCGCAAAAGTATCAAGACACTAAGATCTGATCGAGGTGGTGAATACTTAAGTGCCGAGTTCCTAAGTTACCTAAAAGAGAAAGGAATTCTCTCTCAGCTTACTCCTCCATACACTCCACAGCATAACGGTGTATCGGAGAGACGGAATCGATCCCTATTGGATATGGTACGTTCCATGATGAGTAATGCTGAGTTACCGCGATCTTTCTGGGGTTATGCGCTAGAATCAGCGGCATATCTTCTGAACAGGGCTCCTAACAAGACTGTGCCTACCACGCCATATCAGATGTGGAGTGGGAAGTAACCCCTCTTTAGCATATGAAGATATGGGGATGTCCAGCTTTTGTTAAAAAGCAGCATGCGGACAAGCTCGAGGCACGATCAGTACAGTGTAAGTTTGTGGGATATCCAAAGAACTCCAAGGGATATTATTTCTATTACGCAGAGGAACAAAAGGTTTTTGTTTCTCGTAATGCCCATTTTCTAGAACATCAGTTTTTAGAAAAGGAAATAAGTTGGAGCGAAATAGAACTGGAAGAAATTCCAGAACCACAAACTACTACTGAATGTTTGGTAGAACCAGTAGTTCAAGAAGAACAGGACATTCCCGCACCCCTCCGCAGGAGTAGTAGGCCGTCTCATCCGCCTGAGAGATACTACGGTTTTCTCATAGATGGGGATGGAGAGGATTGCATCATTGATGATGATGAACCTACTAGCTTCCAGCAGGCTATCCAGAGCGGCGACTCGGTACGATGGCTAGATGCAATGCGGACCGAAATGGAGTCCATGTACACCAACAAAGTATGGACTTTGGACTTTGCTCCAGATGGGGTAAAACCCATTGGATGCAAATGGATCTTCAAGAAAAAGATTGGTGTAGATGGACAGGTAGAAACCTATAAGGCAAGACTTGTTGCAAAGGGTTTTCGTCAAAAACCTGGTTTGGACTATGACGAAACATTTTCTCCAGTGGCTATGCTCAAATCCATTCGGGTCCTTCTTACTATTGCCGCCTTCCATGATTATGAAATCTGGCAGATGGACGTAAAAACGGCTTTTCTGAATGGTAATTTAGAAGAGTGCGTCTATATGGATCAGCCAGAAGGTTTCAATCAGAGTGGGAGCAGCGGAAAAGTATGCAAGTTGCTTAAGTCCATTTAGGGACTAAAGCAGGCATCGTGGAGTTGGAACATCTGTTTTGATGAAACGGTCAAAGAATATGACTTTATAAAAAATCCAGATGAACCATGTATATATAGTAAAGTTGTAGCACGAACTGTTGTATTCCTCTTCTTGTACGTGGATGACATTCTACTGATAGGAAATAACATTCCTATGCTACAATCTGTCATAGGATTCTTATCACACAGGTTCTCCATGAAAGACCTGGGTGATGCCTCTTACATTCTGGGGATCCGGATCTATCGTGACAGATCCAAGAGGATGTTGGGACTTTCGCAGTCTAGGTATATCAACACTATACTGAAAATATTCAGTATGGAAGATTCTAAGCGCGGTAATCTACCGGCTTGTCACGGAATCATCCTCTCCAAAGAGATGTCTCCCAAGACTGATTTGGAAAGGGAATGCATGTCTATTATACCCTACGCTTCTACTGTAGGCTCTATAATGTATGCGATGTTGTGCACCAGACCAGATGTAGCTTACGCACTGAGCGTGGTAAGCCGGTATCAGTCAGACCCAGGGGAGAAGCACTGGATAGCAGTGAAGAACATTCTCAAGTACCTGAGAACGACTAAGGAGATGTTCTTGGTTTACAGCGGAAATGACCTCAAGATGGAGGCCTTTGCTGATTCCGGCTTCCAGAGTGATAAGGACGATTCCAAGTCCATGTCAGGTTATGTCTTTACCCTCAATAGAGGGGCGGTGTGCTGAAAGAGTTCCAAGCAGGACACCGTTGCTGACTCGACGATGGAAGCGGAATATATTGCTGCTTGCGATGCCGCAAAAGAAGCGGTCCGGATGAAGAAGTTCCTAACAGAACTTCAGGTGGTTCCTACTATTGTTGATCCAATACCTCTGTATTGCGACAACAACGGAGCTATAGCTTTAGCGAAGGAACCAAGGTCCAATTAGAAGTCCAGACACATCTTAAGGCGGTATCACCTGATCAGGGAGATCATAGATCGCCGGGAGATCGAGGTCCGGAGAGTTGCTACTGAAGAGAACATTGCTGATCCATTCACAAAGGCCCTACCTTAGATTCAGTTCGAGAGGCTACTCGAGATCATCGGTCTTCGATATGCCAGTACATAGCCCTAGTGCAAGTGGGAGATTGTTAGTGTATATGCCCTAGAGGCCATTATTGTATCATACTAGTTTGTATATTACTTAATGGAAGCTTGGGATATTCACAGTTATATAACAGTCTTGCTAAACATGGTAGTTTGCTACTTGGTTTTATCTATCTTAATATGTATGTTCGTATTGATAGAGCCCTTAGAATCTTGCTTGACTACCAGCATTGTGATGGCAGCACACTAGTGGGGGCTGGATAGTCTACAAGCACATCCTTTTCCAGGTCCCTAGTCATAGGATTATCGAGACAGGGCATCGATACTCCGGAGTAGACTAGTGTGTACGCTTCTCATCCCAGTTGGGGAGATGGTCTGTCCCACAGCCATCAGTACGTCGTACTGGAGATAGTATACATGTGCTCGTTGGGTTACGGGTACACCGGACAGGACTCGCAGGGAACTGTTGGTTGGTATTATACCCGTCATCAGTTAACAGTTCCCAGGTGACATGAGTACAGCATAGTCCGCAGACTTGACACTGCTACTTCGCCTCGAGTGTGTCCCACTGTTCTTAGATTGCTACCCTACTACGGCTCAAAGGAGTCGTGCAAACAGGTAGCAGTTGGGTGCAGTCCCGAGCACTTGGAGGCAGTGGCGGTTAGACAGGATTCGTCTCTCCCGGTATTAGGAGTTGATATCGCGCTATGTTAGAGAGCCATTACGCAAAGTCCCTGGCCAGGGCAACCGAGATTTACTGGTAGGTTCCAGTAGTTTCTCAAGGTGTAATGGGCTACGTTTCGACACGACTTATACCGCTATTAGGGGACTGACGCTTACCGCCCCCCTAGGCCCGATATGCGATAGTCTTAGACGAACAGACCAGACTGTACGGAGATTGTCACATCAGGCTCAGTAGGAGTTCGGATGGGTTTCCTCATCGTCCTTCTTATCGATATCTACCTGGGGACCGTTACGTACAGCTAGTGCCACTTGCGGTCTGTGGTTAAACCCACTGCCAGCGTAGTAGTCGAGTCTGTAGAGTCCCACACAGAGAGTTTCCCTGCTCCAGGCGAAACAATATAGAGGTCGTATGGTTTTACGACAAGGGTTCGGACGCATACATGTGTTTACGCACGTACGACATTTCGGACAGTTTTTACTAGCCGGCTTTGGTTTAAGCCAGATTCTAGTATCGGATTATTGGATTTATACAGTCTAAAGTTTTTCCGTGTTTTCACGGATAGGAGGGGCGTTCTCATAATTTTGCGGGAAGCTTCTAGAAGGATGGTGACTTGAGGGTTTAGATGGCATTTGCATTTATTGATTTAGTGACTCATTTGTGTGATTCATCCATGGAGTTAATGCATCATTTATTGATCTAATGACTCATGAGATGAATCACTCATTTGAATCAATGAAGCATGGTTGTTAAATGATTTGTTTTATTTATTTGAAAAAAGATTATGCTTCATATATTCAAATGAGTTCATTATTTCTTCTCATTCTCATGCTCACCTTCTCTCTCCTCAAGCTCACTCTCTCTTCAAACCCTAATCCTACCACTCATGCGTTGAGATCAAGGATTAGATAGATTAATTAATCCATAACCATTCTCTATATCACCTAGGTACCTTTGATTAGCAACTAAAGAAACCTAGTTACCTCAAGTTTAGAGGTGAAGCTTGGAGTAATGCTCTCGGGTGGATCATCTACTACATAGAGAAGGCCGAAAAGGAGGTGGAGAACGAAAAGACGAAGGACACGGTTCATTAGGTATAATCACTTCTCATAGTAGTTAACAACTTTTATGTTTATGTTAGTTATCGTTTAGCAATGATTCTTGCGGTTAGTTGATGTTAGTACATAGAACAAGATTGTTTTTCATATTTCCGCCTTCCCGCAACTCGTGGGGTGTTGTACATCGACTTACATAAGCTACATCCGGTCTGGTGCATAACATCGCGTACATGATAGACCCAACTGCAGAAGCATAGGGTATCACGGTCATGTGAGCCCTGTTAGTGATATATGCCCTAGAGGCCATTATTGTATCATACTGGATTGTATATTACTTAATGGAAGCTTGGGATATACATAGATATAGTAACAGTCTTTCTCGAAATGGTAGTATGCTATCTGGTTTGTTTCCACTTCAATATGCGCATGTGTTTCTTTTAGCATATCACTTATATATATTGGTAGAGACCTTAGGATCTTTGCTTGATTACCAGCGTTGTGATGGCAGTCACACTAATGGGCGCGGGTAGTCTATAAGCACATCCTATACAGGTCCCTAGTCGTAAGATTATCGAGATGGGGCATCGATACTCCCATGTAGACTAGTGTATATGCTTCTCATCCCAACATGGGAGATGGTCTGTCCCACAGCCATCAGTACGTCGTACTGGAGATAGTATGCAGGTGCTCATTAGGTTATGAGTACACTGGACATGACTCGTCGGGAACTGCTGGTGGGTATTATACTTATCGTCGGGTAGCAGTTCCCAAGTGACATGAGTACAACTTAGTCCGTCGACTTGACACTGCTACTGCGCCTCGAGTGTATTCCCACTGTATTTTGATTACTACCCTACCACGGCTTAAATGAGTCGTGCAAACAGGTAGTAGTTGGGTGCAGTCATGAAGCACTTGGAGGCAGTGGCGGTTAGATAGGACTCGTCTCTCCCGGTATTATGGGTTGATATCACGCTGTGTTCGGAAGGCCATTACACAAAGTCCTTGGCCAAGGCAAGCGAGATTTACTGGTAGGTATTTCAGTAGTTTCTCAAGGTGTTTTGGGCTACACTCCGACACGAGTTATTGCACTATTAGGGGTCTGACGATTACCGCCCCTAGGCTTGATATGCGATACACTTAGACGAACATGCCGGACTGTACGGAGATTGTCACATACAGGCTCAGTAGAAGTTCAGATAGGTTAGCTCATCAGACTTCTTATTGACATTTACCTGGGGGCCGTTACGTGCAGCTAGTACCGCTTGCGGCCTGTTGTTAAACCCACTGCTAGCGTAGTGTTGAGTTTTTAGAGTCCCACACAGAGAGTTTCCCTACACCGGGCAAAAGGTGTAGAGGCCGTATGGTTTTATGGCAAGGCTTCGATCACGTACGTGCACTTGTGCGTGTATGATGATCGGGCGGATAATACTAGTGGGCTTTAGTTTAAGCCGGATCCTAGTATTATATCGATAAATTGTTTTGTCTCTTTGTATTCGTGTTCTTCGGAATGCGGATGCGGGTATTTATATACGGGCGATGAGCATTCTCGTAATTCCTCGGGATTGGCTTCTACAAGGGGGACACCTATTAGGGTTTTATTCTTTTTGGATTAAACAAAATGGGTGAAGGAAATGAGGTGGATTTGAGCATTGAACCTAGCATGGCTACTTGGTGACTCATGGTCATGAGTCACCACAAGATATTTGTGAAGGGTTATTGATATTTTAGTGTGATATTTATACATAAAATATCTTATATTATTCATTCTATCTCAAGTGGGCAGCCAAGCCTAGTCCAATGTTCACTCTCCTCTCATTTCCTCAAGTTCTCCTTCTTCTTCCTCAAAACTCTAGACCTCTCATGAGTTGAGAAAGTTAGGGTTACAAGAGACAATACACTCTATCTTCTCACTCTACACCATCTAGGACATCTAGTTTAGCGAGCTAGATGCCGTAGTTATTTCGGATTTGTGGTAGGAGCTCGGACTATAGACTCTCGGGTGGATCGTTTTTAACTCGAGGAGGCCGTCGAGGTTGCTGCGATCCGTTCCAATCCTTGGAGCTAACGACGAGGTAGAGGACAGCGAAGAATACCCAAAGGAATTGGTATCGTGAGGTATAACTTTCATCCGAGTAGTTAAATCTCATTGCTTGTTAGCTAGTTAGGGTTTAGTATCGATACTGGAGTTCAAGTCGGTGTCGCGAGCTATCAAAAATCCTTTTTTGCATATTCCGCCTCCCCGTGGACACGCGGGGTGCACGACATCGATTTACAGTGGTATTAGAGACTACTAAACCATAGCTAATAGTTTAGACGAAGTGTAAAACTACGAAACCGAAATAACTCCGAAACCCGAAACCTAAACTCCAAATTTCTGTCAAATTTTTCCGAGCCTCTAAAATTTTTTTGAACAATTGCAGAGTGCTCTACTTCTTGTGAGATGAACACACACAAAAAACGAAGCTTTTTCACCTGTTTTGGACCGGCCAAAAGCTCAAAAAAACAGGTGTCACCTTTTTTGTTATGGTGAAATGCTTTGAATTTTGGTCAATGTTCTAGTTGCTTGGATATAAGGTCTCAGGTGTTGTTTGTTTTTGCCAATTTTGGATATACTATTATCTTTCTGTGATGGAAATATGGGGTGTTTCGAAGTCATAGTTTTAACGTCGTTTAAAGTTTAAAGTTGTAATATATGTGCTTGGAAACGTCGACTAATTGCTATATGTTGATTAGTCGGGGTTGCACATATCCGTGTTGCTGTTCTTGTGGTTTGTGTATATGAACTTATTGGATCGTCGTGGATGAATATCCGGGGATGTGAGATGAGGGTTTTTCATTCTTTCATTCGATGTTAATTGTAAAGTGATGAAATATTCTTTTGCGGGCACATCCGGGTTGAGGTTGTAGCCACCGTTGTATTATTTTCTTTTACTGTTTTCTGCTCCTAGGATAGACCCAAGATGGGGTGCATAAACTACCGGATACTTTGAAGTGCCGAGTGGCCTACTCACTTTGATGAGGGAGGTTGCTTCACTTCGGGTATTTGGTGGGTAGTTTGCCGCACCCGTAAGGGTCTGTGGTGGGGTTTGGCTATTCATCACGACCGTGAATCCGTCTTTCGTTATAGGCTTAAACGAAACGCAGAATTCTTAGTATATCTAATATGTTCATCTGTGATCTGGAATGCCTATTATTGCGTCAGACTAATGTTTATTATATATATGCTATATAGTAGACGTTGATTATGTTTTGCATCCGCGCTAGTCCAGCCCCCGCGCTGGCGTTAGTTAAGTAACCTAACAGTGTTAGACGGGGCCCAGTGGAGAATACGGATGGCATAAGTGGACGCGGTATTTTTCCTTTTTCTATGATGATAGGTGTAAATGATGGGACTGCATTATATTATGCAAAGCAAACAAGCCAAAGATGAATCGTTGGAACAAATTTTAAAACCACTCAGTTATTTTAAAATAGAAGACTTTTAAATGCGGAGCTTAAACCACTCCTTTTAAAACCTATCAGGTTCCTTCGATTATATCAACTTCACTATGTTCACGGTTTCGCCAAAACCATTCGTAGGCCTCCATCATTTTAGTTGAATATTCAGTAGTATTCAAGCTATGTATTTTGACCTTCGCCAAGGCATAGTGTTTGGTAGCTGATAGATATTCATCTGTAGTATAGATAGATGCATTGGTTTGGGACAGTCGTACTACTATTTTGGCCTTAGTCAAGGGTATGTACGGGTGGGTTCAAATTAACCTGGACAATGATGGGTAGAACTTGACATGTGACTTATGATATGTTGGCCTTCGTCAAGGTCATAAGAGCATGGGGCAAAAATCCACATCGGGAGTTTCTAAAGAAACTGAAACTTGCTAGTGTTGCATACCATTTGGAGTGTGATAATGTTGGTAGGATTCCTTCAGGATTATCACACAATGATATTTGGATCTCGATCTTACTGTGAGTATCCGCTACTCCTCGGGAGATTTTTCACTTAATGCTATAAACCAAGTAGGTGTCTAGAACAGTGTTAGCGAGGATACGCCTCCAGGGAAAAGAGGTTATTTAATTAAGGAACTTCGCGAAAAAGTCGTAAAACCTCCCTCGAAGTGCCGACACTAGCTTGGCTAAAAGGTTAAGCAAGTGTTGTACGGTGAAATTAATCCTGACTAATTCTTCTTTTATGGTTTGAAAAAGGATTCGAGAAACAGTGGGAGCCATCCTGTTTAGATAAATTAAAAACCAATCTAAACTTGCAAGAGTATCATACTGAGTATTTTCATCTCTCTCTTCTAATTGTAGCGACAAGGTGACCAGATTTAGGTTACAGATACATAATAAAATGACTGAGTTATACTATAGTGACTGGCAAAGGTTTGTCTAGATGTCCATTACCTATGACAACCTGGACCACCTCATTACTACTCAAGCCCCCACCGTCCCAGGTCCAGTTTCCACCATCGCAGATGTTCATATCCGTAAGACAAGGGAAAAAGACAGTGCGAATGCCAAGTGCCTCGTATTGGCCTCAGTTGATGGTGTATACCAGAGGCAGCACGAGAAGATGGACTTAGTTTCCATCTTTTTCCATAATAAAAATTTATATGGAGAGCAATCTCGTATTGTAAGATATGAGACCTCGAAAGAATTGCTTCAAGCGAGGTTTGCTATCGGGTCATCTGTAGGGGACCACGTCCCTACAATGATCAACTGCATTAAACAGCACACGGACCTGGAGACCACGTTGGAGAACGAGTCATGTACTGATTTAATTCTACAGTCCCTATCTTCTACTTACGCCCAGAGGAAGAAAATTATACTTCCAGTTGAGGGCACCCCAAAGGAAACCAAGGAGTCACCCGCTCTGCTTATTGAGGAATCTTCCTCTTCTGGATCCATGGAGAAAGCCAAGGGTGAGAAGAAGAAGACCTCTACTAAGCCGATAGGCGGTGTCAGTAAGGTAGAAGGAAAGGGCAGGGCAAAAGTTTCGGGGCTAACAGTAGGGAAAGATGGTTGTTCCTATTGTCACGGAAAAAGGCATTGGCAGAAGGAATGCAGGGCTTGGAAAGCCAGAATCCAGGATCCGAAGCACGTTGTGACTTCGACTTCTGGTGTGTTTGTGATTGAAAACAGTCTGTCAATTAACTCTACTTCCTGGGTACTAGATACCGGATCAGGATCTCATATTTGTAATTTATTACAGGCTTTGAGAAACCGTATATTTATCAGGGCAGGTGATATGACTCTCAGGATTACTAACGGAATGAGCGTAGATGCTGTATCCGTAGAGTATATCACCTTGAATTGACACGTGAGTAGATATTGATTTTACGTAACTGTTTGTGTGTACCAAATCTAGTTTGTAAACGATGTGGTCCACATCCACCTAAATCAAAGTTTGATTGGGTCAGGTACACGAGAGGACTGTATATACGTGTTAATTCAAGCTCAGGTTTTCAACGTCCAGAACACACTTAAAAGAAAGTCTCCAGAATTAAATAAGGCTTTCTTATGGTATTGTAGACTGGGTCACATCAATGAAACACGGTTGTCGAAGTTACATAGAGAGGGATATTTGGATCCGTTCGAATATCAGTCTTATACAACTTGTCAATCTTGTCTCATATGAAAGATGACAAAGACTCCGTTCACTGGACAAGAAGTAAGAGCGAGCGAGCTCTTAGGACTCATACATAGCGACGTGTATAGTCCAATATCTATAGATGCACGAAGTGGTTATTCCTATTTCATTACTTTTTACGGGTAATTTCTTTTGTTAAGGATATTTCTTCTTGATGAAGCATAAATCCGAGGCCTTTTGAGAAATTCCGGGAATAAAAGAATGAAGTGGAAAAACAATCATGCAAAAGTATCAAGACACTGAGATCTGATCGATGTAGTGAATACTTGATTTCCGAGTTCCTGGATTACTCAAAAGAGAATGGAATTCTCTCTCAGCTTACTTCTTCATACACACCACAACACAACGGTGTATCGAAAAGGAGGAACAGAACCCTATTAGATATCGTTCGTTCTATGATAAGTAACGCTGAGTTGCCGCGATCCTTCTGAAGTTATGCACTAGAATCAGTTGCATATCTTTTGAATAAGGTTCCTAGCAAGACTGTGCCTACCATACTATATCAGATCTGGAGTGGGAAGAAACCCTATCTTCAGTATCTGAAGATATAGGGATGTCCAACTTTTGTTAAAAAGTAGTATGCGGACAAGTTCGAGGCACGCTCAGTACTGTGTAGGTTTGTGGGATACCCAAAGAATTTCAGGGAGTATCTTTTCTATTACGCAGAGGAACAAATGGTTTTTTGTTTCTCGTCATGCCCACTTTTTTAGAAAATCAATTTTTTGAAAAAGGACTAGTGGGAGTGCAATAGAACTGGAAGAAATTCCAGAATCACAAACTATTACTGAAAGTATGGTAGAACCAGAGCTTTCAAAAGAACCCGATATCCCTACGCCAATCCGCAGGACTAGTAGGCAGTCTCATCCGCCCGAGTGATACTACGGTTTTCTCATAGACGGGGATAGAGAGAATTGCATCATTGACAATGATGAGCCAACTAGCTTCCAGCAAGCCATTCAGAGCGGCGACTCGACAAAATGACTGGATGCAATGCGGACCGAAATGGAGTCCATATACACCAACAAAGTATGCACTTTGAATATTGCTCTAGAAGGGGTAAAACCCAAAGGCTGCAAATGGATCTTCAGAAAGAAGATTGGTGTAGTTGGACAGGTTGAAACCTATAAGGCTAGACTTGTTGCAAATGGTTTTCGTTAAAAACCTGGTTTGGACTATGATGAAACCTTTTCTCTAGTATCTATGCTCAAATCCATTCGGATCCTTCTTGCAACTGTTGCCTTCCAAGATTATGAGATCCAGCAGATAGACGTAAAGACGGATTTTCTAAATGGTTATTTGAAAGAGTGCGTTTATATGGATCAGCCAGAGGGTTTCAATCAGAGTGGGAGCAGCAGGGCAGTATGAAAGTTGCTTAAGTCCATTTATAGACTAAAGCAGACATCGAGGAGTTGGAACATTTATTTTGATGAGACGGTCAAAGAATTCGACTTTATCAAAAATCCAAATGAACCATGCATTTATAGTATGATTGTAGCGAGAACTGTGGGATTCCTCGTCTAGTACGTGGATGAATTCTCTTGATAGGAAATGACATTCCTATACTATAATTAGTCAAAGGATTTTTGTCACAGAGGTTCTCCATGATTGACCTGGGTGATGCCAACTACATTCTGTGGATCCAGATCTATCATGATAGATCAAAGAGGCTTTCACAGTCAAGGTACATCAACACCATACTGAAAATATTTAGTATGGAAGATTCAAAGAACGGTAGTCCACCGGCTTGTCACGGAATCACCCTCTCCAATAAGATGTCTTGCAAGACTAATTTGGAAAGGGCTCGCATGTCGATTATAATCTACGCATCTGCGGTAAGCTCTATAATGTATGCGATGTTGTGTACCAGACCAGATGTTGCTTACGCACTTAGCGGGGTAAGCCGGTATCAGTCAAACCCAAAGGAGAAGTGCTGGGAAGCAGTAAAGAACATTCTCAGGTGCCTGAGAAGGACTAAGGAGATGCTCTTGGGGTATAGCAGGAAAAGACCTAGATCGAGGCCTTTGCCGACTCCAGCTTCCAAAGTGACAAAGATGACTCTAAGTCTATGTCGGGTTATGTTTTTACCCTCAGTGGAGGGAAGAAGGACACTGTTTCTGACTCAACGATGGAAGCGGAGCAGATCGCTGCATGAGACGCCGCAAAAGAGGCAGTCTGGATGAGGAAGTTCTTAACTGAACTTCAGGTGGTTCCTTCCATTGTTGGTCCAATACTTTAGTACTGTGACAACAACGACGCTATAGCTTTAGAGAAGGAACCCAGGTCTCATCAGAGATCCAGACATATCTTGAGGCGGCACCACCTGATCAGGGAGATCGTTGATCCCCAGGAGATCGAGGTGAGGAGAGTAGATACAGAGAAAAACACTGCAGATCCACTCACAGAGGTCATCCATCAGACAGTGTTCGAGAGGCTATTCGAGATCTTCGGTCCGCGATATGCCAGTATATGGCCTTAGTGCAAGTGGGAGATTGTTAGTGATATATGCCCTAGAGGCCATTATTGTATCATACTGGATTGTATATTACTTAATGGAGTCTTGGGATATACACGGATATAGTAACAGTCTTGCTCGAAATAGTAGTATGCTACCTGGTTTGTTTCTACCTTAATATGTGCATGTGCTTCTTTTAGCATATTGCTTATATATATATTGGTAGAGCCCTTAGGATCTTTGCTTGATTACCGGCGTTGTGATGGCAGTCACACTAGTGGGGGCTGGGTAGTCTATAAGCACATCCTATACAGGTCCCTAGTCGTAGGATTATCGAGATGGGGCATCGATACTCGCTAGTAGACTAGTGTATACGCTTCTCATCCCAGCAGGGGAGATGGTCTGTCCTACAGCCATCAGTACGTCGTACTAGAGATAGTATGCATGTGCTCATTAGGTTATGAGTACACTAGATAGGACTCGTCGGGAACTGCTGGTGGATATTATACCTATCGTCGGGTAGCAATTCCCAGGTGACATGAGTACAGCTTAGTCCGTCGACTTGACACTGCTACTTCACCTCGAGTGTGTTCCCACTGTACTTTGATTATTACCCTACCACGGCTCAAAGGAGTTGTGAAAACAGGTAGTAGTTGGGTGTAGTCCCGAACACTTGGAGGCAGTGGAGGTTAGATAGGATTCGTCTTTCCCGGTATTGGGGGTTGATATCACGCTGTGTTCGGAAGGCCATTATACAAAGTCCTTGGCCAAGGCAAGCGAGATTTATTGGTAGGTATTCCAGTAGTTTCTCAGGGTGTTTTGGGCTACACTCCGACACGAATTATTGCGCTATTAGGGGTCTGACGATTACCGCCCCCTAAGCTCGATATGAGATACTCTTAGACGAACAGACCGGACTGTACGAAGATTATCACATACATACTCAGTAGGAGTTCGGATGGGTTAGCTCATCGGCCTTCTTATCGACATTTACCTGGGGGCCGTTATGTGAAGCTAGTACCGTTTGCGGCCTATGGTTAAACCCACTGCCAGCGTAGTGTCGAGTCTTTAGAGTCCAACATAGAGAGTTTCTCTGCACCGGGCAAAAGGTGCAGAGGCCGTATGGTTTTATGGCAGGGCTTTGATCACGTATGTGCACTGTGCGCGTATGATGATCGGGCGGATAATATTAGTGGGCTTTGGTTTAAGCCGGATCCTAATATTATAATGATAGCTTGTTTCGTCTTTTTGTATTCGTGTTCTTCGGAATGCGGATGCGGGTATTTGTATACGGACGAGGGGCATTCTCGTAATTCCTCGGGATTGGCTTCTAGAAGGGAGACACCTATTAGGGTTTTATTTTTTTTGGATTAAACAAAATGGATGAAGGAAATGAGGTGGATTTGAGCATTGAACCTAGCATGGCTACTTGGTGACTCATGGTCATGAGTTACCACAAGATATTTGTGAAAGGTTATTGATATTTTAGTATGATATTTATCTCATAAAATATCTTATATTATTCATTCTATCTCAAGTGGGCAGCCAAGCCTAGTCCAATGTTCACTCTCCTCTCATTTCCTCAAGTGCTCCTTCTTCTTCCTCAAAACCCTAGACCTCTCATGAGTTAAGAAACTTAGGGTTACAATAGACAATACACTTTATCTTCTCACTCTACACCATCTAGGACATCTAGTTCAGCGAGCTAGATGCCGTATTTATCTCGGATTTGAGGTAGGAGTTCGGACTATAGACTCTCGGGTGGATCGTCTTTGACTCGAGGAGGCCGTTGAGGTTTCTGCGATCCGTTCCGATCCTTAGAGCTGGCGATGAGGTAGAGGACAGCGAAGAAGACCCGAAGGAATTGGTATCGTGAGGTATAACTTTCATCCGAGTAGTTAAATCTCACTCAGTATTGTGTTAGCTAAGGTTTAGCATCGATCCTGGGGTTCGAGTCGGTGTAGCGAGCTTTGAAAAATCGTTTTTTGAATATTCCTCCTCTTCACAGACACGCGGAGTGCACGACATCGACTTACAAGCCTTCTCCAAATCAGTCTTGGGAGACATCTCTTTGGAGAGAGTGATTCCTGAACAAGCGGGTAAATTACCACGCTTAGAATCTTCCATACTAAACCTCTTTAGTATGGTGTCTATGTACCTGAATTGGGATAATCCCAACATTCTTTTAGATCTATCTCTATAGATCTTTATCCCTAGAATGTAGGAGGCATCACCCAGATCTTTCATGGAGAACTTATGTGACAGGAAGAGTTTGACCGAGTGCAGCATAGGAATATCATTTCCTATCAAGAGTATGTCATCCACGTACAATACGAGAAAGACAACCTTAGTCTCTATAACCTTTTTATATCTGTAGGGCGTTTTTCGTCACCCCATTGCTATGGGAATATGCGTCACTTGTCAGGCGTGTACATATTCCCCCTGCCTAGGGTAGGCTGGAGTTTATTGATTTTGGGGATCGGAATCTCCGGCAGCCGCGGACTAAACTGCCGTTAATTACCCCTAGCTCTTAGAGCAAAGAAACCTCCGATTAATGGGTCAAAATAGTCACGCGAACTCAACGTGAACTATCGGTGTTTGAAAGCAATGCTGAAGGGCATGTTTATTTCATTTTATTTATTCTATTTGTGAAAAATGGTTTTTATTATTATTATTATTATTTTTATTCAAAAAAAACATTTTTTTATAGAGTTAAACTCCAAAAGATTTTATTTGGAGTTAAACTCCCAAAAAAAAAAACAAATTTATTTGGAGTTATACTCCCAAAAGTTTTTGTATGGAGTTAAACTCCCTTTTATTTAAAGAAGCATTTTCTTATGGAGTTAAACTCCAAAAGATTTTATTTGGAGTTAAACTCCCAAAAGATTTTATTTGAAGTTAAACTCCAAAAAAAAACAAATTTATTTGGAGTAAAACTCCCAAAAGTTTTTGTATGGAGTTAAACTCCCTTTTATTCAAAGAAACATTTTTTTATGGAATTAAACTCTAAAAGATTTTATTTGGAGTTAAACACCAAAAATAATTTTTATTTGGAGTTAAACTCCCAAAAGTTTCTGTATGGAGTTAAACTCCCTTTTATTTAAAAAAGTATTTTTTTATGGAGTTAAACTCCAAAAGGATTCATTTGGAGTTAAACTCCCAAAGTTTCTGCATGGAGTTAAACTCCAAATAATAAAAATATAAAAAAAGAAATTAGAGAAAAAGAAAGAAAGAAAGGGAAAGCCCCCCATTTATGTAAGAGGGGAAGGGGCTCCCACTTGTTAGATATAGTGCCCTCAAAGTCAATTATTGGATCGCAGGTAAGTGATTGCAATGATTGAGGGAGGACCTATACCGGTAGGACAGTCTTACTCAAGATGATAGTATGCTATCTGGTTTGCCTTTATCATCGTGTACAGCTTTAGATGACTGTTCACTATTACACGTTGATAGAGCCCTTAGGATCCTTCTTGACTACCAACAGTATGATGGCGATCATATACGTGAGAGTTGGGTAGTCCATAAGCACATCCTTAAAAGTGGTCCCTAGTCGTAGGAGTTTCGAGACAGGGCATCGATACTCCGGAGTAGACTAGTGTATACAGTCGAGACCCCGACGAGGGGTGGTGGCCGGTCTCACAAGCCATTGGTGTCAGTTGGATCACCTAAGATGTATACAGGTGCTCATTGGGTTATGAGTATACCGGACGGACTCCCCGGGAACCTGCTAGTTGGTATTATACCTAGCGTCAGATAGCAGTTCCCTGGTGACATGTGTACAGGTTAGTTCATCGACCTGAGGTCGTCATTTGTCTCGTGTGAGTTCCCACTGTGCTTTGATTACTACCCTACCACGGCTCAAACGAGTCATGCAAACAGGTTTTAGTTGGGTACAGTCCCGAGCCACATGGAGGCAAGTGAGCGGATCGGCAGGGGATTCGTCTCTTCCGGTATTGGGGGTGAGATCGCGTTGTGTCTAGGAGAGCCATTACACCAAGTCCTTGGCCAAGGCAGGTGAGAATTACTGGTAGATATTCCAGTAGTTTCTCAGGGTGTTCAGGGCTACTCTCCGACACGACTTATACCGCTATTGGGGGTCTGACGTTACCAGTCCCCTAGGCCCGATATGCGATGCTCATAGACGAACGGACCGGACTGTATGTATATTGTCACTGATAGGCTCAGTAGGGTTCCAGGATGAGTTCGCTCATCGGCTTCCCTTTCGTTCAGTACATGGGCAGCCGTTACGCACAGCTAGTGCCACTGACGTGCTTATGGTTAAACCCACTGCCAGGGTACTGACGAGTCTTTAGAGTCCCCCACAGATAGTTTCCCAAGTTCGGGCGAAACGTTGTAGAGGCCGTATGGTTTTATGGCAGGGTTCGAAATTGCACGTGCACTTGTGCACGTGTCATATTTCAGACAGATAATACTGGTGGGCTTTGGTTTAAGCCAGATCCAAGTATTATATTGAGTCGGAATATTTTAGTCTCTCGTATTCGTATTCGGTCGGAATACGGATACATGTATGTATATACAGGTGAGGGGTATTCTCGTAATCCGTTACAAGAATATTTTAGAAGATGCATTTCTTTTTGGATTAATCAGTTTGGTTTAAATGATTATTAGTTTTGGAAAGGGTGACTCATTATTGTGACTCATTAATTCTAGAATGTTCACTAATGACTCATGTAATGAGTCATCTAACGAGTCATTAAAGAATTAATGAGTTTTGTTTTGGGTATGGATATTTGAGGAGATATTTTCATAAGATATTTTCTTTGGTTTTTGATATATACAACCTCATATATCTATTCACAAGAGTGTGAGAAGAAAAGATAAGTTTATGAGCTTGGTTTCTTTTGCTCACTAGAGTTTCTTGAGCTCACCATTTCCAACTCTTTGCATCTTCTTCTACCACCACACTATCCCTCTCATGCGATGAGAACCCTAGGGTGTTTGAGACAAAGTATTTTACTCATTCTCTACTTCATCTTGGTCATCTCTTTTAGCAGACTTGATGACCGAGTTGCCTTGGTATAGAGGCGGGAGCCCGTTTAAAGATCCGTTGACATGGTGCCACCTCGGCGAGGAGACAGGAGATCGGAGTTGCCGCGAGGAGCGTGAGATGATGGCTAAAGACCGAAGGAATCGGATCAATCGGTATAGCCTTTCTACCTCTTTACAGTTTGTTAGTTTAGCGTTAATGGCATGATCCGGGTTATAGTATGCGATAGCGCCAGTTATAAAAGATTTTGTTCCGCATTTGGCGTCAGAATGATGGCCGGCGCGCTACCGTACACTTACATGGCATCAGAGCCATGCCATTAACCTTTACTAATTTGTTCTAACGTGTTTAAAATATCGATCGAACGAAATTCCCAAAACCGCATTTTTCATGATAAAGTTTCTGTCGAATTTTTAAACTGGTCTAAAAATCGTTTTGAGTATCTCAGAAAATTGAGCAGGCTTTTTTAAGAATACTGAAGAGATTTGGTCCACTGATTCCACTGTTCTGCCACGGAACCGCCGCACAAACCATGGTTTGGCCGCGGTTCCGCCGCCAGTTTGTGGCAACAGTACACCATATTTCTTCTGGGTGTTTTGCATTAGGAATTGTGGTTTCTGGAATATTTTGTTTGGGCCCAGATTTTGTTTGAGTACTGCAGTTGTACTTGGGGCCCACTTCAGGAAGTTTTGTCGATCGGAATTTTAAACTTGTTAGTTTACAGTACATACATTATATCTCCGACCGTGAATGTCATTCGAGCGGTAAATCGTGTCTAATTGCTATCGTCCTTTTAGACGGGTTTGCGAACGTAACATTCGCGTTGATGTTCTGTGTTGTGCTGTGATGTTGCGGATTTGTCGTGGTGGATAGCTGTGTGCAATGGTAGTGCAGTTTGGATTTATTTGTACATTTGATATTGCGGGGCGAGCGTCCAACATGTGGACTGCCGTCACTGCCTGTTTGTATAATATTCTTTTGGGGCACGACCAGGCTGAGGTCGATATACCCGTTGTACATATTTTTCATTTCTGTACTAGGTTTACCCCGCGACGGAGTGCACGGATAGCCGGGTTCTGGAGGGCAATGGGTTCGTATCTCATGGCTTTGAGAGGCAAAGGGTCCTCACTCTAGAATTGGCAGACTATTCGCCGCACTCGTAGGGGGTACAGGTTCACCCAAGATGGAGTGCCTAAGTTACTGGATTCCGTGAAGTGCTGGGTGGTCCATTCACTTTGCTGTAGGGGCTGCCCCGCTTCAGGTTCTGGCGGGTAACTTGCCGCACTCGTAGGGGTCTAGGTTTCATTGCACAGGCTATCCACACGACCAGGGGAACGTCGGGTTTCCGTAGCGGCTCTGTGAAACCCGGGGATCCTAGATTATCTGTATTGTTCTGTGATGCTTATTACTTTTCTGTAATGTTGCATATTATCGCGCCTGAAGAGATTATTGTATATTGGTATATATACTAGTAGATGTTTTATATATTTTGCACTCGCGCTAGTCCAGTCACCGCTCTGTCGTTAGTTAAGTAACCTAACGGGCAATGACGGGACCCAGTGGCGAATGCGGATGGCATATACATACATTTTATTTTTCGTTCTTTTCTAGTGTGATTGATTGATGGGACTGCGTTGATTCTGATCAATGCAAAGGAAAACAAACCTGTTTGGATATTGTTGGAACAGTTTTAAAAGGTGTTATTACAAAGACGTTTTCTTTTGTTTTGCACAGTGGTATTCAGTTGGAATATCCTGCACCTCATTCGACGAGGCAAGGGCCGAGATCCCTTCACCGGGAGTGACCCCTTGGGCAGAAATTTGCGTCAGGGTAATAACTTCACTATAGTCGATTACTTGTTGTTTTGTATCGCGGTATTCAGTTGGAATATTCTGCACCTCATTCCACGAGGAAAGAGCCGAGATCCTTTCACCGGGTGTGACCTCTTTAGCGAAGGTTTTCACCACTATATTTTATAAAAAGCTATTAGGTTCCTTCAGCGATATCAAGTTCGTTACGTTAAAGGTTTTTTCGCCAAAAACCAGCCGTAGCCCTCTGTCATTTCATTTGGGTATTCATTAGTATTCAAGCTATGTATTTTGACCAACGCCAAGGCATAGTGTTTGGTAGCTGCTGGGTATTCATCTGTTGCATAGATAGATGAGTTGGTTTGGGACAGTCGTTCTGCCATTTGGCCAACGTCAGGGTCATGTACGGGTGGGTTCAAATTGAAAAGATAATGATGGGTAGAACTTGGCATGTGACTTATGGCATTTGGCCAACGTCATGGTCATAAGAGCATGGGGCAAAAATCCACATCGGGAGTTTCTAAAGAAACTGAAACTTGCCAAGTATGCGTATACCTTCTGGAGTATGATAACGTGAGTAGATTCCTTCACGTTATCATGCGATGATAGTTGGATCCCAATTCCCACTGATGAGTTGGTTTACTCTTTGGGTGATCCCGATTGATTCTTCTTTCAGGTTTGGAGGAGAATTTGACAGTACAGTGGGAGGTTTCCTGATTAGATAAAGTGATAACCATTCTGATCTAAGTTAGAGTGCACGCAGAGTGTTTCTTTACTCTCTCTCTCTTTGGCTGCGACCATTGACCGACCCTAGACTATGACTCAGTGACCAAGTTGACCGAACCTTCTTAAAATACTGGCTTTTAGATTGTCTGAGTTGCATAAGTCATTGCCGCTCCTTCTTTTACCCTTTGCATTTCTCAGAACACCTCGTATCACTACGAACATCCACTTCCATTAGATAGATTCATCATATGGTTATATACGAACTCGAAGGGACTTCTTTGAGGATGGATCCAGGTTCAGGAGAAATTGAATTGGTTTATTCAGTTTTCTTTTATCATCACCTTCTCTCAGGTTGCGAGGGCTCCTTAGTTTAGGAGAGTACACCTATTATGCTTATTGGATAGTCTTGTTCCAAACCATAGGCAGGTGCCGAAAGGTAGGGAATGAAGAAAACCAATTAGCCTAAGTAGGGTGTACAGAAGGTAACAAGTAAAGACAAAATAAAGGGATTAGAAAGAGGGCAAAATAAATTGCGACTGCTATCATTCATGACCAAACCGCGTACTTCATCGCCACTCCTACTTCACCTTTGCTTTTTTCCCCAGTTCGGGAGAAATAGAATAAGGTATTATTCAGTTGTCTTTTATCATCACCTTCTCTCAGTTTGCGAGTACTCCTACGATTAGGAGAGTACACCTATTGTGCTTACTGGATAGTCTTCTTCCAAACCATAGGCTGGTGCCGAACGGTAGGGAAGAAGAAAACCACTTAGCCTAAAGGGGTGTACAGAAGGTAACGACTAAAGACAAATAAAGGGATTTGGAGATATGGCAAAGAAATATACGGTTACAATCATGAATTGGATTATGGAAGAGGCATTACTACGAATACCAGGATACCCTACGAAACATTTTCATGTTTCAGTTTCACTATGCATTGTTAAAAGAAAACTGATTTCCCGATTAGATACTTACTCCAGGATATGTATTTACCAGGTATGATTCTCACATCTGTATGGTTTTACAGATGATGAGTGGGAGTAACTTATTAGGAATTAGGTGATCATCCTCATTATATCGGAATTCGTTGTAATTGGTGATATTTGAGGAAATCGCCTGGGTTTTTGCCGGACGGTAAGTATTTGGTTTTGAGTATCCGTTGTTGTGCACCAATTTCAAACTGATATATCTGTACGTTTATTTTTATAAAGTGAGATATAACTTTTTGAAATTATGTCCGTGACATTTACCTATATCAATTGACGATTAGGTAAGGAGCATTGAACAGCGGAGTAGTTCTTAACCATAAGTACAGTTTTCAACCTGCGATGCACAGGTTTTGAGTTATTCAACTCAGCGGAATTATACAGAGTATTGTATGCTGTCCAGTGTCTATCAAGACAAAGGGGTTGGTTCTCATACCATGTTCTGTTTACTTATGAATTCTCTAGTTTTTAGACAAGTGTTTCTTAGAAATACAATGTCTAAGTTTTGAGAAATTATAGGTATAGGAATAAAGTAGAGAACCAGGTATCGCAAGTATCGGGATTCTTCAAAGAGATCGAAGATGTAGATACTTGTGATTGGTATTCAGTTGATGGTAATGGTTTTGAGAAACTTGTTTCTCTTTCAGGTTACTCATAATTGGATGTATTCCTAAGTTGAGTAATACTGATTAGCCTCTCTCCATTAAGTTGATATGCACTGGAGACAGCTGCATGATTTGAATCTGGTTCCAATTAAATAAGTGGCAAAGTTTCTATATTGGATATAGAATGGTTCATATCTTAACGATGTTAAGGTATGGGGAGTTGTCCGGCTTATGCTTAAAACCAGATTCTGGATAACTCATGGCACGTTTCTGTAATGGCAGTTTGTGGGTTGACCCAGGCTACGACGAGGGTTGGCTTTCTACCATCTGGAAGATCAATGGTGATATTGTTCTTGACTCGCCACAGTTTTAGTAAAATGGATTTTTTTAGAAAACAGCAGCGGGAGTATGGTAGAACTGGAAGTGATTCCAGAACCGCAAACGATTACGGAAAATTTAATAGAACCTAAAGATTCAATCAGGTTTGACATTCCATTAGCCACTCCGCAGATATGATGGGTAACCTCAGGCACCCGAATGGTACTTTGGTAGCCTCAAGGACGGTGACAGGGAGGTTCTTGTTTATCCAAACTTGACACTACTGTTGTTCCAGGTTATGAGACCCGGCAGGAGGTTAAGTATAACGTCATTCTAAACTAGGTTTAGAAGTGCACGTATATATTATTCTGCCAGAGGGTTGTTGTGGTCAGTGGGAGCAGCGGAAGCATAGTGGGCAAGTAGTTTATGTCTATTTATAGACTAGAGCATATATAACGGAGATAGATTATCTAATTTTGATATGTCAGTCATGGGTTTGACTTCATCAGAATAGGGGATGGATCTGTTAAGAAGGTAGTAGAGTGTGATGTCCTGGTATTTGGATGACATACTGTAACGTTTTAAAAATAATTAAATAAATAAATAAATAAATAAATAAAATTCTTTAAGTGAATTTTATAATTTTCGGTAAAGTAAAACGTATTTTTCGTAAAACTAAACCGTAATTATTTTTCATTATAAATTTAAAAATACCTATTTTTATTATGTAATTACAAGTAAATGGTGTTTATTTAGCCACTTATAATTTTTAGTTCAATTAAATATTTTTCCTAAATTAATTATTTTAAATATTAACATAAGCTTTATTTATACACTAAATTAGTGTAAATTACAAATTTGAATGGGTTTAATTTGCAAAAATAAACCATTACATATTAGAATCAAGTGTGTTTCATGCAAAATTTATTTTCAAATTTATCCATGGTTCTAGACCATTCTAGCTTAAATTAAGTGAGGAAAATAAAGAATTTTTATTAATTTCATAAAAAGACTTAATGGTGTGATATTTTAGTGAGACCTTCTACACTTTTCTTCACTTTTCTCACTCTCCTCCCCCTGCTCCTCACATGGCCGGCCCTCATCTTGGCTACCCCCAAAATTTCCCCACTTCATTTTGTATTAAAAAATCATCAAATTTCATCAAAAATTCCAAAATAAATCTCAAAATCCATATTCAATCTTTACCCAATATTCTTTGACCTATTAAGCATGGATCTTGGAGATTGAAACCATTATTTTGGAGGCTTATTATCATGTTTGGATTTCATGATGTGGAGGTATAAATTCTATTCTTATGGTTAATTGTTATTAAATGTTTAATCTAGCATATTTAGAGTTTCCTAGTTAATTCTATTTGCAAGTTTAAAATTTATAGTTAGGGTTTGTAAAATCAAGTTAAGGTTTTATTAATTAATTAGGGTTATAATAACTAGTTTAGAATTTTTTTGAAGTGGAAAATATTTTATGGTTGATATATTGTAAATTGCTTATCCAAAATTATTTAAATTTAACCATTTTTGCTAACTAAGTTTCTATAAAACATAATTATTAGGGTTATAAAATTCTAATTAAGATTGTTATCATTATATTGTAGTTTTAAAGAGGATATTAACTTGTTGGTGGAATGAAAAACTCAAGTTGGTTACTAGTTTTTATTGATAATTGATAAATTGTGATAAAAAATTGCTATTTTTGCTAACTAGATTTTGGAAATTCTTAATTAAATGAAATTTAAAATCTAATTTATGGTTTCATTATGTTATTATTATCATGAATTGTAGTTTAGTAAGTTAATTCATGTAAAATCATGTTTAGTTGTGATATTGTGAAATTTTGTTTAAAAGTATCGAAATCGGGCAAGTTTGCAAACTAGAATTTTCAAACTAATATAAATTAGGGTGTTAAAAATATAGTGATGGTTTATATAGTCTAATTATGCTAATTAATGAATATTATGACCATTAGTTTCATTTAAACGTCAAGTTTTGAAGTAAAACGGTAAATTGCCATTTTCAAGGTTTTTCGGAATCGGACGATTTGATCGATTTTTAGGGTTTCGATGATTTAAATCATATTTTATATTATAAATAATGGGTTTTAAACTACAAGTTGTTTGTTGGTATTTTATCTCGATCAATCGGCGTTTGTACGCCGATACCGAGCGATATTTGGTTCTTTTGCATGAGCGGGACATAGGTTTTAACCTATGCGCGTTTCGTGTGTCATATTGGTTTTGTCCGTGATTCAGTTTACGATATTATATGTGTTTGCATATAGGTACCCCTCACGTGGACTTCGGACGAGGAAGAAAAGGAGGGCGACATCATTTTTGGCAGACAAGGACCAGGTGAGTAGATGTATATCTACGGGGGGGAAGCCGGGTGGATGGCGTTTAGCACCCCCGCAAGCGTAGAATAGGAATAGGTACTTATTGTCATTAGGAAGCCAGACGTGACCTTAGATTCTTGATGAGTAGGACCCTAGTAATGACCCTAGGTTGGACTAGACTGATTTAGAAAGACCATACCAGAGGATGAATACCTTGGAAGAGATTCGTAGGGCTCAGGTAGATACACACACACGCACACACTGAGACTCGACGTGGTGTATACGTGTATGTGTGTGTGTGTGTGTATATATATAGGACTAGGTGTAGGTATATATATATACACAATACGTATATGTGATACAAGGATGTGATATGATATACGGGGATGAAACAGTATAACTGGGCTTGATGCCGTGATTCTTGGCTATACAGTCATGTTATAATGTTAGCGGATCATTAGGACACGAGATAATGAATAGGTATACATAAATAATAAAGGGTGGTGATGATATTTAAGTACAGGAGACTCTAAAATAGAACCCGGACCGTAACCGGTGCCTGAAATTCTGATATGATATATGTGTGACTTGATTACGACATCATATAGGTGTGACATGATTACGATATGATTTAAGTGTGACTTAATCACAATATGATGCATATACATGATATTTATGAGGATAAATTTACGATGTATATTTATGCTGGCAATGATATATGATTGATGTATGCGATTATAGTATAGCATCTTGATCTTGACATGTGTTGATGATGATATTATACGAATGATGAGACACGTAGGTGATGCTTGACCCGTATCCCGATATTGGGATGCCGTACGATGGATTTTACCGTACGAGGCATAGATATGATGATTGATCCGCACTCTTGATTCGAGGAAGCCGTACTACGTACGTGACGCTATTGAGGCTGGATCGCCGACTATTAGAGATATGGATTCAGACCTTAGGTGTACTCTTATTTATTATTGACTAGTTTCTCAGGTTTAGTTCCTTAGGAGGTTTGATGGACACTAGTTTAGTCTCGAGTCATATAGTTGTAGTTATTCTTGTATATCACAGATGAGTGGTTATTACACATCCGTCTTTACATTCATACCGTAATCATAATGTGCATGTTCATCCATATGTTTCTATAATCAGCATAAAACTTTGCCTGTTAGGACACCAGCACCATTACCGATGATGCGCATATTCCACGCACACTTAATTGCCGGCTCACACACATCATCATCGGTTATTGCTATGTCACGTACACTTTAGATCATATTATCTTTTATTGATAGAATCAGCTAAAAGCTAGATCGATATAGTATTATGATTACTCTCAGATGTTAGTCTAGATATGGCATTTATTACTTAGACATTCATGCATTCATATTTTCATGTTATCATGCAGTATTATGGGGCATATGCCGACACTTATCATATACTTACTCATGATTTTTGGGATTTTGGATTTTTATGAGATTTCTGGATTTTGGGGAAAACCGCAAGAATATATAAAAAAAACTTCTCTCTCTCTCCTCCTCTCTTTTTAAAACATAAGATGCGGTTTTCTCATGATGTATGTGTCGTCCACCATGAGATTTCATGTTTTCTGTTGGATTTCGAGACCCAATTCGAGGAGTGGATGAACCGTCTCGGGTACATGGTGGGCCCGGTATGGTACCTCGGGGCAAGAAGATCGAGTTGTAGACGATGAGCCTGGCAGGGGAGGACTACCTACCGATGATGTCTGGCGCGGCGGATATCCGGAGGATACCGACCGTTGTCGTGAGATTTGATGATATGGGCCGATCCGGACTGACGGAGCCCGAGATATTGAGACTATGAGACATTGAGATTATGAGGTATTGAGACTTGAGATTTACATGTTTTGTGTCGATGCTTGACACGGATTTCCATGGATTTCATCGTTGATATTTCAGATTTCTATACACCTTTTACTATGATAAAAGCTAAAGATTTCTTATACAGATATATCTAGATTTCAGGATTGGTTATTTTACATTCGTGGTGCATGCATACTCATTCACATGGCTTAGTACTATATGAGGTACTGACACGACCACAGAGCATTTGCACTTACACATAGCTTATTATCCTGCCTTTACTTGATGACTAGTAGTATATTATTATATTATTATGACCTAGGATAGTGTCGTGCATTTCGATTTCTTTTCGCAGATATCTTCTACTCACGAGTTGGCAACTCACCCCCGTTGTGCCAAATTTTATTACAGGTTTGATGTACAGGTTTTCCTGGCAGTTTGCTGGCACATCTTTTCATTCAGGGGGATTTGCACGGTAGGTTGGTTCACTTGTATCTGGACCGCCATTGTACTTTTATTATTTCATTTGTATCTAGTAAGATCCATCAACCAAACTTGTATTACTTGATAAGTTTATTGGACCGGTTGTTTATTTCGACCTTAGAGTCGCACATGTATTATTCTGGTTTGGTGGATTTGTTTTCTTTTGAGTTTTGAGCCTCGCCCTTTGGCGTTGTATATTATTGTGCTTGTTGTGGTTGTTTCTGCCTATTGGCGTTGAGCTAGCTCCCGCTTGGGGATGCCTTTTTATTGTTTATATGTATTTATACTTATTTGTACCCGTTTGGGGCCAGTTTTTACAAAGAAGACTCTGCCGAAATTTTTGAGAAAATTGGATGTTGCTTTTAAACTTGTTTTCTACATGTTTTCCTTTACTTCTTCTTCTTTTATGATTTAGATTTCTGGGCTTCGGCTTACTTAGGTTACGTTGCGCCTCTAGACGCTTCGTAATCTAAGTGCCGGTCACGTTCCGTACTTTCGGATCATGACACATACACAGAGTAGGAAGTAAAATTCCTATACTACGATCGGTTGTACTATGGTTGTCACATAGTTGTTTCTCCACACAGGATATGGATATTGTTAGTTGTATGTATGCCCTAGAGGCCAGTATTGTACAGATGATGTATATTATATTGGATGCTTGGACATATATAGAGATGACTTTCTTGCTCGACATGATAGTATGCTATCTGGTTGCTCTTTATCTTAACATGTACACTAGTCTCTTTATACTGCCTTATAGTTACATGTTGGTAAAGCCCTTAGGATGTGTACTTGACTACCTGGACTGTGATGCAGATCATACTAGTGGGGACATGGTAGTCCATAAGTACATCCTTCAAGGTCCCTAGTCGTGGGTGTATCGAGACGGGGCATCGATATACCAGAGTAGACTAGCGTATACGCTTCTCGACCCATGTGATGGGCGATGGATGATCCCATATCCATTGGTGTTTGACATCAGAGATGGTATACGGGTGCTCAGTGGAGACTGGGTACACTGGACGGACTCGCCGAGAACTCCCAGATGGTGTTATAACTCACGTCAGATGGCAGTTCTCAGGTGACACTTGTGCAGGTTAGTCTGTAGACCCGAGATCGTCATAGAGTCTTGTGTGATTCCCACTGTGCTTTGATCTCCACCTTACCACGTCCATGAGGGCGTGCAAAACGGTGGTCTTTGGGTATAGTCCCGAGTCACATGGAGGCAATGAGCGATAGGAGGGGTTTCGTCTCTCCCGGTATTGGGGGTTGATGTTGCGCAGTGCTCGATTGGCCGTAACAGGGAAGTCCCTGGCCAGGGCTGATCAGAGATTTGCTGGTAAGTGTTACCAGTAGTTTCTCGACCCGTTATGTGCCTCACATCAGCACGACTTATCGGTTATTGGGGTTTGACGTTTACCACCCCTAGACTTGATATGCGACATATCAGACGAACAGACCGGACTGTACGGTAAGTGTTACTGGTTGGATTCACAGGAGTGTGAACGGGCTAGCTCGTCGATCTTCTGATCGCTCAATACCCGGATGGCCGTTACGTTTAGCAGACCGCTTGCGGCTTGTGGGTGCTTGATATGATCATCATCTGCTACCGGCGTATTGACGAGTCTTTAGAGTCCTACACAGAGGTTTCCTGGCTCAAGCGAAACGAAATAGGAGCGCATATGAGATATGTGCGGGACCGAGAATAATGCGCGTATGTGATACCGCATTTCATTCTCACGATAAATGTTTCGATTGGTTATATTCGATATGACCTAGTTATCGAATCATTGATTCGATAAATCGATACATTGAATACTAGTCGGTTATGTGCGACATGACCGGATCATTGAATCAAATGTTGATTTAATGATTTAATGTATAATTATATATTTGATATATTACTTTGCATTAACTAGTATTGGTTCACTTTATATGGATTTTCTCACTTGATGTGCAAGTTGTATATGTGATATACTTTTGTGCACATATTTGTATCATGTTTGATGATACTTGATTATTTAGTTAAGTATATAGAATTGAACCATGGTTAATTTGATAATTAGGGTTTTGCATATTCATTTATTTATTTATGTGTTCATTTATTTATTTGGAAAAGATTGAGATAAGAATGGTGGAGAAGTTTGTCTTTAGTTGAAGCTTCATGAAGCTTTGACTTCTTAACCATTCTTGTCTTCATGCTTAACCCTAACCCATCCACTTACCATGGTTTATTCTCTACACTTAACCCTTGTTAGATTATGATAAGTATGCATTTTTCTTTTCATTTTAAGAACAACTTATCATAATTCTAGCTTCATCTTCTTCTTCTTCTTCAAGATAGAAACCTTGATGCCATTAATGGCAACTTGAGTTCTAGTGAGAGAAATCCAATTCTAAAGTGAACCCACCTCCTATTTCTTCACCCTCTACCTCTTGCCAAGTTGTTTTGGGTGTTTTCTTCACAAGTTTCACAACTTGGTGAAGTTGAAGCTTGAACTTGTGCAACCTCGACGTAGATCATCTTCGGCACGAAGCCGACGACCTATTCCGCTCGTTTTCCGATGAAGCCGACGAATGAGTCTAGGATTCGAAAAGGACAGCGAGAGGACGACTACGTGGAGCTAAGGAAGTGGATATCCGGATCTACAAAGGTTGTAGCATCTAACTTTTAGTTAAGTAGTTAACTAGATTTATATTTCGCCTAAACATCTAGTCTACGATCCGTGTTAGGGTTTCTCGGCACCCATAAAATTTTAAATTGGCATGTTCGATGCCTTGTGAGACCTCTATAGTGTGCCTAGGAACCCTACAGATATAATATCTGACATTTTGGTTACTAGATCTATAGTTTTAGATCTAGATTTAGGTAGTTTCCCAATAGGGGTACTTTGACAGTATTCTAATAGTATTTTAGAATGGACGATTCCTGACATAGTGGTGTACCTGCAGGTGATGGAGTCTCCCTCTTTAAAGGTGTCTTACAGACTAAAGGGGAGAGGGATGCGCATGATTGGCATATCACTTGCTTAGGCAATTGAGTCGATCATGAGATGTCAAGTACCATACCAGATGTTGTTTTTGCACCAGATGCCATAAGTTTATATTAATCCAATCTTGGAGAAACATTCGGAAGCAGTTTTAGAACATAAGTGGATGTTCTACGGATTTGATGACAGCAGCCTCCTTCGGAGACGGGTATCATTCCAGGCTTCCAAAGGTGACATGGATGACAGAGTGATTGTCAGAGTTATAGTTTTTCCCTCTGACAAAAGGGGCAGTATTATGGACAGGTGGTCCAAGAGGATACTGATTAGGTTCAGTTGTTGATACAGTCTAAGAAGTTTGGATTTGGAGTTCATTTATGAACTAGGTCCCATCAGATATCCAGACATATTCTAAGACAGGTATTACTTAATTCAGGAGATGGCTTTATCTGCGAACTTGAGATTAAGAGAGACAAAGAAAGAAACATCAGGGCAGATCCACTCGCCGAGGCTATTTCTCGAACACAAGAGTTTTACAAACGAGCTTTGTGAAACTGCTTAGTAGAGGAGTTGGGTGTTCGGTATCACACGGGCTGTGAGTATGCGACATCGCAATAATTAACCTTAAGTGCAAGTGGGAGATTGTTGGATATAGTGCCCTCAAAGTCAATTATTGGATCGCAGGTACGTGATTGCAATGATTGAGGGAGGACCTATACCGGTAGGACAGTCTTACTCGAGATGATAGTATGCTATCTGGTTTGCCTTTATCATCGTGTACAGCTTTAGATGACTGTTCACTATTACACGTTGATAGAGCTCTTAGGATCCTGCTTGACTACCAACAGTATGATGGCGATCATATACGTGAGAGTTGGGTAGTCCATAAGCACATCCTTCAAAGTGGTCCCTAGTCGTAGGAGTTTCAAGACAGGGCATCGATACTCCGGAGTAGACTAGTGTATACAGTCGAGACCCCGATGAGGGGCGGTGGCCGGTCTCACAAGCCATTTGTGTCAGTTGGATCACCTAAGATGTATACATGTGCTCATTGGGTTATGAGTACACCGGACAGGACTCGCCGGGAACCTGCTAGTTGGTATTATACCTAGCGTCAGATAGCAGTTCCCTGATGACATGTGCACAGGTTAGTTCATCGACCCGAGGTCGTCATTTGTCTCGTGTGAATTCCCACTGTGCTTTGATTACTACCCTACCACGGCTCAAAGGAGTCGTGCAAACAGGTTTTAGTTGGGTACAGTCCTGAGCCACATGGAGGCAAGTGAGCGGATCGGCAGGGGATTCGTCTCTCCCGGTATTGGGGATGAGATCGCGCTGTGTCTAGGAGAGCCATTACACCAAGTCCTTGGCCAAGGCAGGTGAGAATTACTGGTAGATATTCCAGTAGTTTCTCAGGGTGTTCAGGGCTACTCTCCGACACGACTTATACCGCTATTGGGGGTCTGACGTTACCAGCCCCTTAGGCCCGATATGCGATGCTCATAGAAGAATGGACCGGACTGTATGTATATTGTCACTGTTAGGCTCAGTAGGGTTCCAGGATGAGTTCGCTCATCGGCTTCCTTTTCGGTCAGTACATGGGCAGCCGTTACGCACAGCTAGTGCCGCTGACGTACTTGTGGTTAAACCCACTGCCAGGGTACTGAGGAGTCTTTAGAGTCCCTCACAGATAGTTTCCCAAGTTCGGGCGAAACGTTGTAGAGGCCGTATGGTTTTATGGCAGGGTTCGAAATTGCACGTGCACTTGTGCACGTGTCATATTTCGGATAGATAATACTGGTGGGCTTTGGTTTAAGCCGGATCCAAGTATTATATTGAGTCGGAATATTTTAGTCTCTCGTCTTCGTATTCGGTCGGAATACGGATACAGGTATATATATACAGGTGAGGGGTATTCTGGTAATCCATTACGAGAATATTTTAGAAGATGTATTTCTTTTTGTATTAATCGTTTTGGTTTAAATGATTATTAGTTTTGGAAAGGGTGACTCATTGTTGTGACTCATTAATTCTAAAATGTTCACTAATGACTCATGTAACGAGTCATCTAGTGAGTCATTAAAGAATTAATGAGTTTTGTTTTGGGTATGGATATTTGAGGAGATATTGTCATAAGATATTTTCTTTGGTTTTTGATATATACAACCTCATATATCTATTCACAAGAGTGTGAGAAGAAAAGATAGTTTATGAGCTTGGTTTTCTTTTGCTTACTAGAGTTTCTTGAGCTCACCATTTCCAACTCTTTGCATCTTCTTCTATCTCCACCCTATCCCTCTCATGCGATGAGAACCCTAGGGTGTTTGAGATAAAGTATTCTACTCATTCTCTACTTCATCTTGGTCATATCTTTTAGCAGACTTGATGACCTAGTTACCTCGGTATAGAGACGGGACCCGTTTAAAGATCCGTTGACGTGGTGCCACCTCGGTGAGGAGACAGGAGATCGGAGTTGCCGCGAGGAGCGTGGGATGATGGCTAAAGACCGAAGGACTCGGATCGATCGGTATAGCCTTTCTATCTCTTTACAGTTTGTTAGTTTACCGTTAATGGCAAGATCTGGGTTATAGTATGCGATAGCGCCAGTTATAAAAGTTTTTGTTCCGCGTTTGGTGTCAGAATGACGGCCGGGACGGTACCGTAGACTTACACCACTAAGTGGGTGCCTCCCCCTCACGTGAAGGGGAGTGGAGAGCTCACACTTAGTGGGAGCTTCCTCCCCCTCATGTGAGAGGGAGCATGGGATTCCACTTGGTGGGAGCTTCCCCCTCACATGAGGGGGGGGGGAACTCCCACTTGGTGGGAGCAACCTCCCTCGTGAGAGGGAGGGAGCAGGGGCTCCCACCAAGTGTAGGAGCCTCCCCCTCACATGAGGGGGGCTCCAAATTTTTTCTTAAATTTTTAAATTTTTTTAACGAGTTAAACTCCAGAAAATTTGTTTGGAGTTAAAGTCCAGAAAATTTGTATGGAGTTAAACTCCAAAATAATTTTTTATGGAGTTAAAATCCCAAAAGCATTTGTATGGAGTTAAACTCCAAAAGAATCTTTTTTATTATGGAGTTAAACTCCAAAAGATTTTTGTATGGAGTTAAACTCCAAAAGATTTTTGTATGGAGTTAAACTCCAAAAGATTTTACGTGGAGTTAAACCCCCTAAAAGAATTTTTATTATGGAGTTAAACTCCAAAAAACAAAACTTTTTTTTTTGATTTTGATCTAGATTTTTTTAAGAGGAAGCTCTCACAAAGTGGGAGCCTCCCTCTCATGTGAGAGGGAGCAAGGGTCTCCAGCTTCCCTTCTCCTCACATGAGGAAGGGAACCCCCACTTACGTAGGGGGAAAGTGGAGGGTGCCCACTGGCTTGAAGTTGAACTCCAAAAGATTCTTTTTTTCTATAATTTTTATGGAATTAAACTCCAAAAGGTTTTTAAAATATAGAGTTGAACTCCTAAAGATTCTATATGGAGTTGAACTCCCAAAACAATTTTATTTGGAGTTAAACTCCCAAAAGATTTTATATGGAGTTAAACTCGCAAAACAATTTATTTGGAATTAAACTCCCAAAAGATTTTTATTTTTAGAAAACTCAAAAGAGATCTCGTGAAGCTCCAAGATCTCTGTATTGGATGATGAAAGGGGACCCGGTCTCTTTTTTTGAGCCTTGAATCCTCTCAAAGTGAGGTCATTTTTTAAGGATGGGTCTCCTTCTCCCTCTTCTCTCTTCCTTTTTCTTGGATCTTGGCGGGAAGGGGGATGAGATTTAAAATCTCCCCTCTTTAGAGGCTTGACAGAAGATTAGAACCCCTCTCCAAAAATCTTATGGTGAAAAACTATTTTTTTAGAAAACAAGAGTTAAACTCTTGATTTAATTCAAAAAAAAGAAAAGAAGGAGGCTGTGAACCTTGAAGAAAGAACACCATACTAGAAACCTTAATATGGTTATCAAGTCAACACTTGACTTGGTATTTCGGCTTTGAAACCAGCTAGTATAATAGTCGTCCGATTGAACACGTATATCCAATATACATATTTTATTGAACTCATGTACGTATCCCTATACGTACGTCACATCGCGTTTTGCCCGGGTAGGAACTTTCATTGCGGGACTCTAAAGACTTGTCAATACGCTGGCAGTAGGTTATACAGGATCGTATCCGATTGAATCTGAAAAACTTTCAGATTCAACCCCTTTTCGGGTTAACCACAAGCTCGTTAGTGGCACTAGCTGTACGTAACGGCTACCAAGATATGAGCAAGATAAAGGCAGGTCGATGAGCAAACTCATCCGGATCCAACAAAAGTTTATAAGTGACAGTCACCATACAGTTCGGCCTCTTTGTCAAAGAGTATTGCATACCGAGTCTGGGGGTGGAATTTGTCAGACCCCCAATAACCCAATAAGTCGTGCTGACAGAGGACTCATAACTTAAGAGATACAACAGGTAACACTTACCAGTTTATCTCTAATGCCATGGCCACGGACTTCAGGTTATAGTTGTGTCCTGCACAGTGCGATATTGACTCCCAATACCGGGAGTGACGAATTCCCTTGACCGCTCACTGGCTCCATGTGATTCGGGACTGTACCTAACTAAAACCTGTTTGCATGACTCAGTAGAGCCATGGTAGGGTAGTAATCTAAGTACAGTGGGAACACACACGAGACACTGTGGCGATTTAAGGTCTAGGAACTACCCTATACTCATGTCACCAGAGAACTGCTATCTGACATTGGTATAACACCATCTAGGAGTTCTTGGTGAGTCCGTCCAGTGTAACTCATCCAATGAGCACCTGTATACAATTATCAGTGTCAAGCACCAATGGCTATGGGATCAGCCATCGTCCCGTACAGGGTCATGAAATGTATACACTAGTCTAAACTGGAGTACCAATGTCCAGTCTCGATACTCCTATGACTAGGGATATTTAAGGATGTGTTTATAAACTACCAAGCCCCACTAGTATGATCCTTATCATAATCCTGGTAGTCAAGCAAAGATCCTATGGGTTTTATCTCTTGTATTAGCGATACGTGATAACTAGTAATACGTATTCATATGACAGATAAAGACAAACCAGATAGCACAATATCATCTCGAGTAAGACTGTTCTTGGTATAGGCCCTCCTCGAATTCAGTAATTGCATTCCCGCAACTACGATAATTGCATTGAGGGCACCTATATCCAACATGATCATCTTCTTCAAAGATACAATCCTCTCGATCCCCATCTATGAGAAAACCGTAGTATCTCTCGGGCGGACGAGAAATCTTACTAGATCTGCGGAATAGCTAAGGTTCGTTGGGGTCCATTGAATTCTCTGGTTTTACTAAATCTTTAGTTGTATTTTGTGCTTCTAGAATTTCTTCCAGTTCTACCGTACTCCCACTAATTTCTTTTGCAAGAAATTCCATTTCTATGAAAACGGCGTGGCGAGCAACAAACACCTTCTATTCCTCGGTGTGGTAGAACAGATATCCGAGAGAATTCTTAGGATATCCTACAAACTTACAAAGAACTGATCGTGCCTCAAGTTTGTTCGGTTTTTGCGTTTTCACATAGGCCGAACAACCCCATATCTTAAACCGTTTAATATATGAATTCCTTCCACTCCATATTTCATATGGAGTTTTAGGCACTGATTTGGATGGAACATAATTCAGTAGGTATGCTGCTGTCAGAAGCGCATAACCTCAGAATGAAAGAGACAGATCAGCACTACTCATCATGGAGCGAACCATGTCCAAAAGGGTATGGTTCCTCTGCTCCGATACACCGTTGTGCTGTGGTGTATACGGAGGAGTAAACTGAGAGAGAATACCATTCTCTTTCAGGTATTCTAGGAATTCTGTGATTTAGTATTCTCCTCCTCTATCAGAACTAATGATCTTGATACTTTTTCCAGTCTGGTTCTTTACTTTGTTCTTATATTTTTTGAATTTCTCAAAAACTTCAGATTTGAGTTTCAAAAGATATACATATCCGAACCTAGAGAGATTGCCAGTGAATGCAATGAAGTATGAGAACCCACCCCTCATATGTATAGACATCGAATCGCATACGTCATTGTGTATGAGTCCCAAGAGCTTTGTAACTCTTTCTCCGTGTCTGGTGAATGGAGTTTTGGTCATCTTCCTTTGAGACAAGACCGACAAGTTTCATAGGATGAAAATTCGAATGAATTCAGATATCCATCCTTATGTAACTTACTTAGTCTTTTCTCACCGATATGACCAAGTCTACAATGCCACAAGTAGGTTTGGTTCGTATCTGAACTCTTCCTCTTGTATGTGTTTTGTATATTGAAGACTGTGTTTTGATTAAGAACATAAATACCATTACAAAGTGTACTTTCTGCAACCAATACCTGATTAAGGTAAATGTTCATGATATTTCTAACTAGAACAAAGTTGTATCCATCTTTATCAAGTAAAGAAACTGATATGATGTTGCAGAGTATGGAAGGTATATAGTAACGATTGTTCAAAATCATAGTATTTCCGCTTGGTAATACTGGGTGATATTCACTAACGACAGTATCATCAACTTGTGCTCCGTTCCCTACTCTGAGGGTCATATCATCCGGTCCAACCATTCTACTTTTTCTCAGTCCTTTTAATAAATTACAGATATGAGATCCTGACTCAGTATCTAGTACCCAGGAGGTAGGGTTGACCGATATTTTTTTTTAAATTACAAATACACCTGAAGAAGATACATTGGAATACTTCTCCTTCAATAGGGTCATCTGAAATTCCTTACAGTCCTCTTTCGCTTGCCTATACTCGTGACAGTTGTCACAAGTTAGAGCCGAACCTACATTCCCCAGCCCAGTGTAATAAGCTGGTTCGGTCAAGTCAAACATTTTATTATCTTGATTAGGGCGTGACATAGTTACTACCTGGAGAGAGAGAAAAGAAACACTAAGCATTCGTTCTTATAAGATTAGATTGGTTATTAGTTTATCTAATCAGGATGGCTCCCACTGTTTTTTCGAATTTTTCTTCAAACTTGAAAAGGAAAAGTAGTCCGGATCTTTCACTCCATACAAGTTTGCTAACCGTTCAGCCAGGTGAGTGTTGGTACTCCGAGGGAGGTTCCCCGTGCTCTCTCATGGACCTAATTAAAATAAACCTCATTTTCGCAGAGGCGTAGCCCCGTTAACACTTTTCTAGACACCTAATAGGTTAGTAACTGTGAAGTGAAAAAATATCTTCCAAGAGTAATCCTACTCATCAGTGGGATCGGGATCCAACTATCATCGTGTGATAACCTAAATGGAAGCCACTCTACTCACTACACTCCAAAAGGTATGCAACACTAGCAAGTTTCCCATATATTTGAAACTCCCGATATAGTTTTTTCCCTTAGGACCCTAGTGACCTTGACGGAGTCAGTAAATTAAAGAGTCCCAGTCAAGTTCAACTCGTCATTATCTTGATTTCATTAAACCCACCCGCATAACCCTTGACGGAGTCAACAAGGTCACACGACTTGTTAGGGTCAAAATTTACACCCCAGTTGACCAAGTCAAAATCAAAGTGAACTCCAAGTCATGTGGGCCCAAGCCCAGGTCAAGACTGAGCATGGAAGGGACCGACCCCATGACAAAAAGAATGAAACCATAAATTAGTTTAATGTAAATTTTTCTTTTGTAGAAATAAATGTATGGAATATGGGCAAAAATCCAAAATTTTGTAAACCCCATGGCTTATGTGCAAAAATAAATAAGCACATAAGGCATGGGATGGCACAAGTGCCATATGGAAAAGCCCAAGGGGCTGTATGTAAAGTGTGTAGCCTATAAAGGCAAACATGATGAAAAATCAAGAAAGGCTTTTCATTCTCTCAAAATTTAGGGTTCTGTGCCTCCTTCTCCTTTCTCAAGGTTCTAAACCTTCTTCCTTTTTGTTGAATTAAATCAAGAGTTTAACTCTTCTTTTTCCAAAAAGAAACAGCCCTTGAAGGGGAGCTCAGATCTTCCACCAAATCTCCAAAATAGGAGATTTTTAAGTCTCACCTCTTTTTCTTCAAGATCCAGCCAACAGAGAGGAGGAGAAACGTGACCCATCTCCAAAAACCCCACTTCAGGAAGATCCAAGGCTCAAAAGAATATCCAGGGCTAAAGGGTAGAAGAAAGGGCCCCTCTTTGATCATTTCCAAAGATTTTTGGGAGTTCAACTCCATTTGTCAAAATCCTTTGGAGCTTAACTCCATAAATAAAATCCATTTTAGGATTTTAACTCTATTCAACATCTTTTAGAGTTTAACTCTATAAATAAAGATCCTTTTTTGGGAGTTTAACTCCACTCAAGATCTTTTGGAGTTTAACTCCATAGATAAGAATCCCTTTCGGGAGTTCAACTCCTCATTTCGAGGCTAAGCTCCTTCTTTCTGCGGGTGCCCAGCGCTCACGTGCCGGACGCGTGAGGCTCTGGTGCTCGATGCCCATGTGTTGGGCATGTGAGGCGCTGGCACCGAGCCCCCACATGCCAGGCACATAAGGCACTGGCGCCTAGCGCCCACGTGCCGGGCGCATGAGGCGCTAACGCCCAGCACCCACATGCCGGGCACGTGAGGCGCTGACACCTAGTTCCCAGCGCCCACACGTCCTTAGGACTTTACCCACCCTTTTTTTTCTTCTTTCTTTTTTTATACACTCCACACTCAAAACATGTCCCCCGCTAGAAATTTTTTTCTAACGGGGCGCTGCTCCGCACCCTGCAAGGGGGCTGCTAGCCCCTTGACCCCCAGCTCGATATCCGGGTAGTGGGACTCCCGTAAACTCTGCGAGGCCCCCGATATACCCAAAACCCCTCAAGACACACACATACGCACATTGCACATTGAGTTCGCATGACTAGTTTGACCCGCCAATCGGAGGTTCCTTCGCTTCAAAGGCGATGGGTAATTAACGGCAGCTTAGTCCGTGGTTGCCGGAGATTCGGATCCCCACAATCAATAAACCCCAGCCTATCCTAGGCAGGGGAAATCTGTATACGCCTAACAAGCGACGCGTATTTTCTATCTCAATGGGGTGACGAAAAACACCCTAAATGACTGTCCTAACCAATTGCATCTAATGCTACAAACAAGTGCCACTTAGCTACCATACACTACGTCTTGACGGAGTCAACAAACGTAGCACGAATGCTAAATACTACTCATAGGAAATGACGGAGTGGTACGGCTGGTTTTTGGCGAAAAACCTTTAACGTAATGAACTTGATATCGTTGAAGGAACCGAGCAGTTTTGAAAAAGGGGTGTCTTAAGCCTCGCTTTTGAAAACTAGTGGTTTTGAAATGAAAACCGTATAATCTACAGTAACATAAACTTTTGCTCAAGAGGTCACTCCCCGTGAAGGGATCTAGGCCTTGCCACCTCGAATGAGGTGCTGGATATTCCTAACTGAATACCACTATGCAAAGCGATAGAATATGACTATAGTTTTTCGAAATTTGTTCCAACAACATCTTTTAGGTTTCTTTTCTTACATTAATTAAAATTAACGCGGTCCCATCAATTAAATCCTATCACACCAGAAAAGAATGAAAATAAAATGTACGTATATGCCATCCGCATTCGCCACGGGGCCCCATCATGCACCGTTAGGTTACTTAACTACCGGCAGAGCGAGAGCAGGACTAGCGCAGATGCAAAACATATACAACATCTACTAGTGTGTGTGTGTGCGTGTGTGTATAAAACCATTCGTCCCAGGCATGATAAAAGTAACATCATAGAACATCAACAAGCAACACAGAATATCGGATATTCTAGGAGCACCGGGTTTCATTTGAGCCACAAATGAAACCCGACGTTCCCCGGTTGTATGGATAGCCCATGCAATGAAAAACCTAGACCCCTACGAGCGCGGAAAGTTACCTGCCAATCCCGGAAATGAGGCAACCCCAATCAACAAAGTGAATGGGCCACCCAGCACTTCACGGAATTTGGTAACTTGAGCACCCTTCCGTGGGTCATCCTATAACCCCTACGAATGCGGCGTATAACCCGCCAATTCCAGAGTAAGGCCCCCTCCATCTCAACGCCATGAGATGCAGGCCCGTTTCCCTCTAAAACCCGGCTATTCGAGCACTCCTCCATATGGTAATCCTAGTACATAAAAGAAAAATATATATACAAATGGTGACATCGAGCTTAACAAGGCCATACCCCAATAAAAGAATATACAAAATGGCAGAAACAACAGTCCACAAGTTGGACCTTCGCCCCACAATAATGAATATACAAATGAATCAACACTGTACAACAACCATTGCACTGCATGCTATCCACCATGACAATCCATCCATAACATCAGCGCAACACAGAACATCAACGCGAATATCATTTCCGTAAACCCATCTGATTATACATATAGAAACCATTCGGATTATACCGCGCTATGATATTCACGGTCGCAGAAACAAATGCACAAATAACCAAGAATTTAAAATTTCGATCGGTTAAAAACTTTTCGCATTGGCCCCAAGTACAGACCAGTACACAAATGAATCTGGACCAAAACCAAATATTCCAAAATTCATATTTCTATGCATTAGAGCCCCCGAAAAAATTTGGGGCACTGTAGCCAAAATTAGACCGCGGTTCAGTGGCCAAATTGAGCATTTGGCTTCTGTTTCGCGGTCGAATTTTGGGTTTAAGTGCCCAAATATTTTTCTTGGCTCTAATTTTGCCTTCATACAATTTTAATGCAACCAGAAATATTTTTTTAACAACTTTGAAATTCGAATAGCAAGCAAGGATTTGGAAATGTGATTTAGAAAATTCCGTCAATCGAAACTCTAAATAAGAGCAAATTAGTCTAGTTAAGGTTTATGGAGTGTCTCTAATACCATCTTGGTGAGTTGTGCTCACTCTACATCGAATTAGAGAGGCGGAATGCACAAATATTAAATTTTTAAGCAAGCACAACCAACTTAACCCTAATGATCAAACCATAACCCTAACTAGCAAGCTATAAGAGATTTATCTACTATGAAAGAAGGTTATACCGATAGACACGTGTCCTTTAGGTCTTCACTTCTATTCTCAAGCTCCTCGAGATCTTCTAGATCAAGCTTGCTTGATGGCCTTCTTGATCCTAGATGATTCACCCGAGAGTTTATAATCCAAGCTTAGCTTCACTAATGAAGCAACTTAGTAAATTAGTTTTCTAATCTAGATTACCAAGGAGATGTAGTGAGTGTTTAGTAGTAGCTTTCTATCTCAAATCCTTTGCTTCTCAACACATGTGAATGATAAGGATTTGCAAGAGAATGAACTCAAGAAGATGAAGAGAAGAGAGCAAGTGAAGAAAAAACCATGACATGAAGAATGGCTAAGTCTTTTTATGAAGCATTTTCTTTTCTTTTAAAATCAAAACTATACTTCAATAGTATTTGCAATAAATACAAAGCTATGCTTCATCCATGCTTCATGACATCTCACCCTTTCTACTTTATTTTTATTTTCACCAAAATAGAAAAATGCAAGATGAGGTGTCATCTTCTAGAAGGTATTTTGTATAAATAAAAAATACTTTCTACCGTATATACATACTCGTATTCATACAAAAATATGAATACCTAAGAGATAGAATAATAATACTAATATAATACTAGCATTAAATCAATATCTGATTTAACAAACCAGCTTAATCCTAAACCCGCTAGTATTATCAACCGTCCGATCGAAAACCTGGATAACACTAGAATATACATACTGAAATATGTATGTGCAAATTATTAAATTAATACCTAATTTAATAATCCGACTTAATCCTAAGCCTGCTAGTATTATCATTCGATCGGAACCCTACTTGATCGAAAATTTGGATGGCACTAGAATATACATATCGAAATGTGTATATGTAAATTATTAAATCAATACCTGATTTAATAATCTGGCTTAATCCTAAGTCGGCTAGTATAATACGGCCACCGCATCGTTTCGCCTGAACTAGAGAAACCCTCTGTGTGGGACTCTAAAAACTCGACAGTACGCTGGCAGTAGTGTCACGCCCCGCTTCCCAGTAGACAGAAACGGTGACGTGGCAGGCCACAACGTATTTATTAAGAAATAAATACGTTAAGCGTAATTAAGAAATTTATAAAAAGTATAAGAATGACAAGTGATATAAAATATAACTGCAACTTTATTTACATTCATCTTTACATACAACTGTTTGAAAAGAAAAGATGCAATGAGTAAAGCAGTGCCTAAATAATGGCATACAAAATGAAAGTGCAGGTGAACTAGTAGTCAGGCTGAGTGGTGAGCTGGTCCAAGTCCTCCTGCCTAGGCTCGATCTCCTGAAAGTCCGGTTCTCCTGACGAACATTCCAAAGAAAGAAATAGGAAGGAATGTCGTCATCGAACTAACGCTCGGTAAGTCTCAAAAGAAGAACAAGAAGATAATATATAAAGTGAGAATGAACAGGTAAAGTATATGACTGATTATTGGTATATGATAGTTATTATAACTTAGTTGTTTGTAGCTTGGAAAAAAAGGTATTCATGTATACGAGAGGAGTCCATCTTACCTCGTGGACTATGGTAACATGTCGTACAAGGCCCCATCATAACCCATGGGACAACGGCATGAGAATTCATTTAGGTGTCTTTTAAGTGACCTCTCGTGCCACGATATACATTCCGTACCAATCTACCTCTTTATCCCCGCATATTGTATTGTATAGATTTTGTTTACAAGTCTTGCCGAAACCATGGATACAAAATGTTCAAGTATTCATGTTTAAGATGTAATCAAGTATTCAAGTAGTTAAGTCAAGTTATAACCATGGTTCAGTCAAGTCAAGTCAAGTACACATGTTTGATATTGATGTTTGGATTTGAGTATTCATGTTCATGATCAAGTATTCATGTTTGATTTTGGATTCAGGTTTGAATTGGACTCAGACCGAGTCAGACACTTGCAAACATATTTAGCTCTTGAATTAGGTTCGGGATTCATCGGTAACTTCTGCACATAGACGGCATGATTTGTATCTTTTTTAAGACAATAACTATTGATAACTCCGTTAAGTTATCTACCTTAAATAGGCAACCACTCACTTTCTCCGGCTTCCTGGGGCTCAAGAGAATTGATCCCGCTTAAACCTATATTTACTAAATTCCTTAAATATTGTTTTATATATCTCGAAGGGTGATTAGTATTACTTAGGGTTTTCATGAGTATGGATTTTAAGTATTTGGGTATTTTAGTGATGTACACTTAACTTGGAAAGTTCATGGTATTTTATTGAAAAACTTGTCCTTTTTGGTATCTTGATGGTATTTTATTGACAAACTTGTTAATCTTTCATTTTGAGAAAAATTATAGGTTTATTATATTTGAAAATATGGATTTATAATTTTATATAATTTTTCAAAAAAAATTTAATTTAATTTTATATAGAAAAAATTTGTATTTCTTAAAAACGTATTTAAATCCTTTCGAGATCGAATGCTCCATGAGAAGGTCTGCATCTCGCTCTACTAGCCCAAGAATGTGCTATAATCCGCACAATCCATTAGCGGGTCCCCTAAAAAGGGTTGTAGATGCATAATTGCAAAGAATATGAAATACCGTTTTAAAAGAAATCCGGTTTTAGATTTATGTGGTATTTTATTGTAAAGTTTTCTTCGTAACAAATATTCATACAAAAGAGGCATCGTTCTATGGAACCAAGTGTGCGTATGGGGTAAGTCGTTATCCCGTGAAGTTTTCCTAAAGGTATTGTTTTAACAAATACTAAAATCGGTGTTTATAAAGTTCAAGGTATTTTAATGAAAAAGTTCTATTATGGTTGTTTCACATGAGAATTTTGATGAAATTTGATTCTAAACATTAGGGTTTAAAGTTACAAGTGATGTAGTAAAATTAGATTGATTAAATTGTAAAGGAAAATGGAGTTATATGTTTTTAGAAAAGAAGATGTCGGTAATAACACCACTTTTACTGATATAAAATTTGAAGAGTAATTTCAATAGAAAGAAGGAGATTTGGGAGGGGCTTACGGTTTAGAAAACTCAAAGAAGGGTTAGGAAGGAAAGGGTGTCATCATGGCGTCACGGGAGCTCCAGAATTGGCTTCGATTTTCACCGGAACCAACTTGCTCGCTAACTCCACTTTATTTCACTTGCACTAGGAACTATTTAGAGAGTTTTGACTAGAATTTTTAGAATGATGCTGAGCCAAGGTAGGGTTTGTATTTATAGTGGCGAAATAAGGTTTGGGAATAAAAATTGTGGATTATAAAACATTAAAATTGTGTTTAATTGTGAACTGAAAGGTTTCTGTTTGATTGCAGGGAAAACAAACAGTGCAGAGGATTTAGGGGTAGGTGAAGAGGTGTGTGTACAAAGACCGGACTTCATTGGCCTTCATCCAACCGTCGGCGCCGGCCAAATCCTCATTTCTGCCGGTTGATTGGTGACATCTGGCTTCGATATTCGTGCCTGCTGATTAAATACCTGTTTACTCCATTTTCCACATGTTTAATTTTTTTGAACTTTTCATTTCCCGTGTATTGCATGTGTAATCTTTTCGGCTTCCAAAAAGTAAAAAAAAATCAGAAAAAATAATCGTGTCTGATGGGAATCGAACACAGGGGCTACGTCACAGTAGTGTAAAGGCTTTACTGGTGAGTTACAAGTTGTTTCTTACTGTTATTTCACAAAAGTTACATATAACTCAAACTCAGGCTGTAAAACTCATTTCTTGTATATTAACAGAAAATTTCCGTACAAAGATTTTAGAGTTGTTACATTCTAATCTCCTTATAAAAATTTTGTCCTCGAAATTTATATTTACATGGGGACTAATTTTCAAATAGATAAGGGTATCTTGCACGCATGTGTTCTTCTCGTTCCCATGTTGATTCTCCTGGAGAATCCCTTCTCCATATCACTCGGACCAAGTTTACTTCCTTGTTCCGTAATGTCTTTACCTTTCGGTCCAGGATCTCAACGGGTTGTTGCTCGCAGGTTAAGTCAATTTGTATTGTAAGCTCTGAGTGATCAAGTATTTAGCTGGGGTCGCTTACATATCATCATAGCTGGGATATGTGGAACACGTTGTGCACTCCTTCTAGTGAGGGTGGTAGTGCTAAACGGTATGCCACTTCTCCAACTCGTTCGAGTATGTCGAACAGTCCTATATATCTTGGACTTAGCTTACCCCTCTTGCCAAAGCAGACCACTCCTCTGTTTGGAGAGATCTTTAGAAAAACACGGTTTCCAGGTTGGAACTCCAGATGTCGCCGCTTTGCATCTGCCCAATGCTTCTGTCGGTCTTGGGCTATGCGCATTCTTTCCCTGATCGTGCGAACTACGTCCATAGTTGCCACGATAATTTCTGGTCCAAGGAGTTCACGATCTTCGACGTCGTCCTAACTTAGTGGTGAACGACACTTCCATCCCTAGAGTGCTGCGAATTGTGCTATTCCAATGCTTTCCTGATAGCTGTTGTTTTATGAAAACTCCACAAGGTGTAGGTGATCTTCCCATGAACCTCCGAATTCTAACATACAAGCTCTTAGCATGTCCTCCAGAATCTGAATTGTTCGTTCATAATGTCCATCCGTTTGTGGATGATAAGCCATGCTGAAATTCAGTCTCGTTCCTAGGCTAGCTTAAAGACTCTGCTAAAACTGTGATCGGAATCTGGTATCACGATCGGAGACGATGCAAACAGGTAATCTTATGATCTCTTGCATGAGTTCATGGGTATCAAATATGGTATATTTTGAAGGTTTAAATCTTACTTTAGATTTATGCTTACCTCAATGTACTTCTTTGCTAACGTCTCGGTTGATTGGCCAACTTGAAATGGAATAAAGTGAGCCGACTTGGTGAGTCGATCCACAATAACCCATACCGCGTTGTTACCCTTCATGCTGTGAGGAAGGGCAGTCATGAAGTCCATGGTAATATGCTGCCATTTCCATTCTAGGATTGGTAACGGCTGTAGTAGACCAGTAGTTCTGTGATGTTCAGCCTTCACTTGCTGACATACCAAACACTTAGCTACGCTCTTTGCTACTTCACGCTTCATTCCATGCCACCAGCAGTGTTGCCGTAGATCCTTATATATTTTTGTACCACTGGGGTGTATAGAATAAGGAGAACTGTGAGCTTCTTTCATGAACTCTTCTAGAACTGGGCCGTTTGGTACACATAATCGACTTCTATATCGCAAGGATCCGTCTTCGTGGATGATGAAGTCAGTTCGAAGTCCACTTTCTACTTGTTCTCGGATCTTTTGTAGCTTGGCATCATTTGCTTGAGCTGCCTTGATCTGATTGACAAGAGTGGACTGGAATTTTAAGTTCATCATATATGAAGCGTTACCTAGCATAACTGCTTCGATCGCCAATCCGTGCAATTCTTGTTGTAGTTTCCACTGAGCGGTGAGATTCATTGCTAATAGCTAGCGGCTAAGTATATCAGGAACTACGTTCACCTTCCCAGGATGATATTGTAGGTTGATGTCGAAGTCCGATATGAGTTCTAGCCATCTTCTCTGCCGCATGTTTAGTTCTTTCTGAGTAAATACATACTTCAGTCTCTTGTGGTTGTTGCGGTTCCTAGCGCCCTGGCCGTCGATTGCGGCCGTTGCGGAACGAAAAATTTTGGAGTTTAAAAACTTGGCGCTAGAAACAACTACCTAGAATCGAAACCAAATATGAAACTAGTAAGCTACAAAGAGGTTAGCTACTGAGATAGAAGTGATTTACCGAAAGATTCATGTCCTTCAGTCTTCTACCCTCTTCCTTAGCTCCTTAAGGTCCCCTTAATCGAGCTTGGCTACCGGTCTTCCTCTGTCGAAGATGATCCACCCGAGGGATGTGGCTCATGGCTCTAGCTCCACACTAAGAATCTAGTGGAGCAACGAGAGACTCTAGGTTGCTAATCTAGAGTTCCTAGAGATCTAGTGAGTTGCTCTAAGTGTATATCTATCTCTCTTCTACCGTTGATTCTCAACACATGAGATGGTAGGGTAGAAGATGAAAAAGAAGGACAAGGAGCTCAAGAAAGGTAAGTGAGGAAAGATAACCAAAATGGTGAGAGTGAGAAATCCCATGAGAGAGAAAAAGATGAAGCATGGTTTTGTAAAACATATTTTTCAATAAACATTTAGCAACCATACATGAATAGTTTGAACAAATGAATTAACAATTCATTTGTCAACACTATTCAAGCATGGTTCTCACCATTCTCACCTCACTATCTTTATACCTCATTTTCCATTTAAAATAAATGGATAAATATAAAATGAGGTATCCACCTTCTAGAATGTTTTCCATATAAATACGGAATACATTCAACTATATATACATACCCGTATTCGTTTCAAAATACGAATATCCAAAGAGATAGAATAACACAAAGAACATATTACTAGAATATACATATCGAAATATATATACGTAAATTATTAAATCAATACCTGATTTAATAATCCGGCTCAATCCTAAGCCAACTAGTATTATCAACCGTTCGATCGAAAGTCCGGGCAACTAGACAATCATTCGATCGGAGCCCTGTGTTGGGGTTTGCCAGCGCCCTGGCCATCTACCGTGGCCGGTGCAGAATAAAATTGGCATTTAAAAAATTGGCACTAGCTAACCTGACTAGAAGAATCAAACCATAAACCCTAAACTAGCAAACAACAAAGAGCTAAACTATAGTGATAGAAGTGTTATACTGAATGATCCGTGTCCTTCAGTCTCTACCATCATCCTTAGCTCCTAGAGGTGTCCTGGATCGAGCTTGATTGCCGGTCTCCCTTCATCGAAGATGATCCACCCGAGAGTATGTGCTTTGAGTTTCTACCTCTAAACCGAGGTATCTAGGGCACCTAGTATGCTAATCTAGGTAGCCTAGATGATGTAGAGAATGATGATGGATTAGTTTGTCTCAAAATACCCTAGGTTTCTTAACAAATGAGACATTTAGGGTTGAGGAAGAATAAGAAAGCTTGAGGAGATGAGAGTGTAGTGATGAGCATTGTATATGAAAAAATGGCTAAGTGTTGTGTATTATGAAGCTACCAATAATTCACAACCAATGAATCAAGCATGCCTCATGAGTCACCCCATGAGTCACCAAGTAGCCATGCTTCAATAAATGCAAAGAACACCTCACACCTCCACCTCATTAACCATTTAATCAAAATGGTTAAAACACAAATGATGTGTCATCTTTTAGAAGCATCCTTGTAAAAAAATACAAGAATACCCCTCACCGTATATACATACCCGTATCCGTATTCCGAAAAAAATATGAATAAAAAGAGACAAAAATAATCCAATAATCTAATACCAGGATCTGACATAAACCAAAGCCCACTAGTATTATCCGTCTGAATCATGATCCGTGCACTAGGGCACGTATATGATCGAACCCTGCTGTAAAACCATACAGCCTCTACATCATTTCGCCTGAAGCAGGGAAACCCTCTGTGTGGGACTCTAAAGACTCGTCAATACGCTGGCAGTGGTTTTAACCACAAGCACGTTAGCGGCACTAGCTATATGTAACGGCTACCCAAGTATAGAGCGAAAGGAAGGCCGACGAGCAAACTCATCTGAACCCCTACAGAGCCTGTCCATGACAATCTCCATATAATCCGGTCTGTTCGTCTAAGAGTATCGCATATCAGGTCTATGGGGGTGGATAAAGTCAGACCCCTAATAACGCGATATTTCGTGTCGGTATGAAGCCCATCACCAACTGAGAAACTACTGATCCAAATCTGTAATTCTCGTCTACCTTGGTCAAGGATTTTTGGTGATGGCCATCCGTGCACCGCGCGAAATCAACCCCAATACCGGGAGAGACGAATCCCTGACAATCCGCTCACTGCCTCCATGTGGCTCGAGAATGTACCCAACTAAAACCTGTTTGCATGACTCCTTTGAGCCATGGTAGCGCAGTAATCAAAGCACAGTGGGAACACATATGAGAAAAATGACGATCTCAGTTCGACAGACTAATTGGTGATCATGTCACCTAAGAAATGCTATTTGATAATTGGTATAATACCATCTAGGATGTTCCCGGCGAGTCTGTCCAGTGTACTCATAACCCAATGGGCACCTGTATACTATCTTAGGTGACTACTTGACACCAATGGCTTGTGAGACTGGCCACCGCCCCTCGTCGGGATCTCGAAAAGTATACATTAGTCTACTTCGGAGTATCGATGCCCAGTCTCGATACTCTCTCGACTAGGGACATTTAAGGATGTGCTTATAGACTACCTAGCTCCCACATATATGATCGCCATCATAATGCTGGTAGTCAAGCAAGAATCCTATGGGCTCTATCAACATGTAATAGTGATATGTAATACCACATAATGCATGTACACTATGATAAAGACAAACCAAATAGCATACTATCATTTTGAGTAAGACTGTTCTACCCGTATAGGTCCTCCCTCAATCATCACAATCGTTTGCCTGCGATTACAATAATTAATTTGAGGGCATTATATCCACCATTGGTCAGTGTATATATCCACTCCTTCTCCCAGAAGATAGTGGCGCCAAATCTTAAGTACGAAGATGATGGCTGCCAACTCCAGATCATGTGTTGGATAGTTGAGCTCATGAACCTTCAGTTATCTTGATGCAAAGGCCACAACTTTTCCATGTTGGTGTAGAATACATCCTAATCCTTTACCGGACGCATCACAATGTACAACAAATTCTCCAGATTGATCCGGTATTACAAGAATAGGAGCAGAGGTTAATCTCGTATTGAGTTCTACAAAAGTTTTTTCATTTTCTTCTGACTACACGAATGCTTCATCTTTACGTGTGAGCTTGGTCAGGGGTGCTGCAATCTTTGAAAAGTCTTCAATGAATCGTCGGTAGTATCTTGCTAATCCCAGGAAACTTCTTATATCTTTTACCATATTTGGTGTCTGCCACTCACTGACTGCTGACACCTTAGCTGGATCTGCTGAGATTCCTTTGCCTGAAATGATATGTCCAAGAAATTCGACTTAATCTAGCCAAAATTCACACTTGTTGTACTTGGCATAGAATTGATGTTGTCGCAATGTCTCCAGGAAAATCCATAAGTGCTCGATGTATTCTTTCCGATTCTTTGAATGCACCAAGATGTCATCGATGAAGATGACAACGAACCTGTCTAAGTACTCTCGAAAAACTTGATTCATCTGGTTCATAAAGATGGAAGGTGCATTGGTCAATCCAAATAGCATTACAAGATACTTATAATGATCATATCGAGTCCTAAACGCCGTATTCGGAATATCGGACTCTTTGACCTTCTTCTGATGATAACCCGAACAAAGATCTAGCTTCGAAAATACACAAGACCCACTTAGCTGATCAAAAAGATCACTGATATGTGGTAGTGGATACTTCTTCTCAATCGTCACTTCGTTCAGAGCTCGATAATCCACACACATCCTGTATGAACCTTCTTTCTTTTTCATAAGTAATACCAGAGATCCCCAGCTTGAAGTACTAGGACGAATCCAACCTTTTTTCAGGAGTTCTCCCAACTAAATGCAGGTCTCCTTCAATCCTTCTGGACTTAACCGGTATGGAGCTTTGATCACCGGTTGCGCACCAGGTTGTAAATCGATGCTGAATTCAAGAGCTCGATCGGGAGGCAAACCAGATATATCTTTCGGGAATACATCCTCGAACCCTCGAACTACCTCTGGATTCGATTCTTCCGCTTGCAATGCTACAACCGCTACTTTCTTTGGTTTTGCTTTGTACAAGCTAGGTTCCAAGGTACGGTCTCCACTCTTGAAATAGAATACTGGATGATCTAGTATTTCGAACACTACCATCCTTTGGCGACAGTCGATGGTAGCGAAGAAAGTTCCCAGCAAGTCCATTCCCAAGACTACGTCGAAGTTCGGTATATCAGCACCTTGAAGTCCGCATAAAATTCTCTACTGCAGACGACCACTGGACACAGATCGTATCCCAAAGTTGCTTTAAGAATGCTGTTCCTTGAACTGACATTCCAGCTGGATACGAGCGGTTTAACTGGAATCGCACGAGTTCGGACGAACCGTTGCGATTTAAAGCAATGTGATGCTCCAGTGTCAAAGAGAGCTAGAGCAGGTAAGGAGGCTACTAGTATAGTACCTAAGTTGTGTGAGGTTAGGTTTAGATTTAGGAAAAAGTATAGTGATATACAAGGATTGAAAAGGTTTGAAAGGATTGGGAATTACCAGTGATGCCTTAGCCTATGGCTTCGGCCTCCTCGATCATCACCGTGAAAGCCTGACGTCATGGTACTTCCTTCGTGCTGGAGGCACATTCCTCGGTCCTTGGGCATGTTCCTCTGCCCTTGAGGCATGTTTCTCTGTGCTTGATGGAATTGACGTTGAGGCTATGCAGGAGGTCTATATGGAGTTGGTGCATGGAGAGCTAGGCAAGGTGCAAGAGCCTGAATGGCTGGTCAGTGCGGAACCATGATTGCGGGTCTAGGTGCTGGAGCTATATTGAAACGATATAGACATGCTCCTATGGCGTGAGTGGATGCGTTACAAACTAAACACATGCCATTTGGACGCCTGCAGTCCTTCGCCAGGTGTCCCGTCCTCTTGCAATAGAAACAAAAGTCTGGACTGGACCGGTTAAATGATCATCCCGGTCTTCTGAGTGCAAAAGTTGGCCTAGAAGAGGCTCCTCCTGTCATCTGTGTGGCAGGGCATTTCACACCGGCAGTTTCGGTCTGCACTTCTTCTTCACAACTGCCTCATAGCATTGGGCCGCCTTTAAAGCAAGCTCATGGGTTGGGAAATCCCCTGTAGCGAGTATAGCTTGGATTACCGGGTCCAACCCTTGCTGAAATCGTTGTGCTCGGATCGCAGCAGTAGGAATCAGGTGTGCAGCGAACCTGTTATGACCTTGTGTTAGCAGTGTAATGAGTCAAATCAGGAATTTGAATTTGAGACAATACCTTACCTGCTAAGCATGGTAAACTTAACATCGTATTCATCCACATACTTGATTCACATCGAGCCTTGTTGTAGATGGATTAACTGCTGCTCTATATCAAAATGGGCAGTCTCAGGGAAGTACTTCGCATCGAACCGATCACAAAATGTCTTCCACTCAATAGGTTGGGCGAGACGGCTTTCCTCAGCCTTCCACCAGATTCTGGTGTTGTTTGTCAGTTGCAGCTTAGCAACTCTCACCCATGTAATATCTGGCACTTGAGCTGCTGCCAGATCATCTTCGATCGATTGAGCCCATTCATCTGCCTCCAGTAGGCACTCTTTCCCCGAGAAGTGTTTTGGATGTAGTGCCCGGAATTGTTTGACTTCGGGTGCCTCGGCTTCGATGCGGTGCATGAGGATGGCAGTCTGCTGCTCCTGACCATCTAGTTGTCAAATTTTTTTTTGGTGTGTTGCAGAAATACGTGCAGGGTTTTTTAAGAGTTCTGTGAAAATTTGGTAGCCTATTATTACTGTTGCGCCGCGGAACTGCGCCCTTACCCACGCTTTGGCCGCGGTTCCGCCGCCTTTCCATTTCATTAATGCGCCAAATTTTCTACAGTACTCTATGACTTGGAATTGTGGATTCTGGTATTTTTTGTTTGGGCCTATATTTGTTTGAGTACTGGGTATTGTGCTTGGGGCCCACTTCGGGAAATTTTGTCAATCGAAAATTTAAATATGTTGGTTCACAGTATTTACATTATATCTGCGATTGTGAATGTCATTTGATCGGTAAATCCTGTCTAATTGCTATAGTTCTTTTAGACGGATTTGCGAACGTGACATTCACGTTGATGTTCTGTGTTGTGCTGTGATGTTGCGGACTTGTCGTGGTGGATAGCCTGGATGCAATGGTAGTACAGTTTGGTTGTATATGTACATTTGATATTGCGGGGCGAGCGTCCGACATGTGGACTGCCGTCACTGCCTGTTTGTATATTATTCTTTTGGGGCACGACCGGGCTGAGGTCGATGTACCCGTTGTATATATTTTTACTTTCTGTACTAGGATTACCCCACGGTGGGGTGCACGGATAGCCGGGTTCTAGAGGGTAACGGGCCCGCATCTCATGGCTTTGAGACAGAGGGGGCTTCAATCTAGAATTGGCGGGCTATTCGCTGCACTCCTAGGGGGTACAGGTTGGCCCAAGGAGGGGTGCTCAAGTTTCCGGATTCCGTGAAGTGCTGGGTGGTCCATTCACGTTGCTGAAGGGGGCTGCCTCACTTCAGGTTTTGGCGGGTAACTTTCCGCGCTCGTAGTGGTCTAGGATTTCATTGCACAGGCTATCTACACGACCATGGGAACGTCGGGTTTCAGTAGTGGCTCTATGAAACCCGGGGATCCCAGATTATCTATATTGTTATGTGATGCTTATTACATTTCTGTGATGTTGCATTTTTTCACGCCTTAAGCGATTATTATATATTGATATATATACAAGTAGATGTTGTATATGTTTTACACCCGCGCTAGTCCAGTCCCCGCTCTGTCGTTAGTTAAGTAACCTAAGGGTGATGACGGTGTTAGTTGTATGTATGCCCTAGAGGCCAGTATTGTACAGATGATGTATATTATATTGGATGCTTGGACATATATAGAGATGACTTTCTTGCTCGATATGATAGTATGCTATCTGGTTGCTCTTTATCTTAACATATATACTTGTCTCTTTATACTGTCTAATAGTTACATGTTGGTAAAGCCCTTAGGATGTGTACTTGACTACCTGGACTATGATGCGGATCATACTAGTGGGGACATGGTAGTCCATAAGTACATCCTTCAAGGTCCCTAGTCGTGGGTATATCGAGACGGGGCATCGATATACCAGAGTAGACTAGCGTATACGCTTTTCGACCCATGAGATAGGTGATGGATGATCCCATATCCATTGGTGTTTGACATCAGAGATGGTATACGGGTGCTCAGTGGAGACTGGGTACACTGGACGGACTCGCCGAGAATTCCCAGATGGTATTATACCTCACGTCAGATAGCAGTTCTCAGATGACACTTGTGCAGGTTAGTCTGTAGACCCGAGATCGTCATAGAGTCTTGTGTGATTCCCACTGTGCTTTGATTTCCACCTTACCACGTCCATGAGGGCGTGCAAAACGGTGGTTTTTGGGTACAGTCCCGAGTCACATGGAGGCAATGAGCGATAGGAAGGGTTTCGTCTCTCCCGGTATTGGGGGTTGATATTGCACTGTGCTCGATTGGCCATGACAGGGAAGTCCCTGGCCAGGGCTGATTAGAGATTTACTGGTAAGTGTTACCAGTAGTTTCTCGACCCGTTATGAGCCTCACATCGGCATGACTTATCGGTTATTGGGGTCTGACGTTTACCACCCCTAGACTTGTTATGCGACATATCAGACGAGGAGACCGGACTGTACGGGAAGTGTTGCCGGTTGGCTCGACGGGAGTTGTAGCAGGTTCGCTTGTTCTCTTCTGATCGCTCAATACCCGGGTGGCCGTTACGTTTAGCTGACCGCTTGCGGCTTGGGGGTGCTTGATATGATCATAACCCACTGCCGGCGTATTGACGAGTCTTAGAGTCCCACAATGGAGTTATCTAGTCCAGGCGAAACGTTGTGGTGCGCGTATGCGATATGCGCATGGACCCGATTAAAATGCGCGTAAGGGATACTGTATATTGATCGGGCGTCTTGCTTTTGGTTTGGGTCGTATGTGATATGACCGGATTGATAAATCAAATGTTGATTTATCATTTAACCATTAGTTTCTCACTAGAAATCCTTTCTTGTATTTGATGGATGTATGCATGCATGTATGCTTTCTTTATAGATTCATGCACATATGGATGTACATACACACACACATACATACATCCTTCATGGTTGTACTTACATGAAAATGGTGGCAATATAAGACTCACACCATGGTTGGATTTATATATGATTTATTATTGCATTTGATTTAAAATAAAAGAAAAGAAAATGATAATTCATGGATACTTTCTACACTCTTCTTGACCTAACCATTCTCACCCACCATTTGACCATGGATTACTTTTCCTTTTGTATTTTTAACTCAAATTCAATAATATCCTAACCATGGTTTGATATGAGAAGAGGAAAATATATATTGATATATTTTCTATTTTTCTTTCATGAGTTATTCGTATCTTCTTCTCAAATAGCCATCATCTTCTTCCTCCTTCTTCACTTGCTCTCTAGACTTTTGTAGTGAGCAAATTACATAACAAGATTGGATTTTGAAGTGATAATAAGAACCACAACATCATTCTACACAAGTTTAGCCCACTTGTTTAGAGTGTTATCTTCATTCGTTCTCTTGATCGGGTGAAGTTGCGAGCTTGGACTAGGAACTTCGGGTGGATCGTCGTGGACGCGAGAAGACTTCAAGAGGACCTTCCTCCAACACCCAAGAGGCCGAGGAGTCTAGCGTAGGGAGCTACAAAGGTTGTACTCTCTAAACCCTAGCTTTTCTTTCATGAGATGTTGTGTGAAAAATTGAAACCCTAATTTTTCTAGGATAGATCATTTGTAAGTTTACTTAGCACCATTAAAACTTAATCTTTAGTACATGTGATACTTCCAAACTCTTCATAGGGTTCTAGGTAAACCTTTCATTGGTATCAGAGCCGACCTAGAACATTAGGCGACCATTTTACGAAGTAAAAAATCCGATCGAACCAAAATACGACGTTATATAACCCTCTCTGGACATTTTTTCGAATCTGGTTATTTTCAGAAATAAAAATATGTAAAAAATAGAGCAGGTAATTATAAGATATACTGTGAAAAATGAGACCCTAATTCGACAATTACACCGCGGAACCGCGGCCATAGCTTGCTTAGGCCGCGGCTCCGCGGCCGTACAGAGCCCTTAAGGTTTCATTTTTGCTACAGTGTATTCCTGTCTGCTTTTAGATGGTTTTGGGTATTTTTAATCGGAATTTAGTTCTGTAAATTCTGGAGATGGTTTTGGACTCGTCGATTCGATCGGAATTTTCATTTCATGGCTTTTCCGGATAAATTAGAAAGTATTGAAGTGTTTGAACGAGTATCATTTGCTCACTTTTCACGGGGTTTAAAAGCTTTCAGAAATACATGCAAGTTTGTTTGTGGTGGACCCTCTAGAAGACAACAAACCTTAACTCGATTATGTGACCGTCTTGAACTGCCTTTTGAATCTTAGGGTTTGGGGCAGTACGGCATGCCACATGTGAGGCGTTGGCTTGACCCTTCTACGGCTGGACCGCTACCACTGTGTCACACTCCAGGTTTTTGAGCTCCGCTCAAGTGTTGAGCTTTAGCGAATCTTGGGTATTTGATCGTTCGTTCGAAAACTTTAATACCGTCTGTTTATCTGGAATGTGATGCAATATGTGGAATTCATATAGTTGGACATGAAATATGAAGAATGTGATATTTCGCATTTACGATGTCTAAAGAGAATGTGGATTCCAAATATTGCAGTTTTACACTTTCTTTTCAGTGACCGTAAGTGTAGTATGTCGATATCGCCGGTTTCGTTGCTATACATCAACGACAATTAGGGTACGCATACTTACTTACGTTGATGATATATGATATTATGTGTTGCTGAGATATGATGTGCAGGATTGTCGCGATCGAATAGCCGGGTTTTTTTATGTGAGATGAGAGTTTTATATTTTCATTCATGTAAATTCAAATGTAATATTCTTTTATTTGGGGCACTTCCGGGTTGAGGTCGATGCCACCAGTGTTGTATATTATTTACTTTTCCGCATTAGGATGGACCCAAGGAGGGGAGCACAGGTGACCGGGTTCTGGGGTTCAGTGGGAGGCCATCTCGAGTAGTTGAGACCGGGTCTCCTAAACTCCAGTATTGGTAGGGTCGCTTGCCGCTCTCGTAGGGGTCCAGGGTGTGGGCTTGGCTATTCATCGCGACTGTGGAATCTGTATTTTCAATTATTGGCTAAATACTAAATACGGACGTCCTAGTATATCCCACATTATATCTATGTTTCTGCTGCGATATCTGTGATGTGATCATTTGATATGTTCTGTGATGGATACACTATATAGTATATATATATATATAGGCGTTACTTATATTTTACACCCGCGCTAGCCCTGCCCTACTCTGCCATTAGTTACCTAACCTAACGGTGCATGAGGGGACATCGAGGCGAATGCGGATGGCATAAGTGTACGTCGTATTTATCTGTGATGTTTAGATGACTTAAATGATGGGACTTCATTAATGTGATTAATGAAAGAAAAGAAATCTAAAAGATGTTGTAGAATAAAATTTTAAAATAAAAGGGTAGCTACAGTTTTGCTTTGCACAGTGGTATATATGATATACCCTGCACCTTATTCGATGGGGAAAGAGCCGAGATCCCTTCACCGGGAGTGACCACTTTAGCAAAACTGGCAGATGCTACAACACTCATTTTGCTTTTGATTGCTTTTGGAGTTTTGCTTTGCACAGTGATATATATGATATATCCCGCACCTTATTCGATGAGGAAAGAGCCGAGATCCCTTCACCGGGAGTGACCTCTTTAGCAAAACTAATAAAAGCCTCAAAATCACTCCATTTCAAAACTTCACTTGATTCTACAACGATATCAAGTTCATTACGCAATAGGTTTTCAGAAAAACCTGTCGTAGCCCTCCGTCATTTCAGATAAGTACTACTTAGTATTCATACTGCGGTAGTTTGGCCTCCGTCAAGGCGTAGTGTATGGTAGCTAACTAGTGCTTATCTGCTAGCATATGATGCGATTGGATTAGGGTATTCGTACGGCGTATTTGGGCCTCCGTCAAGGGTCGTACGGGTGGGTTTAATTCAATCAAGAAATGACGGGTTGAACTTGACTAGCGCCCTGTAGGTAGTTTGGCCTCTGTCAAGGTCATGGGACGCTAGGGGCAAAAGCATTATCGGGAATTTCAAGTGTTGAAATTTGCAATGAGATTGCATACCTTCTATGAGATAGTTGGATCCCGATACCCACTGCGAGTAATTGTTACTCCTGGGAGAGTTTTACACAGGACAATTAGCCGATCAAGTAGGTGTCTAGAAAGGTGTCAATGGGATTACGCCTCTGGGAAAACGAGGTTTACTTTAATTAGGTCCGTGCGAAAGCACGAGGAACCTCCCTCAAAGTACCGACACTGGCCTGGCTGAAAGATCGGCGAAGTTGTAGGGTGTAATTAATCCCGGCTAATCTTTCCTTTTAGGGTTTGAAGGAAGATTTGATAAAAACCAGTGGGAGCCATCCTGATTAGATAAGATAATAACCAATCTGATCTTGCAAGAGCATACGCTAAAGTGTTTTCTTCTCTCTCTCTCCAGGTAGCGACCATGTCATGCCTTAATCAAGATAATAATATGGATGTATTGACTGAACCCGCATGTTATACTGTGTAGGGGAAGGTTGAACCCGTTCTATCTTATAAGTGTCATAAGACTAAACAGGAAACATGAGAATATCTGGATTCTCACGCCGCCCAAACGGAGAACATGCATGTTGATGCATCTTCTTCGGGTGTGTTTGTCATTGAGAACTGTTTTTCAGTTCACCCTACGTCCTGGGTATTAGATACCGGATCAGGATCCCACATATGTAAACAGTTACATGGGCTACGGAAAGGTAGAGAACTGGGAAAAGGTGATCATTCCGTTCAAGTAGGGAATGGTACAAGTATTGCAGCCAAAGCCGTTGGCGAATATCACCTAGTATTACCAAGTGGTGATACTCTGATTCTAAATGAGTGCTATTATATACCGAACATGATGTGCAACATTATATCAGTTTCTTTATTAAATAAAGAAGAATATAATTTTGTAGTAAAGGATAATGTTATGAACATATTCCTAGATCAAAAGTTGATTGCATCAGGCTCGTTACATAATGGCATATTCATTCTAAATCAAAATACAGTCCTCAATATACAAAACACAAACAAGAGGAAAAGTTCAGAAATGAACGAATCCTTCTTGTGGCATTGTAGACTTGGTCATATCAATGCGACACGACTGGCTAAGTTACATAAAGATGGATATTTGAATTCGTTCAAATTATCATCTTATGATACTTGCCATTCATGTCTCAAAGGCAAGATGACCAAAACTCCATTTACAGGGCATGGAGAAAGAGTTACAGAACTCTTGGGACTGGTGCATAGCGATGTATGCGGTCCCATGTCTACACATGCCAGGGATGGTTCTTCCTACTTCATTATATTCACTGACGATCTCTCAAGATTCGGATATGTGTTCCTGATGAAACACAAGTCTGAAGCTTTTGAGAAATTCAGAGAATATAAAAACGAAGTAGAGAACCAAACGGGCAAAAGTATTAAGATCCTTCGATCTGATCGAGGAGGAGAATACTTAAGCAATGAATTGAGAGATTATCTAAAAGAGAATGGGATTCTCTCTCAGCTTACTCCTCCTTATACACCACAGCACAACGGTGTATCGGAGCGGAGAAATCGCACCCTATTAGATATGGTGCGCTCTATGATGAGTGCAGCTGAGTTACCTATTTCTTTCTGGGAATATGCACTTGAGACAGCTGCATACCTATTGAATAGAGTTCCAACCAAATCAGTGCCTTCCACTCCATATGAGATATGGAATGGTAAGAGACCATGTCTTAATTTTATTCAGATATGGGGTTGTCCGGCCTATATTAAAACACAAAATCTGGACAAGCTCGAGGCAACGTCTGTTCTATGTAAGTTTGTTGGATATCCCAAACATTCGCGAGGGTATATCTTCTACCACTCCGAGGAACAAAAAGTGTTTGTTTCTCGACATGCCACTTTCTTAGAAAAGGGTTTTCTTCTGAAACAGACAAGTGGCATTGAGGTAGAACTAGAAGAGGTTCCAGCGACACAAACTATGACAGAAGACTTGGTAGAACCAGAGGATTCAGTAGTACCCGACGAACCCCAGCCTCTCCGCCGATCTAGTAGGGTTTCTCATCCACCTGAGAGATACTACGGTTTTCTCATTGACGGTGGAAGTGAGGATTGGATCATGGAGGATGATGACCCAACTAGTTTCGAGCAGGCCATCACGAGTAGAGACTCAGAGAAATGGCTGGATGCAATGCGGTCTGAGATGGAATCCATGTACACCAACAAAGTATGGACTTTGGAAGATGCTCCTGAAGGGGTAAAACCCATTGGGAGCTTGTGGATCTTCAAGAAAAAACTTGGTGTAGATGGGAAAGTGGAGACTTTCAAAGCTAGACATGTAGCAAAGGGTTTTCGTCAAAAGACCAGGTGTGGACTATGACGAGACCTTTTCTCCAGTGGCTGTGCTTAAATCTATCCGGATCATGCTTGCTATCGCTGCATATCATGATTATGAAATCTGGCAAATGGATGTTAAGACCGCCTTTCTAAACGGTGATTTAGAAGAGTGCGTGTACATGACTCAGCCAGAGGGCTTCGTAGATAGTGGGAGCAGCGGGAAGGTGTGCAAGCTGCTTAAATCTATTTATGGATTAAAGCAAGCATCGCGGAGTTGGAACATCTGCTTTGACGTCGTTATCAAAGAGTTTGATTTCGTCAAAAACGTAGATGAACCTTGTATCTACAAGAAGGTGACAGAGAGTAAGGTTGTCTTCCTTGTATTGTATGTAGACGACATACTCTTGATAGGAAATGATATTCTTATGCTGCAATCGGTCAAGCTCTTCTTATCACAAAGATTCTCAATGAAAGATCTTGGTGATGCCTCCTGCATATTGGGAATTAGGATCTATAGAGATAGGTCCAAACGGATATTGGGATTGTCCCAATTCAGGTATATTGACACCATACTAAAGAGGTTTAGTATGGAAGAATCCAAGCATGGGAACTTACCCACGATCTCTGGAGTCACTCTCTCCAAATTGATGTCTCCAAAGACTGATTTGGAGAGAGCTCGCATACAAGGGATACCCTATGCTTCGGCTGTAGGCTCTATCATGTACGCGATGCTGTGTACCAGACCCGATGTAGCATACTCACTAAGTATAGTGAGTAGGTATCAAGCTGATTCTGGAGAGAGTCACTGGACACCTATGAAGAGCATTCTCAAGTACTTACGAAGGACTAAAGAGATGCTCTTGGTGTATGGTAATGGAGAACTCCAAGTGGAGTCCTTTACCGATTCGAGCTTCCAGAGTGATAAGGACGACTCTAAGTCGCAGTCGGTATTTGTCTTTACCCTTTACGGAGGGGCGGTTAGCTGGAAGAGTTCCAATCAGGAAACCGTGGCAGACTCGACGATGGAGGCTGAATACATCGCTGCCAACGATGCTGCCAAAGAGGCTGTCTGGATCAAGAAGTTCATTACTGAACTTGGAGTGGTTCTATCCATTGAGCATCCAATACCTTTGTATTGTTATAACAATGGAGCGGTGGCTTTGGCCAAGGAACCCAGGTCCCATCAGCGATCCAGGCATATTCTGAGGCGATATCACCTGATCCGGGAGATAGTTGATCGCCGGGAGATCGAGGTCAGGAGGGTTGACACGAAGAATAACACAGTGGACCCACTCACGAAGGCCATTCCCCAGATACAGTTTGAGAGACTCTTCGGGATGCTTGGTATGCGATACTACAGCAGCTGGCCCTAGTGCAAGTAGGAGATTGTTAGTTGTATGTATGCCCTAGAGGCCAGTATTGTACAGATGATGTATATTATATTGGATGCTTGGACATATATAGAGATGACTTTCTTGCTCGATATGATAGTATGCTATCTGGTTGCTCTTTATCTTAACATGTATACTTTTCTCTTTATACTGTCTAATAGTTACATGTTGGTAAAGCCCTTAGGATGTGTACTTGACTACCTGGAGTATGATGCGGATCATACTAGTGGGGACATGGTAGTCCATAAGTACATCCTTCAAGGTCCCTAGTCGTGGGTGTATCGAGACGGGGCATCGATATACCAGAGTAGACTAGCGCATACGCTTCTCGACCCATGAGATGGGCGATGGATGATCCCATATCCATTGGTGTTTGACATCAGAGATGGTATACGGGTGCTCAGTGGAGACTGGGTACACTGGACGGACTCGCCGAGAACTCCCAGATGGTATTATACCTCATGTCAGATGGCAGTTCTCAGGTGACACTTGTGCAGGTTAGTCTATAGACCCGAGATCGTCATAGAGTCTTGTGTGATTCCCACTGTGCTTTGATGTCCACATTACCACGTCCATGAGGGCGTGCAAAACGGTGGTTTTTGGGTACAGTCCCGAGTCACATAGAGGCAATGAGTGATAGGAGGGGTTTCGTCTCTTCCGGTATTGGGGGTTGATGTTGCACTGTGCTCGATTGGCCGTGACAGGGAAGTACCTGGCCAGGGCTGATTAGAGATTTACTGGTAAGTGTTACCAGTAGTTTCTCGACCCGTTATGAGCCTCACATCGGCACGACTTATCGGTTATTGGGGTCTGACGTTTACTACTTCTAGACTTGATATGCGACATATCAGACGAGGAGACCGGACTGTACGGGAAGTGTTGCCGGTTGGCTCGATGGGAGTTGTAGCAGGTTCGCTTGTTCTCTTCTGATCGCTCAATACCCGGGTGGCCGTTACGTTTAGCTGACCGCTTGCGACTTGGGGGTGCTTGATATGATCATCACCCACTGTCGGCGTATTGATGAGTCTTAGAGTCCCACAATGGAGTTACCCAGTCCAGGCGAAACGTTGTGGTGCGCGTATGCGATATGCGCATGGACCCGATTAAAATGCGCGTATGGGATACCGTATATTGATCGGGCGGCTTGCTTTTGGTTTGGGTCATATGTGATATGACCGGATTGATAAATCAAGTGTTGATTTATCATTTAACCATTAGTTTCTCACTATAAATCCTTTCTTGTATTTGATAGATGTATGCATGCATGTATGGTTTCTTTATAGATTCATGCACATATGGATGTACACACACACACACATACATACATACATCCTTCATGGTTGTACATACATGAAAATGGTGGCAATATAAGACTCACACCATGGCTGGATTTATATATGTTTTATTATTGCATTTGATTTAAAACAAAAGAAAAGAAAAGAAAAGGATAATTCATGGATACTTTCTACACTCTTCTTGACCTAACCATTCTCACCCACCATTTGACCATGGATTACTTTTCCTTTTTTGTTTTTAACTCAAATTCAAAAATATCCTAACCATGGTTTGATATGAGAAGAGCAAAATATATATTGATATATTTTCTATTTTTCTTTCATGAGTTATTCTTATCTTCTTCTCAAATATCCATCATCTTCTTCCTCCTTCTTCACTTGCTCTCTAGACTTTTGTATTGAGCAAATTACATAACAAGATTGGATTTTGAAGTGAGAATAAGAACCACAACATCATTCTACACAAGTTTAGCCCACTTGTTTAGAGTGTTATCTTCATTCGTTCTCTTGATCGGGTGAAGTTGCGAGCTTGGACTAAGAACTTCGGGTGGATCGTCATGGACGCGAAAAGACTTCAAGAGGACCTTCCTTCAACACCCAAGAGGCCGAGGAGTCTAGCGTAGGGAGTTACAAAGGTTGTACTCTCTAAACCCTAGCTTTTCTTTCATGAGATGTTGTGTGAAAAATTGAAACCCTAATTTTTCTAGGATAGATCCTTTGTAAGTTTACTTAGCACCATTAAAACTTAATCTTTGGTACATGTGATGCTTCCAAACACTTTATAGGGTGCTAGGTAAACCTTTCAGACGGGACCCAGTGGCGAATGCGGATAGCATATACATACATCGTATTTTCGTTCTTTATTGGTGTGATCAATTGATGGGACTGCATTGATTCGGATCAATGCTAGTTAAACAAACCTATTCTGATGTTGTTGGAACATTTTTTTTAAAAAAGCTGTTATTGCAAGGACGTTCTCTTTTGTTTTGCACAGTGGTATTCGGTTATGAATATCCAGCACCTCAGTCGACGAGGCAAGGGCCGAGATCCCTTCACCGGGAGTGACCCCTTGGACAGAAGTTTGCGTCAGGGTAATAACTTCACTATAGTCGATTAATTTTTGCTTTGCATCGTGGTATTCAGTTGGAATATCCTGCACCTCATTCTACGGGGAAAGAGCCGAGATCCCTTCACCGGGAGTGACCTCTTTAGCAAAAGTTTTCGTCACTATATTTTTATAAAAAGCTATGCAGTTCCTTCAACGATATCAAGTTCATTACGTTAAAAGTTTTTCGCCAAAAACTAGACGTAGCCCTCCATCATTTCTTACAAGTATTACTTAGTATTCGTGCTGCGTTTGTTGACTGTGTCAAGGCATAGTGTACGGTAGCTAAGTAGTGTTCGTTTGTGGATTATTAATGGGATTGGTTAGGACAGTCGTGCGGCCTTGTTGACTGTGTTAAGGGCTCGTACGGGTGGGTTTAATCCAATCCATAATAATGACGGGTTGAACTTGACTAGGACTCTTTGATTTGTTGACTGTGTCAAGGTCACTTGGGTCCTAGGGGTAAAAATCACATCGGGAGTTTCTAAAGAAACTGAAACTTGCCAGGCATGCGCATACCTTCTGAAGTGTAATAACATGAGTGGATTCCGTCACGTTATCATGCGATGATAGTTAGATCCCGATTCCCACTGATGAGTTGGTTTACTTCTCGGGTGATCCTGACTAATTCTTCTTTCAAGTTTGGAGGAGAATTTTAGAATACAGTGGGAGGTTTCCTGATTAGATAAAGTGATAAATATTCTGATCTAGGTTAGAGTGCACGCTGAGTGTTTCTTTTCTCTCTCTCTTTGGCAGCGACCATGACACGACCCTTGACTATGACTCAGTGACCAAGTTAACCGAACCTTCTTAAAACACTTGCTTTTGGATTGTCTGAGTTGTATACCTCATTGCTACTCCTACTTTTATCCTTTTCTCTAGGACACCCCGTATTACTACGAACATCCACTTCCATTGGATAAAACCATCATATGGTTATATACGAACTCCAAGGAACTTGTTCCAGATTCGAGGATGGTTTCTGGTTCTGGAGAAAATGAATGGGACTATCCAGTTGTCTTTTCCTTTTACCTTCTCTCAGGTTGCGAGTGCTCCTTGGATTAGGACAGTACACCTATTACGCTTATTGGATAGTCTTCTTCCAAACCATAGGCAGGTGCCGAACGGTAGGGAATGAAGAAAACCATTTAGCCTAAAAGGTGTACAGAAGGTATTAAGTAAAGACAAATAAAGGGATTAGTAAGAGGGCAAAGTAAATTGCGATTGCTATTCACGACCAAACCAAGTATTTCTTCACTAATTCTACATCACCTTTTGTATTTCTCCAGTACACTCCTTATCACTACGAAGATCCATAGTTTATTGGATACTCCATTGTATGGTTATATACGAACTTGAAGGGACTTGTTCCAGTTCGGGGATGGATTCTGGTTCAGGGGAAATAGGAATAAGGTTTTATTCATTTGTCTTTTATCTTCACCTTCTCTCAGATTACGAGTACTCCTAGGATTAGGATAGTACACCTATTATGCTTATTGGATAGTCTTCATCCAAACCATAGGCTGGTGCCGAACGGTAGGGAAGGAAGAAAACCATTTAGCCTAAGAGGGTGTACAGAAGGTAATGACTAAAGACATATAAAGGGATTTGGAGAGATGGCAAAGAAATATACGGTTATAGTTGTGAATCTGATAATGGAAGAAGCATTACTAAGAATACCCGGAAACCTCTTCGAAACATTTACATGTTTCAATTTCACTGTGTATTGTTAAAAGAAAACTGATTTCCCAATTAGTCTTTGCTCCAGGGTATGTATTTACCAGGTTTGATTCTCACATCTGTATGGTTTTACGGATGATGAGTGGGAGTAAGTTATTGGGAATTGGGCGATCTTCCTCATTATATCGGGATTCGTCGTAATTGGTGATATTTGATGAAATCGCCTGGGTTGTTTGCCGGACGGCAAATATATGGTTTTGAATACCCGTTGTTATGCACCAATTTCAAATTGATATATCTGTACATTTATTTTTATAAAGTGAGATATAAATTTTTGAAATTATGTCTATGACATTTACCTATATCAGTGGATGGTTAGGTAAGGAGTATTAAACAGCGGTGTAATTCTTCTTAACCATAAGTACAGTTTTCAACCTACGACACACAGGGAATGAGTTATTAGACTCAAGGAGACTTATACAGAGTATTGTATGTTGTCCAGTGTCCATGAGAAAAGAGGAGGTTGGTACTCGTACTATATTCTGTTTACTTATGATTTCTCTAGTTCTTAGACATGTGTTTCGTAGAAATGCAAGGTCCAAGTTTTGAGAAGTTATAGGTATAAGAGTAAAGTAGAAAACCAGGTATTGCAAGTGTCAGGATTCTTCAAGGTGATCGAAGATGTAGATACTTGTGTATGGTATTCAGTTGAGAGTAATGATTTTAAGAGAACTTGCTTCTCTTTCAGGTTACTCATAATTGGAAGCACTCCTAAGTTGAGTAATGCTGATCGACCTCTCTCCATTTAGTTGACATGCACTGGAGACAGCTGCATGATTTGAATTCGGTTCCAATTATATCAGTGCCTCTGTTTCTATGTTGGATATAGGCTAGTTCATATCTTAATAATGTTAAGGTACGGGGAGTTGTCCGGCTTATGCTTAAAACCAGATTCTGGATAACTCAAGGCACGTTTCTATAATGGCTGCTTGTGGGTTGACTCGGGCTATGACGAGGGTTGACTTTCTACCATCTGGAAGATCAATAATGATATTGTTCTTGACTCGCCACAGTTTTAGTAAAATGGATTTTTTCAGAAAATAGTAGTGGGAGTATGGTAGAACTGGAAGTGATTCCAGAACCGCAAACGATTACTGAAAATTTGATAAGAACCTAAAGATTCAATCTGGACTGACATTCCATTGGCCACTCCGCAGATATAGTGGGTAACCTCAGGCACCCGAGAGGTACTCCGGTAGCCTCAAGAATGGTGACAGGGAGGTTCTTGTTTATCCAGATTTGACACTACTGTTGTTCCAGGCTATGAGACCCGGCAGGAGGATGAGTATAGCGTCGTTCTAAACTAGGTTTAGAAATGCACGTGTATATGACTCTGCCAGAGGGTTGTCGTAGTCAGTGGAAGCAGCGGAAGCGTAGTTGACAAGTAGCTTGTGTCTATTTAGAGACTAAAGCAGATATAGCGGAGATAGATCATCTATTTCTGATGTGACAGTCATTGGTTTGACTTCATCAGAATAGGGGATGGATCTGTTAAGAAGGTAGTACGGTGTGATGTCCCGGTATTTGGATGACATACACAGAGTAGGAAGTGATATTCCTATACTACGATGGGTTATACTTTGGTTGTCACAGAGTGGTTTCTCCATATAGGATATGGATATTATATCAGATATTCTTGTTACTAGATCTATGGATTTAGATCTAGATTTGGGTAGTTTCCCAATCAGGATACTTAGACAGCATTCTAAAGGTATTTAGAATGGACGATTGAAAACTGTATGACATGGTAGTTTCCCAATCAGGGTACTACGACTCCACACATGGTAGTGTACCTACAGGTGATGGAGTCACCCTCTCTAAAACTGTCTTACAGACTAAAGGGGAGAGGGATGTGCATGATTGGCAGATCACTTGCTTAGGTAATTGAGTTGATCAGGAGATGTCAAGTACCACACCAGATGTTGTTTTTGTACTAGATGCAATAAGTTGATATTGATCCAATCCTGGAGAAACATTCGAAGCAGTTTTAGAACATGAGTGGTTGTTCTAGGGATATGATAACAACAGCCTCTTTTAGAAGACGGTTATCATTCGAGGCTTCCAAGGTGACCTGGATGACAGAGTGACTGTCAGAGTTATAGTTTTCCTTCTGACAAGGGGCAATGTTTTGGACAGGTGATCCAAGCAAACACTGAGGGAGGCATGACACAGGTTACTGATTAAGTTCAGTTGACGATATAGTCTAAGAAGTTTGGATTTGGAGTTCATTTATGAGCTAGGTCCAATCAGATATCTAGACATATTCTAAGACAGGTATTGCTTATTTCGGAAGATGGCTTTCTCCACGAACTTGAGATAAAGAGAGACATAGAAAGAAACATCAGGGCGGATTCATTAGCTGAGGCTATTTCTCGAACACAATAGTTTTGCAAACGAGCTTTGTGAGACTGATTAGTAGAGGAGTTGGGTGTTCGGTATCACACGGGCTGTGAGTATGCGACATCGCAATAATTAGCCTTGAGTGCAAGTGGGATATTGTTGGATATAGTGCCCTCAGAGTCAATTATTGGATCGCAGGCACGTGATTGCAATGATTGAGGGAGGACCTATACCGGTAGGACAGTCTTACTCGAGAGGTTTGTATACTATCTGGTTTGTCTTTATCATCGTGTACATGCTTTAGGTGACATTGTAGTTCACTATTACACGTTGATAGAGAATAGTATGCTACCATGGTTTGTCTTTATCAGTCGTGTACAGCTTTAGGTGACATGTTCACTATTACACGTTGATAGAGCCCTTAGGATCCTGCTTGACTACCAACAGTATAATGGCGATCATATATATGAGGGTTGGGTAGTCCATAAGTACATCCTTAAAAGTGTCCCTAGTCGTGGGAGTTTCGAGACAGAGCATCGATACTCTGGAGTAGACTAGTGTATAAAGTCGAGACCCCGACGAGGTGCGGTGGCCGGTCTAACAAGCCACTGGTGTCAGTTGGTTCACCTAAGATGTATACAGGTGCTCATTGGTTATGAGTACACCGGACAGGACTCGCCGGGAACATGCTAGTTGGTATTATACCTGATGTCAGATAGCAGTTCCCTAGTGACATGTGTACAGGTTAGTTCATCGACCTGAGATTGTCATTTGTCTCGTGTGAGTTCCCATTGTGCTTTGATTACTACCCTACCACGGCTCAAAAGAGTCGTGCAAACAGGTTTTAGTTGGGTACAGTCCCGAGCCACATGGAGGCAAGTGAGCGGATCGGCAGGGGATTCGTCTCTCCCGGTATTGGGGGTGAGATCGCGCTGTGTCTAGGAGAGCCATGACACAAAGCCCTCGGCCGAGGCAGGAGATTTACTGGTAGGTATTCTAGTAGTATCTCAGGGTGTTCTGAGCTACACTCCGACACGACTTGTACCGCTTTTGGGGATCTGACTTTTACCAACCCCCTAGGCCCGCCATGCGATGCTTATAGATGAACGGACCGGACTGTACGGATATTGTCATTGACAGGCTCAGTAGGGTGTCAGGATGAGTTCGCTCATCGACCTCCCTTTTGGTTAATACCTGGTAGCTCGTTACGTACGGCTAATACCTCTAACGTGCTAGTGGTTAAATCCACAGCCAAAGTATTGACGAGTCTTTAGAGTCCCCCACAGACAGTTTCTCAAGTTTCGGACGAAACGTTGTAGAGGTCGTATGATATATGGCAGGGTACGATCATATACGTGCGGTAGTGCACGGATCATGATCGGACGGATCATACTAGTGGGCTTTGGTTTAAGCCAGATCCTAGTATTAGATTTGTTGGATTACTTTAGTCTTGTCACATTCGCATTCAGTCGGAATGCGGATGCAGGTATGTATATACAGGTGAGGGGTATCCTTGTGATCCGTCACGAGTTTACTTTAGATGTTGCCGTATCTTTTTATTGTTGCAAACATTTGGATTAATGTTTGTTAATGGAAATAATAAGCTAGAATTCATCATGAGATGCATTAAATGTGACATGGACATACATGGTGACTCATGGTCTCTTTTAGTGTGTAAATGTCATATTATATGATGGTTTTGTGATGATATGATAAGAGGAGAGAGAGAGGGGCTTCCATGAGGTAGTGAGCTCTCATATTATTGTTTGAACTCTCCCTCATTTTATGATATAGAAAAGGAAAAAGAAATCTCTCTTCTTCTTCTTCCTCCTCTAGCTCATTATCTCCATCAATGGCAACAGCTCTAACCTCCATCCATCTCATGGATGCAAGGGACAAAGTGATCACAAACATTCTCTACAACACCTTGGACACGTCGGCTAGCACACTTTGTGCCCGAGTTTCTTCGGATGAAGCGGGAGCCTGTAAAAAGACTCGTAGATGTGGTGCCCTTTCCGACGAGGAGATCGAGACCGGAGTTGCCGCGAGGAGCTTGGGATGGTGGCCAAAGACCGAAGGACACGGATCGATTGGTATAGCTTTCCAACCCTTTCTCTAGTTGCTAGTTGTAGGTTAATGGTTCGATCCGGGTTTTAAGCATACGATAGCGCCGGTTTCTAGTTTGAAAAAGTTTTCGTTTCCGCATTTTGGCCTCGTACAGATGGCCGGGGCGCTGTCGTAGTCTTACAATGGTCTCTACTAGGAGAGAGAGAAGAAAACACTTTGCGTATGCTCTTGCAAGATTAGATTGGTTATTATTTTATCTAATCAGGATGGCTCCCATTATCAAATCATCCTTCAAACCCTAAAAGGTAAGACTAGCCAGGATTAATTACACCCTACAAGTTCGCCAATCTTTCAGCCAGGCCAGTGTCGGTACTTTGAGGGAGGTTCCCCGTGCTTTCGCACGGACCTAATTAAAATAAACCTTGTTTTCCCAGAGGCATAACCCCGTTGACAACTTTCTAGTCACCTACTTGATCGGCTAATTGTAAAGTGCAAAACTCTCTCAAGAGTAACTTTTACTTGCAGTGGGTATCAGGATCCAACTATCACATAGAAGGTATGCAATCTCATTGCAAATTTCAACTCATGAAATTCCCGATCTGGTTTTAATCCCTAGCACTTATGACCTTGGCTATGGTCAACATATCATAAGCACTAGCCAAGTTCTACCCGTCATTTCATGATTAATTAGACCCACTCACATGATCTTTGATTATAAACAACATAATCACATGAATGTCCTAACTAATCGCATCATATGCTGTGTAGGAAGACATCACTTAGCTACCATACACTACGCCTTGACTATGATCAACATACGTAGCATGAATACTAAGTACTCTACTTTCTAAAATGACGGAGGGTTGCGGATGGTTTTTAAGAAAACCTTTAACGCTTTGAACTTGATCTCGTTGTAGAATCAAATAATTTCAAAAGGAGTGGCTTAAGCTCAGCATTTTGAAACTTGCTTTTTCATAAAAAAAGGCCGAGTGGGTTTCAAATTCGATTCTACAACATCTTTAGATTTATTTTCCTTTTCATTAATCTCATTAATGAAGTCCCATCATATATGCTTCCTAAGCATCACAGATAAAGAAACGAAAATATAACGTACGTTTATACCATCCGCATTCGCCATGGAGTCCCGTCATGCACTGTTAGGTTAGTTAACTAACGGCAGAGCGGGGGCAGGACTAGCGCGGATGCAAAACATAAGCAATATTTATTATATATCATATATATAATAATAACATTCGTCTCATGATATAAAGTGATCACATTACAAAACATTGCAGCAGAAGTCAACATATGAAATATTGGATATAATAGGATTTCCGAGTTTTAAATTAAGCCAGTAAAAAACACGGATTCCACGGTCGTGATGAATAACCAAACCCACATCCCAAGACCCCTACGAGAGCAGCAAGCAACCCTCCCAATTCTAGAGTTAGGAGACCCGGTCTTGACTCCTCGAGATGGTCTCCCACTGGACCCTAGAACCCGGTTACTTATGCTCCCCACCTTGGGTGTCACGACCTGAAATATTAGCTCATGACTGGCAATTAAATTACGCCACGTCTAAAGGCGTCACGTAATTCAAGTAAGCCGAAACCCAGAAATTTAAACCTTTTTAAAAAAAATCAAGGAGGTGAAGTTTTGAAATAAGGGTATAATGAAATCAAGTTTTCTTAAATGCATAGAAAAGGAACATGAATAATGCAATTGAAATTTACTAGTTTGAAAACATGTTTCATCCTTTAAAAATTTGGGCAGCACCTCCTTTGTAAATTTTGATCCAAAACCACAATACAAGATAATAATAAAGGAATCCCCAAGCGAGAGCTAGCTCTTCGCCAAACGGCGGATTACAACCACACAAGACAGTAAATATAAGTATACGACGCCTAACGACGAAGTCCACCACAAAAGATAAAGAAATAAGTAAGACAACAAAACCACAAGTAGCGGAAAACCCCTCGCTCTAAGTCTCACAACCACAAGTCTCACTAAGTCCCATTACTTATACAATTACTAAATTTGATTGATGGAGTTGACTAGATACAATAGAAAATAAGAATGCAATAGTGGTACGATCCGGCATGTACCACCTACTAAAACAAGTCGACCGAATGCAAACTATGTGCCAACGAAGCCGCTACCAATCCATGCGGCCAACCTGCAAGAAATGTGGCACAACGAGGGTGAGTTGCCAACTCGTGAGTAGAAATATCATTAGGTTGAAATCGAATAAAATAACGATTTCCTAGGTCAACTATATCATAAAGGTAAAACTATGATATCTAGGGTGACCGTAACTGTATATGTGCCAACAATAACATCAAAGTCTGTATGCATGTGGATCTCGTCCACGTGTCAACCACTGACACAACAACATCATGCATGTAAATATCATAAAAGTATATGCATGAAGGTATGAGGATATAAATCAACGTGTGTCCCTCGCGACACCTAAAAATCATGGAACCTGAGTGTCCAATATCAACACTCGAAATATCATGAATCCCGTGCCCAGCATCGACACGTAAATTCTCATATCTCTCGGGCTCCGTCAGTTCGGATCGGCCCATAACATCTCACAACTCTGGTCGGTATCCTCCGGATAACCGCCAGCTCCAACCAATCACTGGTAGGTATTAGCGACCCTGCCAGGCTCATCGTCTACTCCACGAAAAACATTTCTCGCCCCGGGGAACCATACCGGGTCTACCATGAACCCGCAAACGGATCATCCACCTCCTCGAATCGGGTTTCTATCATACGTCTCAGAACCGAGAAAACGCATGGTGGACGCACTGAAATATCATATCAAGAGAAGCCGGGTTTTTAAAACAATACATACTTTCCTTTGAAATATCCACAGTTCTCAAATCCAGAAATCTCATGAAAATAGCATATCACAATGCGTATAATCGTAAAGCATGGTGTACGCGACATATAACAGAATGTAAGCATATCCCTATATCATGCAACAGGGAACAGTGATGTGCATATAACGAGGGAAAACCGCTCTTTTAAATGAGTCCAGTTTTAAAATATATCCTGCGGTTCCTAAATTCTCCAAAGTCAAATGCAACATTGTATAAAAGTGCATATGTAACTATAGCAAGTATATTATACAAGGAGTCATATCATGATGCAGCAATTCTACTATGTAGTAACATGGCAATTATCGATGATGAAGTATATGAGCCGGCCAATCAGTGTAAGTGTAACATACGCCTCATCGATAATGGTGTAGGTGTACTAGCACAGGTATATGTAATGCAATGAGAGTGACATGAGCGTAGCATAAAGCAAATCACATGCAAATGCTGACAGGTATACGTATCTAACATGACCGAGTCAGTGAATCTATCAATCGGCATCCAGCCTCACAACATCACGTACGGTATAATAATCCATCGTACGGCATCTTCTAGTCAAGGGTATGGATCAATCATCAAGTCAAACTCATCACGTACGGAAAATTATCGTACGGCGACATTAAACCATTAGGGATTCTATCAGCCTATATGACAATGAGGTTATGGACCTAAGGTCTCGCACGACAATCACTCATGATTCACAACATATATAAATATATCTATATACCTATGTCCCAAGTCACATCCATAACAAACTCATATCAGGGGACCGACAAAGATATCAATCATTTCAATCGACTCGCATCCGTATACCAACATACCCTCAGGTCATCATATCACATCATATATTCTTTTCATCGCATTTATATCCCACATCATGTCAATTTATATATACATTCTACCGTATACATATCTAATCTAACATCCACACACGAACCATACGATCAGTTTTTAAAAGATGCGAATCGTAGTTTTGAAAGTAGGGGCTACGGTGTTTTTAAGGAAAATATATCGTTTGAAAATCCGTAATATCCCTCAAGGTATATTTTTAAGATATGCATACGATTCTTCAGTTTGGAAAAATGTATGGTTCGGATGACACATTTATGTCGGCTATTTAGTCTTATCGTATCCAAAACGGCAATATCGTCGAACCTCATCCTCAAATCTCGTCATCACGTATTAATCGTATCCTATCACTTCTAACTATCCTTTAGTTTCTAATATGGTTTCTTTAACTATATTTTAACTCTATCCATAGTTTTCTATTAAAGGTTCTCTTAACCATATTCTATATATAAATCGGTTTCCATCAAAGTTTGCGGGGGTGCTATACGCCATCCACCCGACTTCACCCGTAGATGTAGATCTACTCACCTGATCCTTGTTTGCCGAAGTCGAGGTGCTTGTCGTCTCGGAATCGACACGAGGGTACCTATAACCAATACACAATCGCAAAATCTTATTAAAATCAATTCGGAAAACTAATACGGCACATAGTTTGCTCATAGGTTAAAATCTATAGCCTCGCATGCAAAACACGACCAATAACCCTAGTCGTTGACGTTCGAACGCCACACGACGGAAATCTAAATATCAAATACCAAAAATCAAGTTAAAACGAACCCGCAAAATAAAGCATCAACTCAAGAAAACACCCCCAGAATTTACCCTAAGTGAAATTAGCCAATTTTGCATATGTGTAGGGTCTAGTTTACTGGAGATTAAGACATGGACCAAATACGAATGGATTCCACCACACCCTGGCCGCAAATTGCGGCCAGGAAGAATAAATCTATGGCCAAGTAGAGGGGGTAGGGTCTTGGGTCTTCAAGGTATACTCCATATCACCTGCACATCTATCTGTGTTTGCTAAAAAAATTTCAGGTTACCCGGGTTATAGCAGATCACCAAAACACATCACAATTCTCACAATTTCCCGATGTCGGGGTTTCTAAGTTTATGAATTAGGGTTTACTCTCAGGTTTAATCAATATATCATCACTACAGGGGTTGTATGGTCTCCACTAATCTCGATTACACTTCACAACTCAAGAATTCCTCAAAACCCTAACTTGGAATTTCCAAACCTCACTAAACTACACAATATCACTTTTAAGTTAACATGAATGCTAAAGTGAGACAAATACTACTAGTTAAGGGATTAGCTCATTTGGCAACTCAAGAATTTTCTTGAATTGCCCCAAGTCTTCAAAATCCAATTTTTCTTAGTCCAAAGTGTTAGTAGTGGGCTTGTGCATGTTTTTAATGAAATGGAGATGGAGTTTTGAGTTGTTTTTGATGATGTTTTGAGGTGGTGAAGGTGGTGGAAAGGAGGGGGATGCCATGGGGTTGAGAGGGAGAGAGAATGATGTAGGGAAAATGAGAAAGGAAATGAGACCAAGACCAAGGTTTGACCCCTCACCCTCTCTCTCTTGCCCATGCCCTTTATTTTATTCCTTTTTTTCCTTTTTCTTTTCTTTTCTATTCTTTTCTTTTCTCTTCTCATTAAAACCCAAAACATGCTTGAAAATGAAGAAAAAAGCCATGTTAGAAAAGGTAACAAATGTGTAAAATGACTTGGTGCATGTCACATGCACAAATCGAGCTTAATACGCGATTAGTGACATTTAATCGCGCTTAGCATTAAAATGGAATAAAAAAAATCATAAGAATTATAATTTGCTTAAATCATATAGAACACTCTCATTTCCGTAATTCCTATAATTTTCCAAATATTTTCCTTTTTATTGGTATTTAATTATACCGCGTATTAAAATATTCACAATATTTATTATTTAATTATTTAAATTCCCGAAATAATATTTTATTTTTCTGAAATGTTATATTGGGTCTATCCTAATGCGGAAAAGTAAATAATATACATCAATGGTGACATCAGCCTTAACCCGGAAGTGTCCCAGTAAAAGAATATTATATACAATGAATTTTACATGAATTAAAATGAAAAACTCTCATCTTACATAAAACCCCCGGCTATTCAAACACGACGATCCAATATAATATATCACAGCAACATATAACATCACATGTAATCAACGTAAATAAATATGCGTATCCCAATTGTCGTTGACGTATAGCAACGAAACCGGCGATACACCACATATTACACTTACGGTCACAGAAAAGAAAATGAAAAGTACAACAATTGAAATCCGCAACCACCTTAGACATCATAAACCCGAAATATCACATATTTCGGATTTCATGCCTAACCATATGAATTCATTTAGACATCATAAATCCGGAATGTCTCATATTCCGAATTCCATGTATAACCTTATAAACCCCGCATTTTAGTCTCAATATTGAAAACACTTTTCAATAACCAGTCGGGTAATTCTATAAGATTCCCGAGCACCCGGGAGGATGCTTTTGGCAACGAGGTTCTCCTACAGTCACTTGGTCGGGGCTTTGGGACGTGGCTATCTAGTAATGTTACCCGGCGAGTGTTCACGTACACTACCCGATTGCGACGGAGTTTTGATCCGAATCAAAACCCCGCGGCAATCGATCAAAAGAGACTAAATTGTTAGATGTACAAATCACTAACTAGTTTTCACAAAACTAATTATTGTGGATTCCAAATATTGTATCACATATTTAAATCCGAAACGATATTAAAATTACGAATACGAAACACTCCAAATTGCCGCTACAGAAAGATAACATCGCATGCAATCTTTAGCAAAATCAAACAATACCTGCAACCCAAAACTCTAGAGACCAGAACACCACAGAAAACACAAGTCCCAACTTGACAAGATGACCGGCCATATCGGTTTTCAAGGCAGTCCAGCCGGCCATGTCAAGTTATTTGGGGCTCGTTTTTCTACGGTGTTCTAGTTACATCATATGTAACAATCTGCACCTGTTTAAAAAGATTTTAAACGAATTTTTAAAAACAACAGAAACTGGGTTTTTGGGTCGTAAGTTTTGGAGTTGTTTCAGTTTCGTAATTTACTAATATCGTCTAATTCTCTAGCCTGACTCTGATACCATGTTGGGATTCCTTAGCACGACTACTAAGGTTTAGGAAGCATCAAGCATGTAATTTTTAAAAATCTAGAGTGCTAAAAAACCCTAAACAAAGGATCTAACTAGATAATTAGGGTTATACAAAGCAAGTAAACATCTTTACTCTAAGTGAACAAGGAATACAACCTTTGTAGACCGGTTCTTCACTTCAAAAGTTCCGTGTAGTAGTCCTTTCGCTCCAAGTAGTGGTCTCCCGGACTCCCGTTAGGCTCTACAAGACGAAAGGAACAAGCTTTCTTGAAGAACTTCGAGGCCGAAGATGATCTACGTTGAAGAATCTCCAACTTAAGCTACCTCTTCACCAATTGGGAATTAGTGAAGCAAACAATCTATACTAAATGGCTAGTCTAGTGTAGATTGATGAAGTAGAAATTTTGCTCACTTTAGAATAATTTTTCTCACTTTTTTTCTTCATCTCAAGAAAACCTAGAGAGCTCTCTTGAGATGAAGAAGATGATGAAGTGGTGAATGGAATGAGAGAGTCAATGGCAACCATGGGTGAGAAAATATCATATATTATCAATATAGAGACTTAACCATGGCTAAAGGTAATGGTTGGGTTAATAAATATCTTAAGGTAAAATAAAATTAATCGACTTGGTCAAGGTTTCTACAAGCTTCTATAAGCTACTAACCATGACAATTTTCCACCTAATTTTGTTTATCCTTAAATAAACAATTTCCCTTAATTATCTATGTTACACCCATGTACAATGTATCATCAAACATGACACAAAGAAATACATTCAATAATATATATCACATACATATTAAAAGTATAAGTGAGAAAAAGAAATCCTTAAGTGAGCTAATATTAGTTAATGTATGTTAATATATCAAATATATAATTATGCATTAAATTATTAAATCAACACTTGATTTAATAATCCGGCTATATTATATATAACCGACTAATATCAAATCATTGAATCAACACTTGATTCAATAATCCGGTTATATCGCATATAACCTATATCGCGAGATTAGAATACGGTATTATATACACGTATTGATCTCGGTCCTGCACATATCACATATGTGCCCTACTTCGTTTCGCTTGATCCAGGAAAGCTCTGTGTAGGACTCTAAAGACTCGTCATTACGCCAACAGTAGGTAATGATCATATCAGTTACCCATAAGCCGTCAGCGGTACTAGCTGCACGTAACGGCTACCCGGGTATTGAGCGATCAGAAGATTAGCAAGCAAGCCTGCTCATACTCCTGTGAATCCAATAAGTAACACTACCGTACCGTCCTGTCTCTTCGTCTGATATGTCGCATATCTAGTCTGGGGGTGGTATACATCAGACCCCAATAACTTGATAAGTCATGCCGATGTGAGGCTCATAACGGTTCGAGAAACTACTGATAACACTTACCACTAAATCTCCCTGGCCAGGGATTTCCTGTTATGGCCAATCGAGCACAGCGCAACATCAACCCCCAATACCGGGAGAGACGACGAAACCCCTCCTATCACTCATTGCCTCCATGTGACTCAGGACTGCCCAAAAACCACCTGTTTGCACGACTCAGTAGAGCCGTGGCAGGGTGGAAATCAAAGCACAGTTGGAGACACACAAAACTCTATGACGATCTCGGGTCTACAGACTAATTTGTACCAGTGTCACCAGAGAACTGCTATCTGACGATAGGTATAATACCATCTAGGAGTTCTCGGCGAGTCCTGTTCAGTGTACCCAGTCTTCATTGAGCACCCGTATACTATCTTTGACGTCAAACACCAATGGATATGGGATCATCCATCGCCCATCAAATGGGTCAAGAAGCGTACACGCTGGTCTACTCTGGAATATCGATGCCCTGTTTCGATACACTCTCGACTAGGAACAATTAAAGGATGAACTTGTGGACTATTGTCACGACCCAAATATAGCACGTGACCGGCACTTAAATCACATGACGTCTAAAGACATCAACGCAATCCAAGTAAGCCGAAACCCGGAATTTAAACCCTTTTTGAAAAATAATGGAGGAGAGGTTTAAATAATCATCCGATAAAATCAATTTAAAATAACATCTAAATTTAACTAAGTATGTTGAAAAGTATTTATGACGTTTTGAAACTTTTCATCACCTCCTTTGCATTTTTATGAAAACCCGATACAACATAATAAAATAGCATCCCAACAGAAGCTAGTTTCCACGTCCAAACAATGGAGCAACCAATCAATCTAAAGCAGTGGTCGACTCTAAAGAGTGCGACAAACAAGACACAACTCTAATCCTCGATTCTAAGTCCATAATATACCATTTCTAAGTTGATGGAGTTTCCACTAGATACAAGAATATTTGAATAATCAAGAGTGAGTAGGATACAATAATAACTCACTTACCCATCAATCCCCAAAAGAATGTGTGCCCAAACCGCTGATAATCCAAGCGGTAAAACCTGCAAGAAACTGTAGCACAACGGGGATGAGTTGCCAACTCAGTGAATAAAAGTGCATCTAAAGGTAGAAATCGAAATGCATGACGATACCTAAGTCATAAGTATAGCCCTATAATAATTAGTCTCGATATATTATATGATATGCATATGTGCAATACTAACTATCATGCAATCCCAAGTATACTATCTCCATGTCATATGAGTCAAAATCATGAATCTATTATCCGTATTGGAATTCCCTTTTTGTCTGTGAATGTCAGTACAAATATATACAGGTACTGTCTCCCGGATCAGTCCTGGTGAAATCCAATAATTAATTATCTAACTGTGTACCTTATGATAATGATCACATCAATATACATAGATGTTCAGCATCGACATCGAAATCCGAAATCTCTCGTGTCCATCATCGACACTTAAATACAGATACCGTCGACACCATCTTAACAGATGACCGCCACCCGATATCCTGGCTACGATCAGTATCCCCTGGATATCCGCCGTGCCCAATCGAACCCAGGCCAGTATCTCCTGGATATCTGCCGTGCTCGTTTCTATCTACGGTCGGTATCCCCTGGATATCTGCCGTGTTCCTTTTATTTCCGGAATCGAGACACCTTGTAGCGCCTAGAAAAGTCGTTTTGGTGTTTTCCCGAAAATCGGTGAAAATTCGGTATTTTTCCGTAAACCGTCTTTTTGTTATTTTGCAGTTTAGGACTAATTATACCTAATTTGGATAGGTAATTGCTTGTTTTTAGTAGCAAATGAGTTACTTATGAAATTCTGGTCGTTTAAAAATTTTCCCTAATTTTTCAATTTTTAATATTATTTTAAGCCGGTAACAAAATACATTAAATTAGCGATAAATAAAATTTAAATGGGATAAATTTAAGCTTTAAAATCATGTTAATTAAAATCTAGTTTTAACATAAAATTTTATTATTTTATTTCATGTTTTAACTAATTTTTATTATGGAAAACGAAATTTATTGAATTTTAAGCTAAAACTTGCAATTTTGGACTTGTGGGGGGTCTTTTTGCATAAAACCTTTTTGTATCCACTCACACTCACCCCCACTCCCTCTAGACCGGCCCCACCATCATCAGGTCCAGAAATTCCTTGCCTCACTTTGCTTTTTTTTCATGTGAAGAAAGGAGGTGTTTTGTGTAGGTTTTAAAATATAGTATTTGGAGGTATGGTGTATTGACTTTGAGGGGGTTTGACCATGACTTTTTCCATACACCCCACACCACTCCCCTCTCCCTCATCTGGCCGAGACCAGCTCCCCCCCCATTCCATTATTTTCCTTCTCTTTTCTCTCATTTTCTTCAAAAAAATTGCATCAAAATTCAATAAAAATCAACAAATCCTTCACTATTTCAACACAAAACCTTATTCCCTCTCTTCTCAAACCCAAATTGGTTCAAATCTTGGAGAAAGATGGCATCTTGGGAGGCTTTAGCAACTTAGGGTTTGGGCTTGTGAGGTATAATTTAAATCTTTGGTTAAATTGTAGTTTAAAGTGTGCTAATTAGAACTTTGAAAATTGTTTTAGTGTTAATTTTAGTGCTATTTGCATACTAGTTTTTTTAAAGTTTGTGGTTTGAAATTAATTTAGGGTTTAGAACACCGTTAAGAGATTAATTAAGCTATTTTGTTACTTAGTTATTTTGTTAGCTTAATCTAAGTGGTTAACTTGCTAATTGGGCAAAAAATCTAGTGTTAATTTAGTGTTAGTTTCTAATCTAGTTTTTAAAGGTTTATGGTTAGAGTTAAACTAGGGTTTTTAGAAACCATTATTTAGTTAATTAAAGCTAATTAGCTATCTAGTTGTTTACTTAACCAATCTATAAGGTTACTTTGCTTAAGTGGCTTGATGTTATGCTAATCCAAGTTAATCTTGTGTGATATTTTCCTTGTTTTGCTAATTACCAAAAATCAAGAGAAGGGTTGGTTGTGGAAAATATGTTTTGAAGCATAGTTAATGGTTTAAAATTAGTGTAGTGGCTATCTAGTGGGTTAGTTTGGATTGTTGTGTTGGATTGTGTTAACTTTGTCGCTAATTGTTGATGTTTGCACCAAATTGCAAATTCTAGCTTACTAGTTGTGTTATAAAATATTGTGATGAATTATTTGCGATGTCTTGATGACATTTTTAGCGTATCCTATGACTTTTAGGATGTGTGAGTGCGGATTGTTGAGTGTTCGGGTTTTAGTTTTTCCGGACGACCAAATCAACGATTTTAGTTAGTTTTTGCGATTTTCGCGTGTGTTCTGCGCACCTTGTGCACGTTGTACCTAGCTTGTGAACGTTGGTATTTTCGTTTAGGATTTGCGTCGTTTCATAGTATGTAACCTTATGTTTGGTATTGATGTAAATTCCAGGTTCGGTCGCGGAGACGTCAGACGCGGCACGAAAGGGGAAAGCGGTGATTGGACGTGACTTGCTAGGAATTCCGGTGAGTAGATGTAACATCTACGGGGGACTATCGTTGGATGGAGCAAGTCGCCCGATAGTTTTAGTAACTTAAAAGATTCTTAGTAATGTTAGTAATTAGGGGTGTAATACTTGTATGATTATTTGCTACTTTTATGCCTTATATTGACATACATATGCGAACCCATTTTATAGGACACCTGCACCATTGCCAGGGTTTTTATATGCAGCACGAGCACTATTCATGCTTACACCCACGCCCTGGTGATTGCCATGCTACCACACTAGATAACCTTTAAATTGAAACCTTTTACTAATTGATACTTAAACTTGTGCTATTGCCTTTAATTCCTTAAAATGAAATCGTAGAATTGCTATTCAGGTGCATGTACCTCATCATATTATTTGTTCATGCTTAGTCTATTAATCACACATCGCAACTTGATTATTGATACCATATGCATTCATTATCATTGACATATGCACTTATGAGGGTTTCTTGAGATTTTATGATATTTCTGGATTTCAGGGGAAAGCCGCAAAATTTCTAAACTTATTATATTTTTAAAATATGTAAATTGCGGTTTTCTAGTGATGTAAGTGTCGTCCACCATGAGTTTGCTGTGGTTTTCGAGACCCGTTCCGAGGAGTTGGATGAACCGTTTCGGGTACATGGTGGGCCCAGTAAGGTACCCCGGGGCAAGAAGCTCGTGGTGCTGACGATGAGCCTGGCAGGGGGCGGATTACCTACCGGTGACTGTTTGGGACGGCGGATATCCATGTAAGTCCATGTTGCCATCCCCGGTTCTTGCGGGGAGGCGGAAACGGTATAAAAATCAAATTTTTAGTGCAAAGGGCAACATGGACTATCAAAGTCGGGATCTTTTTTAAACTAAACTAGCTATCATGCTAAAGCGAGTTAGCTACTCGGCTAAAAGGTTATACCTAACTTGAACTCCTTCTTCTTGAAACCTTTGTAGGGTTTGATGGTGCTTTCCTCGTCGCCTTCTTCCGTCAAAGATGGATCCACCTGAGGGTTCGACCTTCGGGCTCCTTTCTCGAACTTTGAGAGAACTAGGATCTTTGGCTTGCTAAACCTCTAACCCTAGAGTGAGTAAAGAGTGGCTTTGGGGTGTTTTTATCTCAAGGAGAGGGATTCTCAACACATGAGAAGGGATCTCCTTGAACTAGAGGAGGAAGAAGAAGAAGTGAGGAGAGAGAAATGTTATGATAGAATCAATAATATCCTTCTCATTTTGCAACCATAACAAAATGAAAAGAATTATCAAATTAACAATAATAATAAAAATGAAATAGTTGATGGAAGGTTTGGAATGACCATTATCATTACATTCATTAAATGAATTTTGCTAGAATCAAAGAGCATCTTTGATATGTAATGATGATGGTCAAACTTTCAACCATGGTCAACAAGTCAACCTTGGTCAACAAGTCAACAAAACCAACCATGACACAATTTCATTTAATTAATATTATTAATTGATATATCATAAATTAATTAGGGTTTGGAAAAAGACGACTGTCAACCGTGCATACGCACCTGTTCCGAAACCCTAATGAAAATCCTCTTCCTCCGCCTCAATCAACTGTGCATACACACCCGCATTCTTGTTCCGAGGAATATGAATACAATGAGATAAAATCAACCCCAAAACATATACCAGTATCTGGCTCAAACCAGAGCCAGCTAGTAATATCTGTCCGGACTCCAAACGTGCACAAGTGCGCGGATGAAAACGAACCCTGTCGCAAAACCATGCGACTTCTACTCTGTTTTGCCCAGAGGCGAATAGCCCTCTGTGTGGGACTCTAAAGACTCGACACTACGCTGGCAGTGGGTTTAACCACAGACCGCAAGCGGCACTAGCTGTGCGTAACGATCCCCAGGTAGATGTCGATAAGAAGACTGATGAGGTGAACCCTATCTGAACTCCCACTGAGTCTGAATGTGACAGTCTCCGTACAGTCCGGTCTGTTCGTCTGATACATCGCATGTCGGGCCTAGGGGGCGGTAAACGTCAGTCCCATAATAGCGGTACAAGTCGTGTCGGAGTGAAGTCCAAAACACCCTGAGATAACACTGGAAGCCTACCAGCATATCTCGCTTGCCCTGGCCAGGGACTACTCGTGTAATGGCTCTCCTAGACACAGCGCGATGTCAACCCCAATACCGGGAGAGACGAATCCTGTCTAACGGTCACTGCCTCCAAGTGCTTCGGGACTGCACCCAACCACTACCTGTTTGCACGACTCCTTTGAGCCGTGGTAGGGTAGTGATCAAAGTGTAGTGGGAACACATTCGAGGCGAAGTGCCAGTGTCAAGTCAGCGGACTAAGCTGTACTCATGTCACCTGGGAACTGATAACTGACGATAGGTATAATACCAACTTGTCAGTTCCCGACGAGTCCTGTCCAGTGTATTCGTAACCTAACGAGCACCCGCATACTATCTCAAGTACGACGTACTGACGGCTGTGGGACAGACCGTCTCCCACACTGGGATGAGAAGCGCACGCGCCAGTCTACTACGGAGTATCGATGCCCTGCCTCGATAGTCCTGCGACTAGGGACCTGTATGAGGATGTGCTTATAGATTACCCAGCCCCCACTAGTGTGACTGCCATCACAACGCTAGTAATCAAGCAAAGATCCTAAGGGCTCCACTAATGCGTATAAGTGATATGATAAAATAAATACATGTACACATTGAAGTAGAAACAAACCAAGTAGCATACTACTATTTTGAGCAAGATTGTATATACAAGGTGAATATCCCAAGCTTCCATTAAGTAATATACAAACCAGTATGATACAGTAATGGCCTCTAGGGCATATACACTAACAATCTCCCACTTGCACTAAGGCCATGTACTGGCGTATCGAAGACCTATCATCTCGATCAGCCGCTCGAACTGTGTCTGGGGTAGGGCCTTGGTGAATGGATCTGCAGTGTTTTCTTCTGAAGCAACGCTCCGAACCTCGATCTCCTTGCGATCCACGATCTCTCTGATCAGGTGATACCGCCTCAAGATGTGTCTGGATCTCTGATGGGACCTGGTTTCCTTCGCTAAAGGTATAGCCCTGTTGTTGTCGCAATACAGAGGTATTGGGTCAACAATGGACGGAACCACCTGAAGTTCTTTCAAGAACTTCCTCATCCAGACGGCTTCTTTTGCGGCATCAGATGCAGCGATGTATTCTGCTTCCATCGTCGAGTCTGCAACGGTTTCCTGTTTGGAACTCTTCCAACACACCGCCCCTCCATTGTGGGTAAAGACAAAACCCGACATGGACTTGGAATCATCCTTGTCGCTCTGGAAGCTGGAGTCAGCAAAGGCCTCGATCTGGAGGTCTTTTCCGCCATACACCAAGAACATCTCCTTAGTCCTTCTCAGGTACTTGAGAATGTTCTTTACTGCTATCCAGTGTTTCTCCCCAGGGTTTGACTGATACCGGCTTACCACACTAAGTGCATAAGCTACATCCGGTCTGGTACACAACATCGCATACATTATAGAGCCTACCGCAAAAGCGTAGGGTATAATAGACATGCGATCCCTTTCTAAATCAGTCTTGGGAGACATCTCTTTAGAGAGGGTGATCCCGTGACAAGCCGGTAGGTTACCGCGCTTGGAATCTTCCATACTGAATCTCTTCAGTATAGTGTCGATGTACCTGGACTGTGAAAATCCTAATATCCTCTTGGATCTATCACGATGGATCCGGATCCCCAGGATGCAAGAGGCATCACCCAGGTTTTTCATGGAGAACCTGTGTGATAAGAATCCCTTGACAAATTGTAGCATAGGAATGTCATTTCCTATTAAGAGAATGTCATCCACGTATAAAACGAGGAATACTACAGTTCTCGCTACAAATCTACTATAGATGCATGGTTCATCTGGATTTTTGATAAAGCCAAATTCCTTGACCGTCTCATCAAAACAGATGTTCCAACTCCGCGATGGTTGCTTTAGTCCATAAATGGACTTAAGCAATTTGCACACCTTTCCGCTGCTCCCACTCTGAATGAAACCCTCTGGCTGGTCCATATAGACACACTCCTCTAAATTTCCATTTAGAAAAGCGGTCTTTACGTCCATTTGCCAAATCTCATAATCGTGGAAGGCAGCAATGGCAAGAAGGATCCGAATGGATTTCAGCATAGCCACTGGAGAAAAGGTTTCGTCATAGTCCAAACCAGGTCTTTGACGAAAACCCTTTGCTACAAGTCTAGCTTTATAGGTCTCAACCTGTCCATCTACACCAATCTTCCTTTTGAAGATCCACTTGCATCCTACGGGTTTTACCCCGTCTGGAGCAATGTCCAACGTCCATACTTTGTTGGTGTACATGGACTCCATTTCGGTCCGCATTGCATCCAGCCATTTTACCGAGTCAACGCTCTGAACGGCCTGCTGGAAGCTAGTAGGCTCATCATAATCTATGATGCAATCCTCTCTATCCCCGTCTATGAGAAAACCGTAGTATCTCTCGGGCGGATGAGACTGCCTACTACTACTGCGGAGCGGCGTGGGAATGTCCTGTTCTTTTGAACCTTCTGGTTCCACTAAACTTTCAGTAATAGTCTGTGGTTCTGGAATTTCTTCCAGTTCTACTGTGCTCCCATTTATCTGGTTTTCCAAAAACTCAGTTTCCAAGAAGTAGGCATGACGAGAAACAAGAACTTTTTGTTCCTCTTCACAGTAGAAGAAATATCCCTTGGAGTTCTTTGGATATCCCACAAACTTGCACTGTACTGAGCGTACCTCAAGCTTGTCCGCATGCTGCTTTTTGACAAAAGCTGGACATCCCCATGTCTTAATGTGATTAAGATGGGGCCTCTTCCCACACCACATCTCAAATGGTGTGGTAGGCACAGTTTTAGTAGGAACTCGGTTCAAAAGGTATGCAGTTGATTCTAGCGCATACCCCCAGAAAGATCGTGGTAACTCAGCGTTACTCATCATGGACCGTACCATATCCAATAGGGTGCGGTTCCGTCTCTCTGATACACCATTATGTTGCGGAGTGTACGGAGGAGTAAGCTGAGAGAGAATTCCATTCTCTTTTAAATAGTTCAGGAACTCGGCACTCAAGTATTCACCACCTCGATCCGATCTTAGAATCTTGATACTTTTGCAGGTTTGTTTTTCTACTTCATTCTTATATTCCTGGAACTTTTCAAAAGCTTCGGACTTATGTTTCATCAAGAAGACATAACCGTACCTTGAAAAGTCATCCGTAAAAGTAATGAAGTAAGAATAACCGCTTCGCGCATGTGTAGACATTGGACCGCACACGTCGCTGTGTACGAGTCCCAAGAGCTCGCTCGCTCTTACTCCGTGTCCAGTGAACGGAGTCTTTGTCATCTTTCCTTTGAGACAGGATTGACAAGTGGCATATGATTGATATTCGAACGGATCCAAATATCCTTCTGTATGTAACTTAGTCAACCTTCTCTCATTGATGTGACCCAGTCTACAATGCCATAAGAAAGTCTGATTAATATCTGGAGACTTTCTTTTGTGTGTATTCTGGACATTGAAAATATGTGGTTGGTTTAATACGTATATACCATTGCTCAGTGTACCTGACCCAATCAGAACTTGATTAAGGTGAATGTATACAACATTACTTACAAACGCAAATTCATAACCTTCTTTTGAAACCAAAGATACAGAAATGATATTACAAGTTGCGTTGGGTACAAAAAAGCAATTACGTAAAACCAAAACATGTCCATCTGACATTCCCAGGTGATAGTCCCCCACGGCTTTAGCATCCATGCTAGCTCCGTTCGCAACTCTGAGGGTCATGTCACCTGCCTTCAAAACCCTACGGTTTCTCAACGCCTGCAAAGAATCACAGATATGAGATCCTGATCCGGTATCCAATACCCAGGAAGTAGAGTTTATCGAAAGCCAGTTTTCAATAACATACACACCTGAAGCTAAAGCCGCAACCTGCTTCAGTTCCTGTGTCCTGGCCTTCCAAGCCCTGCAATCTTTCTTCCAGTGTCCACTCTTATGACAATAGAAGCATTCTTCTTTACCCACAAGCTTCCCCGCTATCTTTGTTGCCTTTACCTTTCCCTTCGTATCCACTTTACTAACACCGCCCCTTGGTTTGGCGAGGGCTTTCTTTTTCTTTCCCTTGGCTTTCGCCTTGGACCTAGAAGAAGAAGATCCTCCTACAAACAAAGTGGGTGTTTCCTTACCTTTCTGTAGGGTGCCCTCTGCGCTCCTCAGCATGTTGAGGAGTTCTGAAAGTTCAACTTCTTTTTCTTGTAAGTTGAAGTTCAGTATAAACTGGGCGTAAGTGGAAGGAAGGGACTGGAGAATTAAGTCCGTATAGAGCTCACTCTCCAACGTGGTCCCAAGTTCTGCGAGCTCCTCAATATAGCCAATCATCTTAAGCACGTGTTCCGCTACCGATGATCCGACGGCCAATCTTGCCGAAAATAACTTTTTCGATATTTCGTATCTTGCGATACGAGACTGCTCTCCATACAGTTCTTTTGTATGGAGAAATATGGATTCCATGTCCATATTCTCGTGCCTCCTCTGATGTTCGTTGTCCATAGAGGCAAGCACGAGGCACTTGGACTTCGCGCAATCAATCTCCCAAGTCTTACGGATTTCCTTATCCGCGACGCTGGAGGTGGGACCTGGGACGGGGGGAACTTTGGTGGTAAGAAGATACCCCAGCTTGTCGTAAGTGATTGCCATCTTGACATTCCTGAGCCAATCTTTGTAGTTTGGCCCTGTCAGTATGTTTTTATCTAGAAGTAACTTAAGTCCAGTCATGTTGATTGGTCGCTGCAATTAGGAGAGAGAGAAGAAACACTCAGCACGATGCTCTTGCAAGTTTAGAATGGTTTTTAATTTGTCTAAACAGGATGGCTCCCACTGTCTCTCGAATCCCTCCTCAAACCATAAAGGAAGAATTAGTCGGGATCAATCCCACCGCTCAATACTTGCTTAACCGTTCAGCCAGGCCAGTGTCGGTACTTCGAGGGAGGTTTTCCAACGCTTTCGCGAAGTTCCTTAATTTAAGAACCTCTTTTCCCTGGGGGCGTAGCCCCGCTAACACCTTTCTAGGCACCTACTAGGTTTATAGTATTGATCGTTTAGTGAGAAATTTCCCGAGGAGTAGCATATACTCACAGTAGGATCGGGATCCAAATATCATTGCGTGACGAAACTGAAGGAATCCTACCAGAATCATCACACTCCAAATGGTATGCAAATCTAGCAAGTTTCAGTACTTATGAAACTCCCGATGTGGATTTTTTTGCCCCATGCTCTTATGACCTTGACTTTGGCCAACAAATCATAAGTCACATGTCAAGTTCTACCCGTCATTCTCCAGGTTAATTTGAATCCACCCGTACCTACCCTTGACTTTGGCCAACAAGGCAGCACGACTGTTTCAAATCAACGCATCTATCTATGCTACACATGAATACCCAATAGCTACCAATCACTATGCCTTGACTTTGTCCAACAAACACAGCTTGAATACTATTGACTATTCATGTGAAACGACGGAGGGCTACGAATGGTTTTGGCTAAACCGTGAACGTACTGAACTTGATATAATCGATGGAACGAGATAGCTTTTAAAAGGAGTGGCTCAAGCTCCGCATTTAAAAGTTAGTTTTGAAAAGAACCGAGTGGTTTTTCGAAAGTGTTCCAACGACTTTAGCTTGGTTTATTATCTTGCATTAGTTCTTTTAATGCGTGATATTCTTGCATTAGTTCTTTTAATGCGTCCCATCATTTAATCCTACCATTGCAGAAAACAACCAAAATATGACGTACACTTATGCCATTCGCATTCGCCACGGGGTCCCGTCATCACCCGTTAGGTTACTTAACTAACGACAGAGCGGGGGCTGGGCTAGCGCGGCTGTAAAACATAAGCAGCGCCTAAATAGTTATTAATATATAGCAATGATAGACATTACAGATCACAGATGAATACATTGGATATACTAGGAATCCGCAATCCTTTAGAGCCTGCAACGAAAAGCGGATTACACGGTCGCGGTGAATAGCCAATACCCCACCCAAGACCCCTACGGGTGCGGCAAACTACCCGCCAAGTACCCAAAGTGTAGCAACCTCCCTCAACGCCGTGAGTAGGCCACTCGGCACTTCGAGATACCCGGTAGTTTGTGCACCCCTCCATGGGTCTATCCTAGGAGCAAAAACAGTAAAAAGAATTATACAATGACGGCTACAACCCCGACCCGGTTGTGCGGCCAAACAAATAATAATATTACATCAATTTACATTTTACATGAATGAAAGAAAAAGAAACACTCATCTCACATCCACCCCGGCTATTCACCCGCGACAGTCCAACGCATTCATATACACAAACCATCATCAAACACATATCACAGATATGTATAACCCCGACTAATCGACATATAGCGATTAGCCGACGTTCAATACATATAAACATCACAGATATAACCAATATAGTCAAAGTGTAGTGAAGTTTGATAAAAATACGGATTTATAGGCCCCCAAAAACAAATTTCTTTTCTGGAAAATCTGGGCACAAATAAACCATCTGAAAAATCCCAAAACCCTACCAGAAGAACACTGCACAAAACCCGATCACGAGAGGAGCCCAAACGGCGGCGGTTCCGCGGCAAATGCATACCTATTGCCGCGGAAACGCGGCTGTTTGAGGGAATCAGGGGATCGTTTTTGGTGGGTGTTCTCACAAAACCCTGAGCCGATTTTAGGAGTATAACTTTTTAATTTTAGAGCACAAAAAATTTCAACAGAAACTTAGGGTTTTTGTTTTTCCGGTTTTTGCGATTTTTCCATTTCGAACTTCCATACACTTTACTACAAAGCTAGTTTAAGTTTAGTTAGGCTCTGATACCACTGTAAGTCCACGTTGCCGTCCCCGGTTCTTGCGGGGAGGTGGAAACGGTATAAAAATCAAATTTTTAGTGCAAAGGGCAACATGGACTATCAAAGTCGGGATCTTTTCTAAACTAAACTAGCTATCATGCTAAAGAGAGTTAGCTACTCGGATAAAAGGTTATACCTAACTTGAACTCCTTCTTCTTGAAACCTTTGTAGGGTTTGATGGTGCTTTCCTCGTCGCCTTCTTCCATCAAAGATGGATCCACCTGAAGGTTCGACCTTCGGGCTCCTTTCTCGAACTTTGAGAGAACTAGGATCTTTGGCTTGCTAAACCTCTAACCCTAGAGTGAGTAGAGAGTGGCTTTGGGGTGTTTTTATCTTAAGGAGAGGGATTTTCAACACATGAGAAGGGATCTCCTTGAACTAGAGGAGGAAGAAGAAGAAGTGAGGAGAGAGAAGTGTTATGATAGAATCAATAATATCCTTCTCATTTTGCAACCATAACAAAATGAAAAGAATTATCAAATTAACAATAATAATAAAAATGAAATAGTTGATGGAAGGTTTGGAATGACCATTATCATTACATTCATTAAATGAATTTTGCTAGAATCAAAGAGCATCTTTGATATGTAATGATGATGGTCAAACTTTCAACCATGGTCAACAAGTCAACCTTGGTTAACAAGTCAACAAAACCAATCATGACACAATTTCATTTAATTAATATTATTAATTGATATATCATAAATTCATTAGGGTTTGGAAAAAGACGACAGTCAACCGTGTATACGCACCCGTTCCGAAACCCAAATGAAAATCCTCTTCCTCCGCCTCAATCAACTGTGCATACACACCCGCATTCTTGTTCCGAGGAACATGAATACAATGAGATAAAATCAACCCCAAAACATATACCAGTATCTGGCTCAAACCAGAGCCAGCTAGTAATATCTGTCCGGACTCCAAACGTGCATAAGTGCGTGGATGAAAACGAACCCTGTCGCAAAACCATGCGACCTCTACTCTGTTTTGCCCAGAGGCGAATAGCCCTCTGTGTGGGACTCTAAAGACTCGACACTACGCTGGCAGTGGGTTTAACCACAGACCGCAAGCGGCACTAGCTGTGCGTAACGATCCCCAGGTAGATGTCGATAAGAAGACTGATGAGGTGAACCCCATCTGAACTCCCACTGAGTCTGAATGTGACAGTCTCCGTACAGTCCGGTCTGTTCGTCTGATACATCGCATGTCGGGCCTAGGGGGCGGTAAACGTCAGTCCCCTAATAGCGGTACAAGTCGTGTCGGAGTGAAGCCCAAAACACCCTGTGATAACACTGGAAGCCTACCAGTATATCTCGCTTGCCCTGGCCAGGGACTACTCGTGTAATGGCTCTCCTAGACACAGCGCGATGTCAACCCCCAATACCGGGAGAGACGAATCCTGTCTGACCGTCACTGCCTCCAAGTGCTTCGGGACTGCACCCAACCACTACCTGTTTGCACGACTCCTTTGAGCCGTGGTAGGGTAGTGATCAAAGTGTAGTGGGAACACACTCGAGGCGAAGTGCCAGTGTCAAGTCAGCGGACTAAGCTGTACTCATGTCACCTGGGAACTGATAACTGACGATAGGTATAATACCAACTTGTCAGTTCCCGACGAGTCCTGTCCAGTGTACTCGTAACCTAACGAGCACCCGCATACTATCTCAAGTACGACGTACTGACGGCTGTGGGACAGACCGTCTCCCACACTGGGATGAGAAGCGCACGCGCCAGTCTACTACGGAGTATCGATGCCCTGTCTCGATAGTCCTGCGACTAGGGACCTGTATGAGGATGTGCTTATAGATTACCCAGCCCCCACTAGTGTGACTGCCATCACAACGCTGGTAATCAAGCAAAGATCCTAAGGGCTCCACTAATGCGTATAAGTGATATGATAAAATAAACACATGTACACATTGAAGTAGAAACAAACCAAGTAGCATACTACTATTTTGAGCAAGATTGTATATACAAGGTGAATATTCCAAACTTCCATTAAGTAATATACAAACCAGTATGATACAGTAATGGCCTCTAGGGAATATACACTAACAATCCAGAGGATACCGACCGTGGCCGCGAGTTGATGAGATATTGATGTTGAGATGGGTCAACCGGATGGCTGAGGCCAGAGATACTATGACATGGATATATGAGATTTGTGATAGTTTTGAGGTGTCGTTACTGGACACCGATTCTTGTTGATTCTATTGGTATTGTGCTGGTATTTCAAAAGAGATTCCTAAAGGAAAAACATGATTCTTATACTTACACATTCAGATCATGAGTTGATTTGCATTGCATTCATACCTGCTAGTATATTCATATTGCATACATACCTGCTATTATGTCCTGCCTTAACTGTATTTTAGATGCTAGGATGCTTGTGTGCATGCATTCGATAGCCTGTGTAGATGTTATTTATTACTCACGAGTTGGCAACTCACCCCCGTTGTGCCACAGCCTTTTGCAGGTCCGCTCCGTCAGTACAGTAGCGGCGGGTGCACTTGCTTCTTTTGCCTCTTTTGCCTGGACTCGAGGTTTTGCTCTTAGGTGGGTTATATTATTATTTTTATACCACCTTGTATATTCTTTGTATCTAGTGTACTCCATCTACTGTATCTACCAGTATTGTTGTATATTGACCTAGAGGTGAGACTGTAAGATTTGTGGACTTTTTATGCTGTATTTTGGGGTCGAGCTCACTTGAGTCGACATGCTATTTTTCTCATGCTTCCTTATGATTATTTCGCATGTTGTTGCTTTATATTGCGTTGGATTTGTGACCGCCTTGTGGCGAAGAGCTAGCTCCCGCTTGGGGATGCCATATTTGTTGGATTCATATATATTCTTGTTGTACCCATTTTGGGGGCCAGTATTTACAAAGGAGACTCTGCCGAAATTTTTGGAAAAATTGATATTGTTTTTAAAAAGGCTTGATGTGACTCATTTGATAAACTCGCTTTCAATTGATTGGTTTTCCTTCATTCTTTTGCTTATTTGGTTTTGGTTTTCTGGGCTTTGGCTTACTTATTTGACGGACGTCTTGAGACGTTTCGTAAACTTAAGTGCCAGTCACGTTCCGTACGCTGCGGGTCGTGACAAAGTTGGTATCAGAGCGATAGGTTTTACCTTTTTGAGTGTAGGATGACCCTTGGTAGATGGAGTAAGTGACTTAAGTAGGGTAACATAGCGTGTGTATGTCCGCGGCATACTTGCGATACGGTACTCCGCCTAAGTGACTTTAGGATATACTTGCTTGAAAATTCCTTCTTCAATTCCGTGTATCCTATGATCCTATTGCACTGTTCTTACTATCCGTTTTCCTGTAACAGCCACTCTGCCGCCGAAGGCTACGAGGACACAGAGGGCTGCCGCCCGAGACGAGATTCGAGCTGGCTCGTCCGAGACTAGGACTGAGCAAGGGGGTATGCCTACGCCGCAGGGACAGACCGATCCACCTTCCCCAGGCTGTATGGATAGGCTCGAGACTGGTATGGAGGAGTTGCGACAGATGATGGGGGGCATGCAGGAGCTACGTCAGATGGTAGGATCCCTAGTTGCAACAAGTCGTACACCGAGGCCGGATGACGCACCTACCATATCCCAGACTGCTATGATACCTGCTCCTACTACTACCGCCGTGACCATCCCGGTTTCACTACAGGATTTCATGAGGCTGAGACCTCCAGTATTCACCGGCACCGAGGCAGCGGAGGACCCACAGACGTTCCTTGACAGTTTAGCCAGGATCTGTCGTTCACTGAGATGTTCGGATGATCGATGGGTAGAGCTTGCGAGTTTCCGACTAGAGGGTCTCGCGCATACATGGTGGGAGTCAGTCTTGAGAGGTCGAGCTACAGGTCTACCGCCTATGACGTGGGCCGAGTTTACAGCGGTCTTTCTAGCTCGTTTCCTCCCAGAGAGCGTTCGTGACGCCAGAGCTCGTAGCTTCGAGGCCTTAGTCAAGACACCTGGGATGACGGTGTCTGAGTATGACATCCAGTTTATACAGTTATCCCGATATGCTCCGTATTTGGTGGATACCGAAGAGAAGATGGTGAAGAGGTTCGTACAGGGACTTGATGCCCAGCTATATCTTGCCATTGGCGCCCAGCACTACGACACTTATTCAGCTGCTATGGATACGGCATTACGGATGGAGGCACGCATATCATAGACTTCGGCCGTTTCTGGGCCGAAGAGGATTCGCACCGATGTACCGTCTCAGAGGCAGCGCGCCAGATTTTTTCCGAGAGATAGGCCTGGCAGAGGATTTGGACGGGGACAGTTATATGGTTCTTATCCCCAGGGACAGCAGCCGTCGCCAGGGTGTTTTGGGTGCGGGAGTCCGCACCATCTTGTCAGAGACTGTCCGGCGAGACGACAGGGAGCAGCGACAGTTCCGCATGTGACCCTACCACCATCACCACCCCCTCCTCAGAGAGCCCTACTTCCTACCACCGGCGATGCTCCACGCCAGTTAGGTGCATCCAGAGGCCGTGGACGCGGCGGTCCTGTTCAGAGAGGACGAGGAGGCAGAGGCCGAGGTCGAGGTCAGCCCGCTATCGGTGGAGGACAGGCCCGAGTATTTGCTTTGACACCGCAGGATGCGCAGGCATCCAATGCCGTTGTGACAGGTACCCTGCAGTTTGTTCTTTCGACGCACGGGTATTATTTGACCCAGGTTCCACACATTCGTACGTATCTACACACTTTGCACCGATGTTGGGCCGTGAGTTGTCTTCGTTAGATCATCCGCTTGTTGTTGTTACTCCGGTAGGCGAGGCGTTTGTCGCTCGTTTTGTATTTCGTTTGTGTTCCGTTCGTATTGGGGAGAGGGATTCATCGGTTGATTTGATTCTCCTCGATATGTTGGACTTTGATGTGCTTCTGGGCATGGATTGGCTAGCCACTTGTTATGCTTCGGTGGACTGCCGTGAGAAGGCAGTCATATTTAGCTTTCCGGGAGAGCCAGTCCTTGTTATTCAGGGAGACCGCAGCGTCACCCTTCCCAGCTTGATTTCGTCTCTTCGCGCTGGTCAGCTCTTGCGGAAGGGATATCAGGGATTCTTAGCGTATATTTGTGATACTCGAGCTGCAGAGGTTCCGTTGGACCGGGTCCCGGTTGTTTGTGAGTTCCCTGATGAGCTACCTGGGCTACCGCCTGAGCGCGATGTTGAGTTCTGCATTGATTTGATTCCCGGCTCGGGGCCTATTTCTATACCGTCTTATCGGATGGCCCCGGCAGAGCTTCGAGAGCTGAAGGATCAGTTGCAGGATTTGTTAGATAAGGGGCTTATTCGACCTAGTGTTTCTCCGTGGGGTGCTCCGGTCCTGTTTGTCAAGAAGAAGGATGGAAGTTTGCGCTTATGTATCGACTACCGCCAGCTGAACAAGGTTACCGTGCGGAACAGATATCCGTTGCCACGCATTGATGATTTGTTCGACCAGCTTCAGGGTGCGGGATATTTTTCGAGGATCGACTTGCGATCAGGATACCATCAGCTGCGAGTTCGACAGGAGGATATACCGAGGACAGCTTTCCGCACGCGCTACGGCCATTATGAGTTTTTGGTGATGTCGTTCGGACTCACCAACGCCCCAACAGCATTCATGGATTTGATGAACCGTACTTTCAGGCCGTATCTTGACTTGTTCATCATCGTGTTTATCGACGATATCTTGGTGTACTCCCGGAGCAGAGAGGAGCACGAGCAGCACTTGCGGATTACGTTACAGACTCTGAGGGAGCACCAGCTGTTCGCAAAGTTCTCCAAGTGTGCATTCTGGCTGGACAGCGTCGGATTCTTGGGTCACGTGGTTACGAGAGACGGCATATGTGTGGACCCGAAGAAGATTGAGGCTGTTCAGCAGTGGCCCCGACCTACATCGGTTACTGAGATCCGTAGTTTTCTAGGCCTGGCGGGCTACTACAGGCGTTTTGTTCAGGACTTCACCCGTATAGCTGCACCTTTGACCGGTTTAACCCGGAAGGGAGTTCCTTTCGTTTGGACAGAGGAGTGCGAGCGCAGTTTTCAGCAGCTGCGGACATGTTTGACTACGGCGCCGGTATTATCTTTGCCTTCGGGATCAGGCGGATTTGTGGTCTACTGTGATGCTTCGCGAGTGGGATTAGGATGCGTATTGATGCAGCATGGCCGGGTGATCGCATATGCTTCTCGGCAGTTGAAGAAGCATGAACAGAACTACCCCACTCATGATTTGGAGATGGCTGCAGTGGTCTTTGCATTGAAGATTTGGCGACATTACCTATATGGCGAGTCGTGCCAAATATTCACAGACCACAAGAGCTTAAAATACATATTCCGGCAGCGAGACCTGAACCTCAGACAGCGTCGTTGGATGGAGTTGGTGAAAGACTACGACTGCGAGATCTTATATCACCCAGGAAAGGCGAATGTGGTGGCGGATGCGTTGAGTAGGAGGCCCGGGGGTAGTCTATCCTTTTTGCGCGCAGTGCATAGGCAGTCGTCAGCAGATTGGCAGATGTTATGCGACAGCCGAGTTGAGTTCGAGTTCACTCAGACAGGGGGACAGCTCGCGCATGTTCGTGCACGCCCACAGTTGCTTGACCGTATATATGAGGCACAGCGCAGTGACGACCGTTGCTCAGAGATCATGGCACAGATGGGACAGGGCAGATTTTCCGAGTTCGTGATTGATGATCAGGGGATTCTACGCTATGGATCTAGACTGTGCGTACCAGATGCTGATGGATTACGGCGCGACATTCTTGAGGAGGCACACCAATCAGTGTATAGTGTCCACCCCGGTTCCACCAAGATGTACCATGATATGAGAGAGACCTACTGGTGGGACGGGATGAAGAGGGACATTGCGGAGTTTGTATCGAGATGCCTGACTTGTCAGAAAGTCAAGGCCGAGCACCAGAGGCCCGCAGGAGAGCTACAGCCGTTACCCATTCCGGAGTGGAAATGGGAGCAGATTTCGATGGATTTCGTTGTGGGTCTACCCAGGACCAGTCGAGTGTATGACTCCATCTGGGTGATCGTAGATCGATTGACAAAAGCGGCTCACTTCCTGCCAGTGAAGACGACTTTCAACTTCGCTCAGTATGCCCAGCTTTACATCGACGAGATCGTGCGGTTGCATGGCGTACCGACTTGTATCGTGTCAGATCGAGGCACCTAGTTCACCAGCCGACTTTGGCAGAGACTTCTGGAGGCTTTAGGCACTCGTTTGAGCTTCAGCACAGCGTTTCATCCGCAGACCGACGGACAGTCAGAGCGGACCATTCAGACTCTCGAGGACATGCTCAGAGCATGCGTTTTAGACTTCGGCGGTAGCTGGGATTGTCATTTACCTCTAGTGGAGTTCTCCTACAACAACAGCTTCCAGGATACTATTCAGATGGCACCTTTCGAGGCATTGTATGGGAGGAGATGCAGATCGCCCGTTTGTTGGACAGAGCTCAGCGAGAGCAGTATTTTGGGGCCGCAGCTTGTTGAGGAGACGACAGCGAAGATACAGTTGATCCGAGACCGGATGAGAGCGGCTCAGAGCAGGCAGAAATCGTATGCAGACAGGCGCCGTCGCAGGTTAGAGTTCGCAGTTGGCGATCATGTTTTTCTGAGGGTCTCTCCGATGAAGGGCGTGATGCATTTTGGGCGAAAGGGGAAGCTTAGCCCTAGATTCGTAGGTCCCTTCGAGATTCTCGAGCGTGTTGGCGCTGTTGCATATCGTTTGGCTCTTCCACACAGCTTTCCCGATGTTCACCCCGTCTTCCATGTTTCGATGCTCCGCAAGTACCTTCACGACCCTTCGCATGCGATTCAGCACCCGACAGTCCAGCTAGAGCGCGACCTTTCTTTTGCAGAGCAGTCGGTGGCCATCCTGGATCGGCAGGTGAAGAAGTTGAGATCGAAGATTATACCAACCGTCAAGGTCCTTTGGCGTAGCCCGAGCAGCGAGGAGGTTACCTGGGAGACCGAGGGCGAGATGAGGAAGAAATATCCCCATCTCTTTGAAGGTACACGTAGTTATATTTTTTTAAATTCGGGGACCGAATTTCTTTAAGGGGGGAAGATTGTAGCGCCTTGAAAAGTCATTTTGGTGTTTTCCCGAAAATCGGTGAAAATTCGGTATTTTTCCGTAAATCGTCTTTTTGTTATTTTGCAGTTTAGGACTAATTATACCTAATTTGGATAGGTAATTACTTGTTTTTAGTAGCAAATGAGTTACTTATGAAATTCTGGTCGTTTAAAAATTTTCCCTAATTTTTCAATTTTTAATATTATTTTAAGCCGGTAAGAAAATACATTAAATTAGCGATAAATACAATTTAAATGGGCTAAATTTAAGCTTTAAAATCATGTTAATTAAAATCTAGTTTTAACATAAAATTTTAGTATTTTATTTCATGTTTTAACTAATTTTTATTATGGAAAACGAAATTTATTGAATTTTAAGCTAAAACTTGCAATTTTGGACTTGTAGGGGGTCTTTTTGCATAAAACCTTTTTGTATCCACTCACACTCACCCCCACTCCCTCTAGGCCGGCCCCACCATCATCAGGTCGAGAAATTCCTTGCCTCACTTTGCTTTTTTTTCATGAGAAGAAAGGAGGTGTTTTGTGTAGGTTTTAAAATATAGTATTTGGAGGTATGGTGTATTGACTTTGAGGGGGTTTGACCATGACTTTTTCCATACACCCCACACCACTCCCCTCTCCCTCATCTGGCCGAGACCAGCTCCCCCCCCCCCATTCCATTATTTTCCTTCTCTTTTCTCTCATTTTCTTCAAAAAAATTGCATCAAAATTCAATAAAAATCAACAAATCCTTCACTATTTCAACACAAAACCTTATTCCCTCTCTTCTCAAACCCAAATTGGTTCAAATCTTGGAGAAAGATGGCATCTTGGGAGGCTTTAGCAACTTAGGGTTTGGGCTTGTGAGGTATAATTTCAATCTTTGGTTAAATTGTAATTTAAAGTGTGCTAATTAGAACTTTGAAAATTATTTTAGTGTTAATTTTAGTGCTATTTGCATACTAGTTTTTTTAAAGTTTGTGGTTTGAAATTAATTTAGGGTTTAGAACACTGTTAAGAGATTAATTAAGCTATTTTGTTACTTAGTTATTTTGTTAGCCTAATCTAAGTGGTTAACTTGCTAATTGGGCCAAAAATCTAGTGTTAATTTAGTGTTAGTTTCTAATTTAGTTTTTAAAGGTTTATGGTTAGAGTTAAACTAGGGTTTTTAGAAACCATTATTTAGTTAATTAAAGCTAATTAGCTATCTAGTTGTTTACTTAACCAATCTATAAGGTTACTTTGCTTAAGTGGCTTGATGTTATGCTAATCCAAGTTAATCTTGTGTGATATTTTCCTTGTTTTGCTAATTACCAAAAATCAAGAGAAGGGTTGGTTGTGGAAAATATGTTTTGAAGCATAGTTAATGGTTTAAAATTAGTGTAGTAGCTATCTAGTGGGTTAGTTTGGATTGTTGTGTTGGATTGTGTTAACTTTGTCGCTAATTGTCGATGTTTGCACCAAATTGCAAATTCTAGCTTACTAGTTGTGTTATAAAATATTGTGATGAATTATTTGCGATGTCTTGATGACATTTTTAGCGTATCCTATGACTTTTAGGATGTGTGAGTGCGGATTGTTGAGTGTTCGGGTTTTGGTTTTTCCGGACGACCAAATCGACGATTTTAGTTAGTTTTTGCGATTTTCGCGTGTGTTCTGCGCACCTTGTGCACGTTGTACCTAGCTTGTGAACGTTGGTATTTTCGTTTGGGATTTGCGTCGTTTCATAGTATGTAACCTTATGTTTGGTATTGATGTAAATTCCAGGTTCGGTCGCGGAGACGTCAGACGCGGCACGAAAGGGGAAAACGGTGATTGGACGTGACTAGCTAGGAATTCCGGTGAGTAGATGTAACATCTACGGGGGACTATCGTTGGATGGCGCAAGTCGCCCGATAGTTTTAGTAACTTAAAAGATTCTTAGTAATGTTAGTAATTAGGGGTGTAATACTTTTATGATTATTTGCTACTTTCATGACTAATATTGACATACATATGCGAACCCATTTTATAGGACACCTGCACCATTGCCAGGTTTTTATATGCAGCATGAGCACTATTCATGCTTACACCCACGCCCTGGTGATTGCCATGCCACCACACTAGATAACCTTTAAATTGAAAACTTTTACTAATTGATACTTAAACTTGTGCTATTGCCTTTAATTCCTTAAAATGAAATCGTAGAATTGCTATTCAGGTGCATGTACCTCATCATATTATTTGTTCATGCTTAGTCTATTAATCACACATCGCAACTTGATTATTGATACCATATGCATTCATTATCATTGACATATGCACTTATGAGGGTTTCTTGAGATTTTATGATATTTCTGGATTTCGGGGGAAAGCCGCAAAATTTCTAAACTTATTATATTTTTAAAATATGTAAATTGCGGTTTTCTAGTGATGTAAGTGTCGTCCACCATGAGTTTGCTGTGGTTTTCGAGACCCGTTTCGAGGAGTTGGATGAACCGTCTTGGGTACATGGTGGGCCTGGTAAGGTACCCCAGGGCAAGAAGCTCGTGGTGCTGACGATGAGCCTGGCAGGGGGCGGATTACCTACCGGTGACTGTTTGGGACGGCGGATATCCAGAGGATACCGACCGTGGCCGCGAGTTGATGAGATATTGATGTTGAGATGGGTCAACCGGATGGCTGAGGCCAGAGATACTATGACATGGATATATGAGATTTGTGATAGTTTTGAGGTGTCGTTACTGGACACCGATTCTTGTTGATTCTATTGGTATTGTGCTGGTATTTCAAAAGAGATTCCTAAAGGAAAAACATGATTCTTATACTTACACATTCAGATCATGAGTTGATTTGCATTGAATTCATACCTGCTAGTATATTCATATTGCATACATACCTGCTATTATGTCCTGCCTTACCTGTATTTTAGATGCTAGGATGCTTGTATGCATGCATTCGATAGCCTGTGTAGATGTTATTTATTACTCACGAGTTGGCAACTCACCCCCGTTGTGCCACAGCCTTTTGCAGGTCCGCTCCGTCAGTACAGTAGCGGCGGGTGCACTTGCTTCTTTTGCCTCTTTTGCCTGGACTCGAGGTTTTGCTCTTAGGTGGGTTATATTATTATTTTTGTACCACCTTTTATATTCTTTGTATCTAGTGTACTCCATCTACTGTATCTACCAGTATTGTTGTATATTGACCTAGAGGTGAGACTGTGAGATTTGTAGACTTTTTATGCTGTATTTTGGGGTCGAGCTCACTTGAGTCGACATGCTGTTTTTCTCATACTTCCTTTTGATTATTTCGCATGTTGTTGCTTTATATTGCATGGGATTTGTGACCGCCTTGTGGCGAAGAGCTAGCTCCTGCTTGGGGATGCCATATTTGTTGGATTCATATATATTCTTGTTGTACCCATTTTGGGGGCCAGTATTTACAAAGGAGACTCTGCCGAAATTTTCGGAAAAATTGATATTGTTTTTAAAAAGGCTTGATGTGACTCATTTGATAAACTCGCTTTCAATTGATTGGTTTTCCTTCATTCTTTTGCTTATTTGGTTTTGGTTTTCTGGGCTTTGGCTTACTTATTTTACGGACGTCTTGAGACGTTTCGTAAACTTAAGTGCCAGTCACGTTCCGTACCCTGCGGGTCGTGACACACCTCATTAGGCTCCCCGTCTATAATGCGGCTATCCTGCCCCTTGGTCTCGACCGGGTCCACCATGTATCCAACTATATATCTCCCCCACTTAGTCTGGATAATGTAAAAATCCGCGACCGTATATCTCCCCCACTCGGTCCGGAACAAAACCAGAAAACACAAAACACATGGTGGACGTTTTACTCATCATATCAAAATATCAAGTAAGGTATAAGAATAATTGCATAGTTTGTATTGATGATATACTATATATGTATATATATATATAACAGTGTCCCATACCACCGATATATATATATATATCATCAGGTGTAAAATACTCAGAAATCCCAAAAATCAAATACAACATCTATAGTACTACAACATAAATAGGAAAAGACTACGAAATTCTATCACATAACATAATGATTTCAATTCTAATGTGTCATGGAACTACTAATGATGTGTTGTGTAGCATACGCGTCTGTGCTCGTGCAACATGGAAATCATTAGTATTTGTGTAAGTGTTCTACGGTGTAACAATCTATATTAACATATGTATATCAGAACGATTCTACAGTGACATGGCAGTACCAATGAGGTGTAGTGTAACATATATTTAAGTGCTTGTGCAGTATAGTACTCATTGGTATTGGTGCAGTGTTCTACCAGAGTGTGCGTAACGTGGATACATATAACATAGAATACATAATGCAAACCTATAAGTAATCTAAACGTACTTATTGTAATTACATGTTATGAGCTATACCATTATCTTTAGAAATGATCGGAACGTTAAGTTTGAAATAAGGAAGCCGCCTTAGCTTTTAAAGAGGTGTTTGTTTTAGAAACTGGCACGCATCCTTGTAGTTTATTTAAAATGCAATGAACCGTGGTTTTTAAAATAATATAGCTCATACCAGTATTACATCCTAAACCAGAGCATAATCTATCTCTACGAGTCAAAGAATAAATTGGCCGTTATTCGGCATACAAAGTTCATCATTTCTGATACGTATAAATCCTTGTATTATAGCTCATCATATCGCTAAATCCATATCAACTTAAGTACGGCATGATCCTTCGTACAAACTCATCAAATCATACCCATATCGTACGGATCAAATATCATGTATATCTCGTTTAAGAACCATATATGAAACTTTATGAAAAATGGAGGGTATACAAGATACAGTACCATATCAATGCTTTCATGAAAAGCTAAACTTAAGTAAATATCATAATAATAATCATAAGGTTGCGGGGGTGCTATACGCCATCCACCCGACTTCCCCCGTAGATGTAAATCTACTCACCGGAAATACGTCGTATCCACTCAGGAATCACCAATCCTTTTTCCTTTCCTTGCGTCCTCCAAAGTCCCCATATTTGAATCTAATATTGCAATAACTTGTATAAGGAAACGGCTACTCCGATACGACCAAATCATGAAAACACAAGTTGTACGTTCTAGTTATACCACATACGACTATTGCATATGATCTAGTACTCATTTTAACTGGAATTTAACCTAACGCTGTTTCGTAACAGAAACAGAACGCGTTACGAATTTCCCGTGTCGTATTATAGGTTTTTAGATAACTTTTCCGATATTAGCTTTCAGATTTCATATACAGTTAAACTAACTTGTTTAAATAATATCAAAATAGCCAAAACTCTACACAGAATCCTACCCAACAACCCAAAACACCAACTCTCCTTACAAATCCGGCGACGCCGGAATCTTCCCTTATGTTGCCGGCCCAAAACCGATCCCCTTGGTTCGTGCTTCTAGGGATTGTTCTAGGTCCAACATACATCATTTTGGCACTGTTCGGTTAAGTTTAATTTACTCTGAATAATAGCAGATTACACAGAGCTAAGTTTTACCAAAAATACGATATTTCGACATTTGATTCCTAATTTTCTTATAACTACAGAGCTAAAGTCTACTGAGTTTAAGCATTATACCTACTGAGGATGGTTGAAAGGCTTCCTTCAAGACACCCAATTCCTTAGCTCCTAGCTTGATATTGGAACTCCTTAGCCATTTTCTCCTTCTCACTTCTCTTTTATTTTATTTTTTTTCTTTTCTTGTTCTTCATTTTCTTTAACTTTTGAATTTTTTCTGAATGTTTAACTTGTTAAAATGATCTGAACATACTAGACAAAAGGATGAAGAGAAGGGTGAGGTGTAGGAGGAGGTGTCACCAAGTAAGATGTGGTTTCATGCAAGGAGGAGGTGTGGGGAGTGTGTTATGCATGAGAGGTGGTGGTGGCAAAACCTTATCTCTTCCAAATTGATTCAATTTGTAATTAAATTCTGAACTAAAATATTTTCTACCCATTTTCCACTTGCACCCTCACAAATCCAAATTTGCATAATTTTCCTAAATTTTATATAAAAACCCTTCACAACTTATGTTATTATAAAACACCTTTTTTATTAAAATGAAGCTAAAATTCACATTAAAACCATTATAATTTATTTATGTTGCATGCTCAAATTAAAATTTAATTTGTTTTACATATATCTTATGAAATTGTCTTATTTGGTTTTAATAACTTTTTAATTTAACACTTTATTATTTAATTAATTAATTTTATTCGTTTCCAAATTTTCTGAATGTTACAATATTCCCCCCTCAAGAAAATTCGGTCTCCGAATTTAAAATTAACTAGACAGACCCTCAAAAAGACGTGGAATTCTCTTTCGCATCGCATTCTCGGTTTCCCAAGTAATCTCCTCGCGATTCCTTCCTTGCCAAAGAACCCTTACAGATGGAAGTACCCTTGATCTTAGTTTCTTTGCTTGCCTGTCTAGAATAGCAACAGGCTGCACTGCGTAGGATAAATCCGGCTCAAGCTGTAAGGTCTGATGCTGGATCGCGTGAGAAAGATCGTGAAGATACTTTTGAAGCATCGAAACGTGAAACACCGGATGCACATCGGGAAAACTCGGTGGAAGTGCTAAACGATAAGCTACAACACCCACTCTTTCCAGAATCTCGTAAGGTTCGACCTATCTAGGGTTGCTTTCCCTTTTTCCCGAAACGCATCACACCTTCATCGGAGACACATGAAGGAACACATGGTCTCCCACATCAAACTTGAGTTTACGACATGGTCGACCTGCATATGATCTCCGTCTGCACTGGGCCGCTCTCATCCTGTCTCGTATCAACTAGATCTTTTCGGTAGTCTCCTGTACTATCTGCGGTCCCAAAATGCTACTCTCGCTCAGTTCCGTCTAGCAAACAAGCGATCGACATTTCCTTATATACAAAGCTTCAAGGAGAGCCATCTGGATCGTCTTCTGAAAACTATTGTTATACAAAAATCCTATCAAAGGTAAGTGACGATCCCAACTACCACCGAAATCAAGGCTGCAAGCTCGAAGCATATCCTCTAAAGTCTGAATGGTCCGCTCTGACTGACCATCCATCTGTGGGTGAAAAGCTGTACTAAAACTCGATCGTGTACCAAGAACTTCTTGAAGTTTCTGCCATGGCCTGTCAGTAAACTGGGTACCCCTATCTGACACTATGCTCATTGGAACTCCATGCAATCGAACAACCTCGTCGATATAAATCTGCGCGCACTATGTAACCCATACGTCGTCTTCACTGGTAGAAAATGAGCTGCCTTTGTCAATTTATCTATAACCACTCAAATGGAATCATATCCTCTGCTAATCCTGGGTAGACCCACCACGAAATCCATGGAAATCTGTTCCCATTTCCACTCCGGAATGGGTAAGGGCTGCAATTCTCCAGTCGGCCTCTAGTGCTCTGCCTTGACTTGCTAACAAGTCAAGCATCTTGAAACAAACTCCGCAACATCCCTCTTCATTCCTTTCCACCAATAAACATCCCTCAAGTCATGATACATCTTGGTGGAACCAGGATGAATACTGTATACTGATATATGGGCCTCCTCTAAGATCTCACGTCTCAGTCCATCCGAATCTGGCACACAAAGACGAGCCCCAAAACGTAATACTCCATGATCATCTATTACAAACTCGGACTCTCTGCCCTGCCTAATCTGATCCATAATCTCTGACATACGAGCATCTGCGACTGTGTCTCCAGAATAAGATCCAATAACTGAGGACGGTGCGAACATGTGCTAATTGTCCTCCTGTCGATGTGAACTTGAACTGAATACAGCTATCACATAAAGTCTGCCAGTCTGTAGAAGACTGTCTCTGTAAGGTGCGCACATGAGATAAGCTACCTCCAGGCCTCCGACTCAAGGCATCTGCTACAACATTCTCTTTGCCTGGATGTTATAAAATCTCACAATCGTAGTCCTTCACGAGTTCCCTCCATCTACGCTGCCTTAGATTCAGATCCCTCTGCTAAAAAATATACTTTAAGCTCTTATGATCTGTGAAAATTTGGCACGACTCTCCATATAAGTAATATCTCCAAATATTCAGTGCGAATACTATAACAGCCATCTCCAAATCATGAGTGGGGTAGTTCTGCTCGTGCCTCTTCAACTGTCAAAAAGCATAAGCTACAAACCTGCCGTGCTGCATCAATACACAGCCTAAACCCACTCGAGATACATCACAATACATAACAAAACCACCTGATCCTGAAGGTAACGATAAGACAGGTGCAGTCGTCAATCGAGTCTCTAACTGCTGGAAACTCTGTTCACATGCATTTGTCCCAAGAAATGGAACTTCCTTCCTAGTCAGTCCGGTCAACGGTGCAGCGATCCAAGAAAGATCCTGCACAAAACGTCTGTAATAATTGGCCAGACCCAAGAAATCTACACTATCCAGCCAGAAAACACACTTGGAGAATTTAGCGAATCCGTTACTTCTGATACCCTGTAGAGAAGTCTGGCTAATCTCAACTTCGAAGACTCATCCCAATTTGTCGGAGAAAAGCTTACTACACAATCTCCTTCTTGAACTACCTGCACCTAGTCTGAACAAACTCCATCGGAAGAAATACATCAATTTCACCGATCTCGTATCGAAGCGCCACAACGAATTAAAATCCTAACCATCTCACCTCTGAACGGTTATGAATCCTGCTGATCCATCTATACTGGTAACGTCGTCAACCACTTAACTTCATGAACTCGAGAAGCAACATCTCAACAATCTCTACAAGGATTAGTACCGTTGTCTGAACAGTACACAACACCATGATCTTCGGAGAGGGGAAAATATCACGTCCCAAGTCTGTCTAATCTCTAGCAATGACTCCACCATCTGGTGTGGACTTGCTCCACAATTTGAACTCAATCACATATAAATAAACGACGTCTGTATATCATCAAAAAGTCACCCCAGTCAGTCCTTGTCCCAGACAAATCTGCTCTGACCGTATCTCTAACCGTAGCCCTCTCGGCCCTCATAACATGGTGATCAAAACAATCAAACATGCTTTGACGAAGATAGATCAACGGAAGGAATAGAAGGAAAATCTCAAGATATAAATCCTAAGGAATCTTAGGCGGAGTATCATATCGTAAATATGCCGCGGGACATATGTACGGTATGTCAGTCTACTTAGTACCTACTCCATCAACAAGAGTCATCCTATATAACGAAAGTTCGGGTATAAGACCCCCAAAGTCAAGTCTAAGTCCTATAAGGTCAAGCCCAGGTAACAAAATGTATCCCCAGACTCCATATAGTCAACCTAGACTCGAACAAAGTTTAAACCAAATGCTCTGATACCAACTTTGTCATGACCCAAATGTAGCACGTGACCGGCACTTAAATCACATGACATCTAAAGACATCAACGCAATCCAAGTAAGCCGAAACCCGGAATCTAAACCCTTTTTGAAAAATAATGAAGGCGAGGTTTAAATAATCATCCGATAAAATCAATTTAAAATAACATCTAAATTTAACTAAGTATGTTGAAAATTATTTATGATGTTTTGAAACTTGTCATCACCTCCTTTGCATTTTTATAAAAACCCGATACAATATAATAAAATAGCATCCCAACGGAAGCTAGTCTCCATGTCCAAACAATGGAGCAACCAATCAATCTAAAGCAGTGGTCGACTCTAAAGAGTGCGACAAACAAGACACAACTCTAATCCTCGATTCTAAGTCCATAATATACCATTTCTAAGTTGATGGAGTTTCTACTAGATACAAGAATATATAAATAATCAAGAGTGAGTAGGATACAATAATAACTCACTTACCCATCAATCTCCAAAAGAATGTGTGCTCAAACCGCTGATAATCCAAGCGGTAAAACCTGCAAGAAACTGTGGCACAACGGAGATGAGTTGCCAACTCAGTGAATAAAAGTGCATCTAAAGGTAGAAATCAAAATGCATGACGATACCTAAGTCATAAGTATAGCCCTATCATAATCAGTGTCGATAAACTATATGATATGCATATGTGCAATACTAACTATCATGCAATCCCAAGTATACTATCTCCATGTCATATGAGTCAAAATCACGAATCTATTATCCATATTTGAATTCCCTTTTTGTCTATGAATGTCAGTACAAATATATACAGATACTGTCCCCCGGATCAGTCCTGGTGAAATCCAATAATTAATTATCTAACTGTGTACCTCATGATAATGATCACATCAATATACATAGATGTCCAGCATCGACATCGAAATCCGAAATCTCTCGTGTCCATCATCGACACGTAAATACAGATACCGTCGACACCATCTCAACAGATGACCGCTACCCGATATCCTGGCTACGATCAGTATCCTCTGGATATCCGCCGTGCCCAATCGAACCCCGGCCAGTATCCCCTAGATATCTTCCGTGCTAGTTTCTATCTACGGTCGGTATCCCCTGGATATCTGCCGTGTTCCTTTTATTTCCGGAATCGAGTCACCTCGTTAGGCTCCCCGCTTATAATGCGGCTATCCTGCCCCTCGGTCTCGACCGGGTCCACCATGTATCCAACTGTATATCTCCCCCACTCAGTCTGGATAATGTAAAAATCCGCGACTGTATATCACCCCCACCCGGTCCGGAACAAAACCAGAAAACGCAAAACCCATGGTGGATGTTTTACTCATCATATCAAAATATCAAGTAAGGTAAAAGAATAATTGCATAGATTGTATTGATTATATATATATATATATATATATATATATATATATATATATATATATATATATATATATATATATATATATATATAACATGTAGGGTTGCTAGGCACACGCATAAGGGTCTACGAGGCATCAACCATGCCCGATTTAAAATTTAGCCGTGCCGAACAACCCTTAACAAGATCTTTAGACTAGAGATTAGGCGAAAACAAAGCATGTTAAACACTTTAACACAAAGTGAGAGGGATTACAACCTTTGTAGTCCGGTCCTTCACTTCTAAAGCTCCGTGTTGAGGTCCCTTTGCTCCGATCATCGAATTTCCGGACTCTAGAGAGACTCCACAAAGAGAAAGATGCAAGCTTACTTCCGATATTCGATAACAAAGATGATCTACCTTGAAGTTTCTTTAACACAAGCTCTCACTCACTAAATGAAGTGAACACCCTCATCTAAATGGCAAGGATAGATGAGGATGATGAAGTAGGATTTTAGCTCTCATTTGTTTTCTTATTCACACTCAAAATCATCACTTCATAAAAAGCTAGAAAGCTTTTCATGAAAGAACTCAAGGAAGAAGATGAAGAATCCTTTTGTGATGAATAATGAAACTCAAGAGTGAGGTTAGAAATGCAACCATGGTATATGTAACCATTGTAGATATTTAACTAAGATTATGGGTTGGGTTGGGTTAATAAAGATCTACGCAAAATATCAACACAAATATATTTGCACAAAACAAAACAAAACCTTCTAGAAATTTCTAGAAAAGCTTAACCCAAATCAAACCCTTACCATGTTTAATCTCCACTAATCATGTTGCATTAATAACCATATCATGTTACAATATTATATATCACATATATAATATTTATTGAAACAAAATAAAACAATACAATTAACATATATCGCATATATATCAATGTATTACCCGAGTGAGAAAAAGAATCTTTTAGTGAGCTTATATCGGTTAATGTAATTTAATATATCAAATATATAATTATACATTAAATTATCGAATCAACACTTGATCCGATAATCCGGCTATTTCACAATAACCAACTAATATAATCTGTATTAATTCATCGAATCAACACTTGATCTGATGACCCGGCTATATCACATATACCCGGCCGATATCTCATATCGCGAGAATCTAGTACGGTATCACATACACGTATTATTCTCGGTCCCACACATATCACATATGTGCTCCTACTCGGTTTTGCCTAAGCCAAGAAACCTCTGTGTAGGACTCTAAAGAATCGTCAATACGCCGGCTGTAGGTGATGATCGTATCAAACATCCACAAGCTGCAAGTGGACAGCTAAACGTAACTGCCACCCAGGTATCGAGCGATCAGATGATCAACAAGCAAGCCTGTACATTCTCCTGCGAATCCAATCAGTAACACTCCCGTACAGTCCAGTCTCGTCGTCTGATATGTCGCATATCTCGCCTAGGGGTGGTATACGTCAGACCCCAGTAGCTTGATAAGTCATGTCGATATGAGGTCTATAACATTTCGAGAAACTACTGATAATAGTTACCAGTAAATCTCAGCAACCCTGGCCAGGGATTTCCAGTTATAGCCAATCGAACACAGCACAACATCAACTCTCTATACCGGGAGAGACGAATCCCTTCCTGTCGCTCATTGCCTCTATGTGATTCGGGACTGTACCCAAAAGCCACCTTTTGCCTGCCCTCTTGGACGTGGTATGATGGAAATCAAAGCACAGTGGGAATCACACAAGTCTCTATGACGATCTCGGGTCAACAGACTACTCTGTACCAGTGTCACTGGAGAACCGCCATCTGACGTGAGGTATAATACCATCTGGGAGTTCTCGGCGAGTCCGTCCAATGTACCCAGTCTCTACCAAGCACCCGTACACCATCCTTAATGTCAAACACCGATGGATATGGGATCATCCAATACCCATCATATGGGTCAAGATGCGTATACGCTAGTCTACTCTGGTGTATCGATGCCCTGTCTCGATACACCCTAGACTAGGAACAGTTATAGGATGTACTCATTAACTACCATGGCCCCACTAGTATGATCTCATCATAGTCCCAGTAGTCGAGTACATATCCTAAGGGCTTTATCAACATGTAACATAGAGACAATCAGAGTACATGTTAAGATAAAGAGCAACCAGATAGCGTACTATCATGTCGAGCAAGAAAGTCCTCCCTATATATGTCCAAGCATCCATTACAATATACATCGTATGTACAGTAATGGCATCTAGGGCATACATATAACTAACAATCTCCCACTTGCACTAGGTCCATCTGTTGTGGTATCACATACACAACATTTAGCTGTGGTTGAAGTATCTCATACTCAACCATCCCATAAAAGTCTCTACTGGGAAAAATGCCTTTGTGAGTGGATCCGCGCCGTTGTCCTCTGTGTTTACTCTCCTAACCTCGATCTCCCTGGAGATCAACCATCTCCATGATCAGGTGATACCGCCCAAGAATTATATCTGGATTTCTGATGGGATGGGCGTTCCTTGGCATAAGCCACAACTCCATTGTCACACAATGGTAGGAACGAAGTTCATCTCATGAACTTAAATATATCCAGACTGCCTCTTTGGTAGCATCCTTGATAATGATGTATCTTGCCTTTAATCGTCTAGTATGTCACGGTATGTACCCTGGAACTCTTCCAACATACCGTCCCTCCACTGAGGGTATAGACAATGCCTGCGACTGACATTCAGTCGTCCTTATCACCCTGGAACCTTTCCAGTGATTCTCCCCAGGATCGATTGATATCATCTCACTACAACTAGTGAGAATCCTAACATCCAATTAGATCTATCTCATAGATCCAAAACCCAGGATTTAGGAGGTATCACCTTGATCCTATACGGAGAATCCTTGTGATAAGCGGAGATTGACTGAGCGTAGCATAGGAAACTCCTTCCCTATCAAGAATATGTCATCCACGTACTCTACGAGGATCATCACCATACTCCCTACTACCTTTTTGTATATACAAGGTTCATCTACCATTTTGATGAAGTCAAACTATTTGACTACTACATCAAAATAGATGTTCCAACTCCGTGATGCCTGATTTATCACATAAACCATCTTGCTTACGTTTCCTCTGCTCCCACTGTCTACGAAGACCTCTGGCTGTGTACTTATAGACGCTCTCTTCCAAATCAATATTTAGAAAAGCAATCATGATACCCAACCGCCAGATATCGTAGTCATGGTATGTAGCTGTGGCAAGTAGGATCTGGATGGACTTAAGCATAGCTTTGAAAATCTTAACTTTTTCATGTACATCAAGTAATCTTCTCAAGATATACTAGCTCCTGATGGGGATTTAACCCTTCAGATAAAGCAACCAAAGTCCATAATTTGTTGGTGTATAAGGATTCCATATCAGATCACTAAGCATCCAGCCATTCTTACAGAGTCCTACTCCTGATGGCCTGCTCGAAACTAGTTGGGTCATCATCTCATGATGAAATCCTCTCTCCCACTGTCATAGAGAAACCGAAGTATCTCTCAGGTGGGTGAGGAACCCTACTAGATCGGCGGAGAGGCCGAGTTTCGTTGGAAACTATTGAATCCTTTGGTTTTACCAAATCATCAGCTGCAGTTTGTATAGCTGGAACTCTTTCCAGTTTTACCTCATGACCAATAATTTCTTCACAAGAAATTCCCTTTCACAAAGGTGGCATGTTGAGAAACAAAACATCTTTTGTTCTTCAGTTAGGTAGAAGATATTCCCTTGCGAATGCTTGGAATATCCAACAAACTTCTACAGAACTGATTTTGCCTCGAGCTTGTCCGGATTATACTTTTAGATATAGGCTGGACAACCCCAAATCTTAACAAACTTAAGATATGGGCTCTTCCCATTCCATATCACATATGAAGTGGTAGGCAACTGATTTGATTGGAACCCTATTCAATAGGTATGCAGCTTCTCAAGTGCATAACTCCAAATAGGAAACTCAGTAGTACTCATCATAGAGCTCACCATATCTAATAGGGTGTGATTGCTCCGCCCCGATACACCTACGTGCTGTGGTGTATACGGAGGAGTAATGCTGAGAGAGAATCTCATTCTCCTTTAGAATAGTCCAGGATTTCCGTGCTCAAGTATTCTCTTCCTTGATCTCATCAAAGGACATAATACTTATACCCGTTTTTGGTTCTCTACTTCTAACTCATATTTATTGAATATCTCAAAAGCTTCGGACTTATGTTTCAACAGGAACATATGTATGAATCTTGAGAGATCATCAGTGAATCTAATGAAGTATAAAGAGCCAGTCCTGGCATTTGTAGACAGGGGACCTTCATACATCAGCATGTATCAATCCCAAGAGTTCACTAACTCTTTCTCTGTTTTCAATAAACAGAGCTGTGGTCATCTTATCTCTGTGACATGACCATCAAGTTTCACAAGATGTAAATTCAAAATAGTTTTAATATGCATCTATATGTAACTTCAGCTAGTCGGGTCGCATTGATATGACCTATTCTACAATGCCTCAAGAAGGATTCGTTCATTTCTGAACTCTTCCTCTTGTGTGTGTTCTGTACGTTAAGATCTGTGGTTTGATTTAGAACGTCTATGCTTTTAGATAAGGTGCCTGAACCGATCAACTCTTGATATAGGAAATGTTCAAAACATTATCCAACAATACAAAATTATGTCCTTTTTTACTAATAAAGAGATTGATATGATGTTGTATATCAGGTTCGGTATCTAATAACATTCGTTCAGAATCAATGTATTCTGATAATACAGGGTGATAACTACCAACAGACTTGGCTGCAACACTTACACCATTTCTATCTCATAAAATTTATCACCCGTTCTCAGTTCTCTGCCTATCTATAGCCCATATAACAAATTACATTTACGGGATCCTGATCCGGTATCAAATACCAGGACGTAAAGGATACTGAGAAACAGTTCTGTGTAATGAACTCACCCGAAGAAGATGCATCAACATGCACTTTCTTCGTTTGGGCGGCACGGGAATTCTGGTAATCCCCTATTTCCTGCTCTGTCATATAACAATTATAAGTTGGAGCGGGACCAACGTTCCTTAGCGCAGTATAACAAGCGGGTTCGGTCAATACATCCGTATTATTATCTTGATTAAGGCGTGACATAGTCGTAACCAGGAGAGAGAGAGAAGAAAACACTCAGCGTGCGCTTTTACAAGATTAGATTGGTTATCAATTTATCTAATCAGGATGTCTCCCACTGTTTTAGTCAATTCTTCCTTCAAACCCTAAAAGGAAAGACTAGCTGGGATTAATTACACCCTACAAGTTCGCCAATCTTTCAGCCAGGCCAGTGCCGGTACTTTGAGGGAGGTTCCCCGTGCTTTCGCACGGACCTAATTAAAATAAACCCTATTTTCCCGGGGGCGTAACCCCGTTAACACCTTTCTAGACACCTACTTGATCGGCTAATTGTAATGTGTAAACTCTCCCAGGAGTAACTCTTACTCGCAGCGGGTATCAGGATCCAACTATCTCATAGAAGGTATGCAATCTCATTGCAAATTTCAACACTTGAAATTCCCAATAATATTTTACCCCTAGCGTCCTATGACCTTGACGGAGGTCAACAAACCATACGATGCTAGTCAAGTTCTACCCATCATTTCCTGATTGAAATAAACCCACCCGCACGACCCTTGACGGAGGTCAACAAGGCCGCACGACTACCCTAAAACAATCTGCATCATATGCATAAGCAGATAAATCCTAGTCAGCTACCGCACACTACGCCTTGACGGAGGTCAACAAACGTAGCACGAATACTAAGTAGGACTTATCTGAAATGACGGAGGGCTACGACAGGTTTTTAAGAAAACCCTTTGCGTAATGAACTTGATATCATTGTAGAATCGAGTGATTTTAAATGGAGTGTTTTTTAGGCTTTTCTAGCTTTGCTAAAGAGGTCACTCCCGGTGAAGGGATCGTCGGCTCTTTCCTCAATGAATAAGGTGCAGGATATTTCACAAATACCACTATGCAAAGCAAGAACTATAGAAGCAATCAAAAGACAAACCAAGTTTGTAGCATCTGCTAGTTTCGCTAATGTAGGACTACGGTAGCGCACCGGCCGTCTATCCGAGGCCAAAATGCGGAAATGAAAATTTTCTTGACTTTAAACCGGCACTACCGCATCCTAAAAACCCGGATCGTAACCATTAACCTAATGCTAGCTAACTAGAGATGGGATAGAATGCTATACCGAGGGATCCGTGTCCTTCGGTCTTCGGCCTCCTTCCCGATCTCCTCGCAGAATCTCCGGTCTTCACCTCCTCGTCGGAAAGGGCACCACATTGAGAAGTCTTTTTACGGGCTCCCGCTTCATCCGAAGCAACTCGGGCGCGAAGTGTGCTACCCGACGCGTCCAAGGTGTTGTAGAGAATGTTTGTGATCACTTTGTCTCTTGCATCCATGGCTTGGAGGATAAGGAAGATGCCATTGATGGAAGCAATGAGCTAGAGAAGAAAAAGGAAGAAGAAGGAGTTTCATCCTCTTTTCTTTTGTTGTAAGTATGATAGAATGAGAGAGTGAGGAAAATAATAGGAGAGCTAACAATAACCCCATGGCAACCCCTCTCTCTCTTCCTCTCATATCATCACAAATCAATCCATTAATGTGACACATTTGCTAAAAAAGAGACCATGACTCATGATACAAGTCCATGTCACATTAATGCATTGTCATGATGAAAATCTAGCTCATTATTTCCTTCAGCAAACATTAATCCAAATGTTTGCCATAACAAAGAAAATCCGGCAACATCTAAAGTAAACTCGTGACGGATCACGAGGATACCCCTCACCTGTATATACATACTTGCACCCGCATTCCGACTGAATGCGAATGCGATGAGACTAAAGTAATCCAACAAATCTAATACTAGGATCCGGCTTAATCCAAAGCCCACTAGTATGATCCGTCCGATCATGATCCGTGCAATACCGCACGTATAAGATCGAACCCTGCCATATATCATAGGGCCTCTACAACGTTTCGCCCGAAACTTGAGAAACTGTCTGTGGGGGGACTCTAAAGACTCGTCAATACCTTGGCTGTGGATTTAACCACCAGCACGTCCGAGGTATTAGCCGTACGTAACGAGCTACCAGGTATTGACCAAAAGGGAGGTCGATGAGCGAACTCATCCTGACACCCTACTGAGCCTGTCAGTGACATTATCCGTACAGTCCAGTCCGTTCGTCTATGATTATGGCATGGCGGGCCTAGGGGGTTGGTAAAAGACCGACCCCCAAAAGCGGTACAAGTCGTGTCGGAATGTAGCCCAGAACACCCTGAGATTCTACTGGAATACCTACCAGTAAATCTCCTGCCTCGGCCGAGGGCTTTGTGTAATGGCTCTCCTAGACACAGCGCGACCTCACCCCCAATACCGGGAGAGACGAACCCCTGCCGATCCGCTCACTGCCTCCATGTGGCTCGGGACTGTACCCAACTAAAACCTGTTTGCACGACTCCTTTGAGCCGTGGTAGGGTAGTAATCAAAGCATAGTGGGAACTCACACGAGACAAATGACGATCTCAGGTTGATGAACTAACCTGTACACATGTCACCAAGGAACTGCTATCTGACATCAGGTATAATACCAACTAGCATGTTCCCGGCGAGTCCTGTCCGGTGTACTCATAACCCAATGAGCACCTGTATACATCTTAGGTGAACCAACTGACACCAGTGGCTTGTGAGACCGGCCACCGCCCCTCGTCGGGGTCTCGACTGTATACACTAGTCTACTCTGGAGTATCGATGCCCTGTCTCGAAACTCGCACGACTAGGGACCATTTAAGGATGTGCTTATAGACCCCAGCTCCCACGTATATGATCGCTATCATACTGCTGGCAGTCAAGCAAGAATCCTAAGGCTCTATCAATGCGCAATAGTGACCTGTAAGGTCACCTAAAGCAGTACACGATGATAAAGATAAACCAGATAGCATACTATCATCTCGAGTAAGACTGTCCTACCGGTATAGGTCCTTCCTCAATCATTGCAATCACGTGCCTGTGATCCAATAATTGACTCTGAGGGCACTATATCCAACAATCTCCCACTTGCACTCAAGGCTAATTATTGCGATATCGCATAGTCACAGCCCGTGTGATACCGAACACCCAACTCCTCTACTAATCAGTCTCATAAAGCCCGTTTGCGAAACTATTGCGTTCGAGGAATAGCCTCAGTGAGTTGATCCGCGCTGATGTTTCTTTCTATGTCTCTCTTTATCTCAAGTTCGCGGAGAAATCCATCTCCCGAAATGAGCAATACCTGTCTTAGAATATGTCTGGATATCTGATGGGACCTAGTTCATAAATGAACTCCAAATCCAAACTTCTTAGACTGTATCGTCAACTGAAATTAATCAGTATCCCGCGCCTTGCCTCCCTCAGTATCCACCTGGACCACCTGTCCAAAATACTTCCCCTCGTCAGAGGGAAAACTATAACTCTGACAGCCACTCTGTCATCCCGGTCACCTTGGAAGCCTGGAATGATAACTGTCTCCCGAAGGAAGCTGCCGTTATCATTTCCCTAGAACATCCACTTATGTTCTAAAACTGATTCCGAACGTTTCTCCAGGATTGGATCAATATCAACTTATTACATCTCGTGCAAAAATAACATCTGGTGTGGTACTTGACATCTCATGATTGACTTAATTGCCTAAGCAAGTGATCTGGCAATCATGTACATCCCTCTCCCCTTTAGTCTGTAAGACACCTTTAGAGAGGGTGACTCCATCACCTGCAGGTACACTACCATGCTAGGAGTCATCCATTCTAAAATACCTTTAGAATGCTGTCTAAATACCCTGATTGGGACACTTCCCAAATCTAGATCTAAAACCATAGATATAGTAACCAGAATATCTGATATAATATCCAAGTCCTATGTGGAGAAACCACTGTGTGACAACCAAAGTATAACAGATCGTAGTATAGAAACTTCACTTCCTATTCTGTGTATGTCATCCAAATACTAGGACATCACACCCTACTCCCTTCTTAACAGATCCATCCCCTATTCCGATGAAGTCAAACCTATGACTGTCACATCAGAAATAGATGATCTATCTCCTCTATATCTGCTTTAGTCCATAAATAGATATAAGCCACTTGTTCACTATGCTTCCGCTGCTTCCACTGACTACGACAACCCTCTGGCAGAATAATATACACGTACACTTCTAAAGCTAGTTTAGAACGACGCTATACACATCCTCCTGCCGGGTCTCATAGTCTGGAACAACAGTAGTGTCAAGTCTGGGTAAACAAGAACCTCCCTGTCACCGTCCTTGAGGCTACCGGAGTACCTCTCGGGTGCCTGAGGTTACCCACCATATCTGCGGAGTGGCCAATGGAATGTCAATCCAGATTGAATCTTTAGGTTCTTATCAAATTTTCAGTAATCATTTGCGGTTCTGGAATCACTTCCAGTTCTACTATACTCCCACTACTGTTTTTTGAAAAAATCCATTTTTATTAAAACTGTGACGAGTCAAGAACAATATCGCTATTGATCTTCCAGATGGTAGAATGTTAACCCTCGTCATAGCCCGGGTCAACCCACAAACTGCCATTACAGAAACGTGCCTTGAGTTATCCAGAGTCTGGTTTTAAACATAAGCCGGACAACTCCGCATACCTTAACATCGTTAAGATATGAACCGTTCTATATCCAATATAGAAACAGAGGCACTGATTTAATTAGAACCAGATTCAAATCATGCAGCTGTCTCCGGTGCATGTCAACTAAATGGAAGTAGGCCGATCAGCATTACTCAACTTAGGAATGCTTCCAATTATGAGTAACCTGAAAGAGAAGCAAGTTCTCTTAATCATTACTATCAACTGAATACCATACACAAGTATCTACATCTTCGATCACCTCGAAAAATCCCGATACTTGCAACACCTGGTTCTCTACTTTATTCATATACCTATAACTTCTCAAAACTTGGACCCTGTGTTTCTACGAAACACCTGTCTAAGAACTAGAGAAGCCATAAGTAAACCGAATATAGTACGAGGACCAACCCCTCTGTCCTAATGGACACTGGACAATATACAATACTCTGTATAAGTCCCCTGAGTCTAGTGACTCATTCACTGTGTGTCGTAGGTTGAAAACTGTACTTATAGTTAAGAAGAATTACACCGCTGTTCAATGCTCCTTACCTAACCATCCACTGATATAGGTAAATGTCATAGACATAATTTCAAAAAGTTATATCTCACTCTATAAAAATAGACGTACAGATATATCAATTTGAAATTGGTGCATAACAACGGATATTCAAAACCAAATATCTGTCGTCCGGCAAACTGCCCAGGCGATTTCCTCAAATATCACCAATTACAACGAATCCCGATATAATGAGGATAATCACCCAATTCCCAATAACTTACTCCCACTCATCATCTGCAAAACCATACAGATGTGAGAATCATATCTGGTAAATACATACCCTGGAGCAAGTGTCTAATTGGGAAATCAGTTTTCTTTTAACAGTACACAGTGAAACTGAAACATGTAAATGTTTTGAAGGGGTATCCGGGTATTCCTAGTAATACCTCTTCCATTATCAGATTCACAACTGTAACCGTATATTTCTTTGCCACCTCTCCAAATCCCTTTATATGTCTTTAGTCATTACCTTTTGTACACCCTCTTAGGCTAAAAGGTTTTCTTCCTTCCCTACCGTTCGGCACCAGCCTATGGTTTGGAAGAAAACTATCCAATAAGCATAATGGGTGTACTATCCCAATCCTAGGAACACTCGCAACCCGAGAGAAGGTAAAGATAAAAGACAACTGAATAAACCTTATTCCTATTTCTCCTGAACCAGAATCCATCCCCGAACTAGAACAAGTTCTTTTCGAGTTCGTATATAACCATACGATGGAGTATCCAAATAACTGTGGATCTTCTTAGTGATACGGAGTGTTCTGGAGAAATACAAAGGTGAAGTGGGAGTGGTAATGAAATACTTGGTTTGGTCGTGAATAGCAGTCGCAGTTTACTTTGCCCTCTTACTAATCCCTTTATTTGTCTTTACATAATACCTTCTGTACACCATCATTAAGCTAATTGGTTTTCTTCATTCCCTACCGTTCGACACCAGCTTAAGATTTGGAAGAAGACTATCCAATTTGCGTAATAGGTGTACTATCTCATAAACCAAGGAGTACTCGCAACCTGAGAGAAGGTAAAAGGAAAAGACAACTGAATAGTCCTATTCATTTTCTCCAGAACCGGAAACCATCCTCGAATAAATTCTTTCGAGTTCGTATATAACCATACGATGGTTTTATCCAATGGAAGTGGACGTTCGTAGTAATACGGGGTGTCCTGGAGAAAAGGGTAAAAGTAGGAGTGGCAATGAGGTATGCAACTCTGACAATCCAAAAGCCAGTCTTATAAGAAGGTTCGGTCAACTTGGTCTCTGAGTCATAGTCACAGGTCGGGTCATGGTTGCTGCCAAAGAGAGAGAGAAAAGAAACACTCAGCGTGCACTCTAACCTAGATCTGAATGGTTATCATTTTATCTAATTAGGAAACCTCCCACTGTAACGTCAAATTCTCCTCCAAACCTGAAAGAAGAATTAGTCGGGATCACCCGAGGAGTAAACGAACTCATCAGTGGGAATCGGGATCCAACTATCATCGCATGATAACGTGACGGAATCCACTCACGTCACCACACTCTAGAAGGTATGCGCAAGCCTGGCAAGTTTCTGTTTCTTTAGAAACTCCCGATGTGATTTTCACCCCTAGGACCCAAGTGACCTTGACTGAGCCAACATATCAAAGGATCCTAGTTAAGTTCAACCCGTCATTATCTTGATTGCATTAGACCCACCCGCACGAGTCCTTGACTGAGCCAAAATGACCGTACGACTGTCCTAACCAATCACATATCCCTAAGACAGAAAAGCATTACAGAGCTACCGCACACGTAGCATGACATACGTAGCACGAATACTAAGCAATACTAATCTGAAATGACGGAGGGCTATGGTTGGTTTTTGGCGAAAAACCTTTAACGTAATGAACTTGGTATCATTGAAGGAACCGGATAGCTTTTTATAAAAATATAGTGACGAAAACCTTTGCTAAAGAGGTCACTCCCGGAGAAAGGATCTCGGCTCTTTCCCCGTAGAATGAGGTGCAGGATATTCCAACTGAATACCACGATGCAAAGCAAAAGGAAATCGGCTATAGTGAAGTTATTACCCTGACGCAAACTTCTGTCCAAGGGGTCACTCCCGGTGAAGGGATCTCGGCCCTTGCCTCGTCGACTGAGGTGCTGGATATTCATAACCGAATACAACTATGCAAAACAAAAGAGAACGTCCTTGCAATAACATTTTTTTGAAAAATTGTTCCAACAACATCTGAATAGCTTTGTTTAGCTTGCATTGATTTGAATCAATGCAGTCCTATCAATTGATCACACCAATAAAGAACGAAAATAATGATGTACATATATGCCATCCGCATTCGCCACTGGGTCCTGTCATCACCCGTTAGGTTACTTAACTAACGACAGAGCGGGGACTGGACTAGCGCGGATGCAAAACATATACAACATCTACTAGTATATATATTGATATATAATATTCACTCAAGACGTGATAAAATGCAACATCACAGAAATGTAACCAGCATCTCAGAACAATACAGATATCTGGGATCCCCGGGTTTCATAGAGCCCCTACTGAAACCCGACGTTCCCCTGGTCGTGTGGATAGCCTGTGCAATGAAATCCTAGATCCCTACGGGCGCGGCAAGTTACCCACCAAAACCTGAAGCGAGGAAGCCCCTTTAAACAACGTGAATGGGCCACCCAGCACTTCACGGAATCCTGTAACTTGAGCACCCCTCCTTGGGTCAACCTGTACCCCCTACGAGTGCGGCGAATAGCCCGCCAATTTTAGAGTGAAGCCCCCTCCGTCTCAACGCCATGAGATGCGGGCACGTTGCCTTCTAGAACCCGGCTATCCGTGCACCCCTCCGTGGGGCAATCCTTGTACAGAAAGTAAAATATATACAACGGGTACATCGACCTCAGCCCGGTCGTGCCCTAAAAGAATAATATACAAACAGGCAGTGACGGCAGTCCACATGTCGGATGCTCTCCCCGCAATATCAAATGTACATAATACCAAAACTGTACTAACATTGCATTCAGGCTATCCACCACGACAGATCCGCAACATCACAGCACAACACAGAACATCAACGTGAATGTCACGTTCGCAAATCCGTCTAAAAGGGCTATAGCAGTTAGACAGGATTTACCGATCAAATGACATTCACGGTCGCAGATATAATGTAAATACTGTGAACTAACATGTTTAAGATTTTTGATCGGCTAAAAATTCCCGAAGTGGGCCCCAAGTACAACTGCAACACTCAAAATAATCTGGGCCCAAACAGAATATACCAAAAACCCCAATTCCAACACAGAGAGTCCCTGAAGAAATTTGGTGAGAAGAAGCCTCATAATGGCGGCGGAACTACGGCCAAAAGGGGGTTATGGCCGCGGTTCCGCGGCGTTACTGTTGAGTCATGTTACAAAATTTCTACAGTGCTCCTAAAAGACCCTGCCTGATTTTCTGCAATCCACCAAATTATTTTTTGACCACAGAAAAATTTTGACAGAAACTAAACTTTGAAAATGCGGTTTTTGGAATTTTCGTTCGATTGAAGTTCTAAACATGTTAGAGCAAGCTAGACTAGGTTAATGGCGTGGCTCTGATACCATGTAGGACTACGGTAGCGCCCCGGCTGTCTATCCGAGGCTAAAATGCGGAAACGAAAATTTTCTTGACTTTAAACCGGCACTACCGCATCCTAAAAACCCGGATCGTAACCATTAACCTAATGCTAGATAACTAGAGATGGGATAGAATGCTATACCGAGCGATCCGTGTCCTTCGGTCTTCGGCCTCCATCCCGATCTCCTCGCGGAATCTCCGGTCTTCACCTCCTCGTCGGAAAGGGCACCACATCGAGAAGTCTTTTTATGGGCTCCCGCTTCATCCGAAGAAACTCGGGCACGAAGTGTGCTAGCCGACGCGTCCTAGGTGTTGTAGAGAATATTTGTGATCACTTTATCTCTTGCATCCATGGCTTTGGATGGAGGTTAAGGATGATGCCATTGTTGGAAGCAATGAGCTAGAGAAGAAAGAGGAAGAAGAAGGAGTTTCATCCTCTTTTCTTTTGTTGTAAGTATGATAGAATGAGAGAGTGAGGAAAATAATATGAGAGCTAACAATGACCCATGGCAGCCCCTCTCTCTCTCTTCCTCTCATATCATCACAAATCAATCCATTAATGTGACATATTTGCTAAAAAAGAGACCATGACTCATGATACAAGTCCATGTCACATTAATGCATTGTCATGATGAAAATCTAGCTCATTATTTCCTTCAGCAAACATTAATCCAAATGTTTGCCATAACAAAGAAAATCCGGCAACATCTAAAGTAAACTCGTGACGGATCATGAGGATACCCCTCACTTGTATATACATACCTGCACCCGCATTCCGACTGAATGCGAATGCGATGAGACTAAAGTAATCCAACAAATATAATACTAGGATCCGGCTTAAACCAAAGCCCACTAGTATGATCCGTCCGATCATGATCCGTGCAATACCGCACGTATAAGATTGAACCCTGCCATATATCATACGGCCTCTACAACGTTTCGCCCGAAACTTGAGAAACTGTCTGTCGGGAGAATCTAAAGACTCGTCAATACCTTGGCTGTGGATTTAACCACTAGCACGTCAGAGGTATTAGCCGTACGTAACGAGCTGCCAGGTATTGACCAAAAGGGAGGTCGATGAGCGAACTCATCCTGACACCCTACTGAGCCTGTCAGTGACAATATCTGTACAGTCCGATCCGTTCGTCTATGAGTATGGCATGGCGGGCCTAGTGGGTTGGTAAAAGTCAGACCCCCAAAAGCGGTACAAGTCGTGTCGAAGGGTAGCCCAGAACACCCTGAGATACTACTGGAATACCTACCAGTAAATCTCCTGCCTCGGCCGAGGGCTTTGTGTAATGGCACTCCTAGATACAGCGCGACCTCACCCCCAATACCGGGAGAGACGAACCCCTGCCGATCCGCTCACTGCCTCCATGTGGCTCGGGACTGTACCCAACTAAAACCTATTTGCACGACTCCTTTGAGCCGTGGTAGGGTAGTAATCAAAGCACAGTGGGAACTCACACGAGACAAATGACGATCTCAGGTTGATGAACTAACCTGTACACATGTCACCAGGGAACTGCTATCTGACGTTAGGTATAATACCAACTAGCATGTTCCCGGCGAGTCTTGTCCGGTGTACTCATAACCCAATGAGCACCTGTATACATCTTAGGTGAACCAACTGACACCAGTGGCTTGTAAGACTGGCCACGGCCCCTCGTCGGGGTCTCGACTGTATGCACTAGTCTACTCTGGAGTATCGATGCCCTGTCTCGAAACTCCCACGACTAGGGACCATTTAAGGATGCGCTTATAGACCCCAGCTCCCACGTATATGATCGCCATCATGCTGCTGGCAGTCAAGCAAGAATCCTAAGGGCTCTATCAACGCGCAATAGTGACCTGTAAGTTCACCTAAAGCAGTACACGATGATAAAGATAAACCAGATAGCATACTATCATCTCGAGTAAGACTGTCCTACCGGTATAGGTCCTCCCTCAATCATTGCAATCACGTGCCTGTGATCAAATAATTGACTCTGAGGGCACTATATCCAACAGCTAAAGAGGTCACTTCCGGTGAAGGGATCTCGGCTCTTTCCTTATTGAATAAGGTGCTGGATATTCTACAAGGAACAGCGCTATGCAAAGCAAGAATTAGAGCTACCAGTTTTTAAACAAGTTTCTACAACATCTTTAGGTTTCTTTTATTTCATTAATCTCATTAATAAAGTCCCATTTTATTATGCTTCACAAGCATCACATTTGAAACGAAATCTGCAATATAATACATATCTCATATATATAATATAAACATTCGTCTCAGGCGGTAATATGATCTCATCACAGAACATTGCAGCAGAAGAACATATATGAAATATTGGATATACTAGGACGTCCGTGTTTTAGTACGAGCCTGTATAAAACACGGATTCCACGGTCGCGATGAATAGCCAAAACCCACATCCCTAGACCCCTACGAGAGCGGCAAGTAACCCTGTCAATTCTAGGGTTAGGAGACCCGGTCTCGACTCCTCGAGATGGTCTCCCACTGGACCCTAGAACCCGGTTACTTGTGCTCCCCGTCTTGGGTCTACCTAATGCGGAAAAGTAAATAATATACAATGGTGATATCATCCTCAGCCCGGAAGTGCCCCAATAAAAGAATATTACATACAAATGAATTTTACATGAATGAAAAAGAAAAACTCTCATCTCACATAAAACCCCCGGCTATTCAAACATGACGATCCAATATAACATATCACAGCAACGCATAATATCTCATATCATCAACGTAAGCAAGTATGCGTATCCTGATTGTCGTTGATGTATAGCAATGAAGCCGGCGATACACCACATACTACGCTTACGGTCGCAGAAAAGAAAGTGTAAAACTACAACAGTTGGAATCCGCAACCTCCTCAGACATCGCATGCCTAACCAAATGAATTCCTTAGACATCGCATGCCTAACAATTATAAACCCCGCATTTTAGTCTCATTATCGAAAACTCTTTTCAATATCAAGTAGGGCAATTCAACAAGATTCCCGACATTCTGATCGAATGCTCGTCGCAAACTTCAGTAGACGGCTGCACCCCCGGATGCCGTCGACGAAGTGCACTAAGGCGGAACACCGCTGCCGCGAGCACCCGAACGGATGCTTTTGGCGACGGGGTTCTCCTACAGTCACTTGGTCGGGGCTATGGGGCGTGGCTGTCTATTAAGTTTACCCGGCGAGTATTCGCGTACGCTACGTGATTGCGACGGAGTTTTGATCGCATCAAAATTCTGTGGTAATCGATCATCTGAGACTGAACTGCTAGATTTATAACATTCAAATTAGTTATCTCATAACTACATGTGGATTCCAAATATTGTATCACATTCCAGATAAATAGACAATGTTAAACTTTCCGATCGAATAATCAAACACCTAAGTTTTCCCAAATAGCTCAACACTTAAGCGGAGTTTAAAAGCAACTATCACATGCCACAGTACCAATGGTCCAGCCGTAGAAGGGTCAAGCCAACGCCTCACATGTGGCAACGCCGTACTGCCCCAAACCCTAAGGTTTAGAGGCAGTTCAAGACGGTCACATAATCGAGTTAAGCTTTGTATTCTTCTAGAGGGTCCACCGTGTTACTTGCATGAATTTCCAGAAATTTTAAACTCGAGAAAAAATCCAACTTTTGAAAAATTTTCCGACAGGGGAAAATGTGAGTTATTGATGTCCATTCGAACTTTTTAATGGTTTCTAAAATTATCCGGAAAAAACATAAACGAAGTTAAATTATCCGATCGAATCAACGAGTCCCCAATACATCCCAGAAAACTCAACACTTGAGTAGAAATAAAAAATTCCCAAAATATCAGGAAAGAAATACGGACATTACTGTGCAAACAGTAAACCCTAATGTTACTGTTTGGCCGCGGAACCGCCGCGCAAGCGAGGTCATTGCCGAGGCTCTGCGGCGCATTAAAGGAATTGGAGGCACGTGCTGCACAGTAATTCTTGTATTTCCCTACTGAATTTTTTTGAGTATTTTTAATATGAAAAAATCAACATTTTTACAAAATTTCCAGATAAGGGTATGTTTTGGGGTTTCGGGGTTCGATCGGAATTTAAACTTCGTCCAGACTTCGCCTGAAGCTCTAGCTTGGCTCTGATACCACTGTAGGGTTACTAGGCACACGCACAAGGGTCTACAAGGTATCAACCATGCCCGATTTAACATTTAGCCATGCCGAACAACCCTTAACAAGATCTTTAGACTAGAGATTAGGCGAAAACAAAGCATGTTAAACACTTTAACACTATGTGAGAGGGATTACAACATTTGTAGTCCAGTCTTTCAATTCTAAAGCTCCGTGTTGAGGTCCCTTCGACGCGATCATCGAATTTCCGGACACTAGAGAGACTCCACGAAGAGAAAGATGCAAGCTTGATTCCGATCTTCGATAACAAAGATGATCTACCTTGAAGTTTCTTTAACACAAGCTCTCACTCACTAAATGAAGTGAACACCCTCATCTAAATGGCAAGGATAGATGAGGATGATGAAGTAGAATTTTAGCTCTCATTTGTTTCTTATTCTCACTCAAAATCATCACTTCATAAAAAGCTAGAAAGCTTTTCATGAAAGAACTCAAGGAAGAAGATGAAGAATCCTTTTCTGATGAATAATGAAACTCAAGAGTGAGGTTAGAAATGGAACCATGGTATATGTAACCATTATAGAGATTTAACTAAGATTATGGGTTGGGTTGGGTTAATAAAGATCTATGCAAAATATCAACACAAATATCTTTGCACAAAACAAAACAAAACCTTCTAGAAACTTCTAGAAAAGCTTAACCCAAATCAAACCCTAACCATGTTTAATCTCCACTAATCATGTTGCATTAATAACCATATCATGTTACAATATTATATATCACACATATAATATTTATTGTAACAAAATAAAATAATAAAATTAACATATATCGCATATATATCAATGTATTACCCGAGTGAGAAAAAGAATTTTTTAGTGAGCTTATATCAGTTAATGCAATTTAATATATCAAATATATAATTATACATTAAATTATCGAATCAACACATGATCCGATAATCCGTCTATTTCATAAATAACCGACTAATATAATCTGTATCAATTCATCGAATCAACACTTGATCCGATGACCCGGCTATATCACATATACCCGGCCGATATCTCATATCGCGAGAATCTAGTACGGTATCACATACACGTATTGTTCTCGGTCCCGCACATATCACATATGTGCTCCTACTTCGTTTTTCCTGAACCAAGAAACCTCTGTGTAGGACTCTAAAGAATCGTCAATACGCTTGCAGTAGGTGATGATCATATCAAACACCCACAAGCTGCAAGCGGTCAGCTAAATGTAACAGCCACCCAGGTATTGAACGATCAGAAGATCAACAAGCAAGCCTGTACATTCTCCTGCGAATCCAATCAGTAACACTCCCGTACAGTCCGGTCTTGTCGTCTGATATGTCGCATATCTCGCCTAGGGGTGGTATACGTCAGACCCCAGTAGCTTGATAAGTCATGTCGATATGAGGTCTATAACATTTCGAGAAACTACTGATAACACTTACCAGTAAATCTCAGCAACCCTGGCCAGGGATTTCCAGTTATAGCCAATCGAACACAGCACAACATCAACTCCCTATACCGGGAGAGACGAATCCCTTCCTGTCGCTCATTGCCTCCATGTGATTCGGGACTGTACCCAAAAGCCACCTTTTTGCACGCCCTCTTGGACGTGGTATGATGGAAATCAAAGCACAGTGGGAATCACACAAGACTCTATGACGATCTTGGGTCAACAGACTACTCTGTACCAGTGTCACTGGAGAACCGCCATCTAACGTGAGGTATAAACCATCTGGGAGTTCTCGGCTCCAGTGTACCCAGTCTCTACTGAGCACCCGTACACCATCCTTGATGTCAAACACCGATGGATATGGGATCATCCATCACCCATCATATGGGTCAAGATGCGTATACGCTAGTCTACTCTGGTGTATCGATGCCCTGTCTCGATATACCCTAGACTAGGAACAGTTATAGGATGTACTCATCGACTACCGTGGCCCCACTAGTATGATCTCATCATAGTCCCAGTAGTCGAGTACATATCCTAACGGCTTTATCAACATGTAACATTGAGACAATCAGAGTACATGTTAAGATAAAGAGCAACCAGATAGCGTACTATCATATCGAGCGAGAAAGTCCTCTCTATATATGTCCAAGCATCCATTACAATATACATCGTATGTACAGTAATGGCCTCTAGGGCATACATATAACTAACATAACAATGTCCCATACCACCGATATATATATATATATCATCAGGAGTAAAATACTCAGAAATCCCAAAAATCAAATACAACATCTATAGTACTACAACATAAATAGGAAAAGACTACGAAATTCTATCACATAACATAATGATTTCAATTCTAATGTGTCATGGCACTACTAATGCTGTGTAGTGTAGCATAGGCGTCTGTGCCCGTGCAACATGGAAATCATTAGTATTTGTGTAAGTGTTCTACGGTGTAACAATCTATATTAACACATATATATCAGAACGATTCTACAGTGATATGGCAGTACCAATGAGGTGTAGTGTAACATATATTTAAGTGCTTGTGTAGCATAGAACTCATTGGTATTGGTGCAGTGTTTTACCAGAGTGTGCGTAACGCGGAAACATATAACATAGAATACATAATGCAAACCTATAAGTAATCTAAACGTACTTATTGTAATTACTTGTTATGAGCTATACCATTATCTTTAGAAATGATCGGAACGTTAAGTTTGAAATAAGGAAGCTGCCTTAGCTTTAAAAGAGGTGTTTGTTTTAGAAACTGGCACACATCCTGGTAGTTTATTTAAAATGCAACGAACCGTGGTTTTTAAAATAATATAACTCATACCAGTATTACATCCTAAACCAGAGCATAATCTATCTCTACGAGTTAAAGAATAAATTGGCCGTTATTCGGCATACGAAGTTCATCATTTCTGATACGTATAAATCCTTGTATTATAGCTCATCATATCGCTAAATCCATATCAACTTAAGTACGGCATGATCCTTCGTACAAACTCATCAAATCATACCCATATCGTACGGATCAAATATCATGTATATCTCGTTTAAGAACCATATATGAAACTTTATGAAAAATGGAGGGTATACAAGATACAGTACCATATCAATGCTTTCATGAAAAGCTAAACTTAAGTAAATATCATAATAATAATCATAAGGTTGCGGGGGTGCTATACGCCATCCACCCGACTTCCCCCGCAGATGTAAATCTACTCACCGGAAATACGTCGTATCCACTCAGGAATCGCCAATCCTTTTTCCTTTCTCCTTTCCTTGCGGCCTTCGAAGTCCCCATATTTGAATCTAACATTGCAATAACTTGTATAAGGAAATGCTACTCCGATACGACCAAATCATGAAAACACAAGTTGTACGTTCTAGCTATACCACATACGACTATTGCATATGATCTAGTACTTATTTTAACTGGAATTTAACCTAACGCTGTTTCGTAACAGAAACAGAACGCATTACGAATTTCCCATGTCGTATTATAGGTTTTTAGATACCTTTTCCGATATTAGCTTTCAGATTTCATATACAGTTAAACTAACTTGTTTAAATAATATCAAAATAGCCAAAACTCTACACAGAATCCTACCCAACAACCCAAAACACAAACTCTCCTTACAAATCCGGCGACGCCGGAATCTTCCCTTATGTCGCCGGCCCAAAACCGATCCCCTTGGTTCGTGCTTCTAGGGTTTGTTTTAGGTCCAACATACATCATTTTGGCACTGTTTGGTTAAGTTTAATTTACTCTGAATAATAGCAGATTACATAGAGCTAAGTTTTACCAAAAATACGATATTTCAACATTCGATTCCTAATTTTCTTACAACTATAGAGCTAAAGTCTACTGAGTTTAAGCATTATACCTACTGAGTATAGTTGAAAGGCTTCCTTCAAGACACCCAACTCCTTAGCTCCTAACTTGATATTGGAACTCCTTAGCCATTTTCTCCTTCTCACTTCTCTTCTCTTTTATTTTTTTTTCTTTTCTTGTTCTTCATTTTCTTAAACTTTTGAATTTTTTTCTGAATGTTTAAATTGTTAAAATGATCTGAACACACTAGATAAAAGGATGAAGGGAAGGGTGAGATGTAGGAGGAGGTGTCACCAAGTAAGATGTGGTTTCATGCAAGGAGGAGGTGTGGGGAGTGTGTTGTGCATGAGAGGAGGTGGTGGCCAAACCTTATCTCTTCCAAATTGATTCAATTTGTAATTAAATTCTGAACTAAAACATTTTCTACCCATTTTCCACTTGCACCCTCACAAATCCAAATTTGCATAATTTTCCTTAATTTAATATAAAAACCCTTCACAACTTATATTACTATAAAACAACCTTTTTATTAAAATGAAGCTAAAATTCACATTAAAACCCTTATAATTTATTTATGTTGCATGCTAAAATTAAAATTTAATTTGTTTTACATATATCTTATGAAATTGTCTTATTTGGTTTTAATAACTTTTTAATTTAACACTTTATTATTTAATTAATTAATTTTATTCATTTCCAAATTTTCTGAATGTTACAACTATCCTGGCCCCACTTGTATGATCTGCATCGTAATCCTGGTAGTCAAGTATACATCCTAAGGGCTTTACCAACATGTGAGAGCTTGACAGTATCACAATACTAGTCAACATGTTAAGATAAAGAGTAACCATATAGCATACTATCATGTCGAACAAGAAAATCCTCCCTATATATGTCCAAGCATCCATTGTAATATACAATCATGTAAAACAATAGCCTCTAGGGCATACATACAACTAACAAGGCGGTAGTGATAGAGTAGGCAGTGGGGTGTTGCCATTGACATTGGTACTGGTGTTGTTGGGAGAATCCATGACCTTGATAGAAAAAGAAATGGTTATGATAGATTCAAGAAATTAGAAATGTAAGGAATGCATAGTTGTTGTTTCTTATAATTCTTATGATATATTGCTTAAGACTTCATGCAGAACTGACCTGCATGGGCCGCCAACAAAATCTGTCACGCCCCGCTTCCCAGTAGTTAGAAACGGTGATGTGGCAGGCAGAAACGTATTTACTAAGAAATAAATAAGTTAAGCGTATCTAAGCAATATATAAAATTATACAAGAATGACAAGTGATATAAAATATAACAGCAACTTTATTTACATTCATCTTTACATACAACTGTTTGAAAAGAAAAGATACAATGAGTAAAGCAGTACCTAAACAATGACATACAAAATGAAAGTGCAAGTGAACTAGTAGTCAGGCTAAGGGGTGAGCTGGTCCAAGTCTTCCTGGCTAGCCTCAATCTCCTGAGAGTCCGGTCCTCTTGATGAACATTCCAAATAAAGAAATAGGAAGGAATGTCATCAGTGAACTAACACTCGGTAAGTCCCAAAAGTAGAACAAGAAGATAGTATATAAAGTGAGAATGAACAGGTAAAGTATATGATTGATTACCGGTATATGATAGTTATTATAACGTGGTTGTTTGTAGCTTGGTAAAGAAGGTATTCATGTATACGAGAGCAGTCCATCTTACCCCGTGGACTATGGTAACATGTAGTATAAGGCCCCGTCATAACCCATGGGACAACGGAACGATAATTCATGCAGGTGTCTTTTAAGTGACCTCTCGTGCCACGATATATGTTCCATACCAATCTACCTCTTTATCCCCGCATATTGTATTGTATAGATTTTGTTTACAAGTCTTACCGAAACAATGGATACAAAATTTTCAAGTATTCATGTTCAGGATGTAATCAAGTATTCAAGTCAAGTTATAACCATGGTTCGGTCAAGTCAAGTCAAGTACACATGTTTGATATTGATGTTTGGATTCGAGTATTCATGTTTATGATTAAGTATTCATGTTTGATTTTGAATTCATGTTTGAATTGGACTCAGTTCATGGCATTTTATTGAGAAACTTGTCCTTTTTGGTATCTTGATGGTATTTTTTTTGGCAAACTTGTTAATCTTTCATTTTGAGAAAAATTATAGGTTTATTATATTTGAAAATATGGATTTATAATTTTATATAACTTTTCAAAAAAAATTAATTATATTTTATATAGAAAAAATTTGTATTTCTTAAAAACGTATTTAAATCCTTTAGAGATCGAATGCTCCGTGAGGAGATCTGCATCTCGCTTTACTAGCCCAAGGATATACGATAATCCGCACCATCCATTAGCGCATCCCCTAAAGAGGGTTGTAGATGCATAATCGCAAAGGATATGAAATACCGTTTTAAAAAAAATCCAGTTTTAGATTTATATGGTATTTTATTGTAATGTTTTCTTCATAACAAATATTCATACAAAATAGGCATCGTACTATGGAACCAAGTGCACGTGTAAGGTAGGTCGTTACCCTGTGAAGTTTTCCTAAAGATATTGTTTTAACAAATACTAAATGAGGTGTTTATAAAGTTCAAGGTATTTTAATGAAAAGGTTCTACAATGGTTGTTTCATATGAGAATTTTGATGAAATTTGATTCTAAACATTAGGGTTTAAGGTTACAAGTGATGTAATAAAATTAGATTGATTAAATTATAAAGGAAAAGGGAGTTATATGTTTTTAAAAAAGAAGATGTCGGTATTAACTCCACTTTTACTAATATAAAATTTGAACAGTAATTTCAATGGAAAGAAGGAGATTTTGGAGGGACTTACGGTTTAGAAAACTCAAAGAAGGGTTAGGAAGGAAAGAGTGTCATCGTGGCGTCGCGGGAGCTCCGGAATTGGATTCGATCTTCGCCGGAACAAACTTTCTCTCTAACTCCACTTTATTTTACTTGCACTAGGAACTTTTTAGAGAGTTTTGGCTAGAATTTTCAGAATGATGCTGAGCCAAGGTAGGGGGTGGTATTTATGGTGAAGAATTAGGGTTTAATAATTAAAATTGTGGATTAAAAAGCATTAAAATTGTGTTTAATTATGAAATGAAAGGTCTCTTTTTGATTGCAGGAAAACAAACAGTGCAGAGGCGTTAGGGGTAGGTGAAGAGGTGTGTGTGCAAAGCTCGGGCTTCATTGGCCTTCATCCGACCGTCGGCGTCGGCCAAATACTCATTTCCGCCGAATGATTGGTGACATCTGGCCCCGAAATTAATGCCAGCTGATTAAATCCCTGTTTACTCCATTTTCCACATGTTTGATTTTTCTGAACTTTTCATTTCCCGTATATTGCATGTGTAATCTTTTGGGCTTCCAAAAAGTAAAAAAAATCAGAAAAAAATAATTGTGTTTGATGGGAATCGAACGCAGGGGCTACGTTACAGCAGTGTAAAGGCTTTACCAGTGTGCTACAAGTTGTTTCTTTCTATTATTTCACAAAAGTGACTTATAACTGAAACTCAGGCAGTAAAACTCATTTCTTGTATATTAACAGAAAATTTCCATACAAAGATTTTAGAGTCGTTACAAGTGGGTTTAACTATAAGCACGTCAGCGGCACTGGCTGTACGTAATGGCTACCCAGGTACCTGTCGAAAAGGAAGGCCGATGAGCAAGCTCATCCAGACCACTACTGAGCCTATCCATGACAATCTCCGTACGGTCCGGTCTCTTTGTCTAAGAGTATCGCATACCGGGTCTAGGGGATGGTAAACGTCAGACCCCTACTGACCCGCTAAGTCATGTCGATATGGCTCAGGACCGATCCGAGAAACTACCGATCTAACCATCAGTAAATCTCAACAGCCTTGGCCAAGGTCTTATGGTTCTGGCCAACCGGACACAGTGCGATATCAACTCCTAATACCGGGAGAGACGAATCCCTGACAATCACTCACTACCTCCATGTGGCTCAGGATAGTACCCAACCAAAACCTGTTTGGATGACTCAGTAGAGCCGTGGTAGGGTAGTGATCAAAACATAGTGGGAACTCACACGAGACAAATGATGATCTCAGGTCTAAAGACTAACTTGTACTCATGTTACGTGAGAACCGCTGTCTAACGATAAGTTTAATACCATCAAGAGATTCTAGGCGAATCCGTCCAGTGTACTCACCCCCAGTGAGCACCTGTAAGTCCATGCTATGCACCCCATGGGATTGCGGGGAGGCGGAAAATATGAAATACGAAAATTATATACTTCGTAGTATCGACAAACCGCCAAGATCGTATTTAAACCTAAACTAGCACAAAGTAAATGAAGTATACACTACATGAACAGAAGTTATACCTCACGTAACCGGTCCTTCTTCTCCTCGCTGTCCTCCTCACCTGTGCGAGCTCCTTGGAATGGTGCGGATGTCGTCTCCTCGTCGGCTTTCTTGGATCGAAGATGATCCACCCGAGAGCTTGTGTACCGGGAACCTTCTTCAACAACCGAAGAAACTAAGACCTCTAGTATGCTACAATAGATGACCTAGACTATGTAGAGTGTGTGAGTGGATTGGTTTTATCTCTTCTTACCCTAGATTACTCAACACATGAGTGTACTAAGGTTATGAGGTTGATGAAGGTGAAGAAAGAAAAGCTAGTGAGCTCTTGCAATGAAAATAGAAAATGAGTCTCTCCCTTTTGTTGTGAACTGAACTCTTTTTATTATCCATGAGATAAATCACAATGAATAATTAGTAAAAGAGTTGAATAGTCAACAAATGACTCATGGCTTGAAAAGGAAACAATTGTCCAAAGAAGCCATGTCTAAATACATGTAATATCCACCTCATTTCCTATTACATAATGCATTATTAATTTAACCTAAAAAGAATAATGCAATTATGTCATGTCATCTTCATCTAGCATTTTACAAAAAAATGCCCCTCGTCTGTATATACATACTCGTATCCGTATTCCGAAAAATACGAATACAAAAGAGACAAAAACAATCCATCGGTATAATACTAGGATCTGGCTTAAACCAAAGCCTAATAGTATTATCTGTCCGCATCATCATCCGTGCACAAGTACACGTACATGACCGAACCCTTGTCGTAAAACCATATGACCTCTACATATTTCGCCCGATGCAGGGAAACCCTCTGTGTGGGACTCTAAAGTCTCGACACTACGCTGGCAGTGGGTTTAACCATAGGCCGCAACCGCCACTAGCTGTACGTAACGGCCCCCTGGTAGATGTTGATAAGAAAGCCGATGAGCATAACTCATCCGAACTCCTATTGATCCTGTCTATGACAATCTTCGTACAGTCCGGTCTGTTCGTCTAAGATTGTCGCATATCGGTCCTAGGGGGCGGCAACCGTCAGACCCCTAATAGTGCAATAAGTCGTGTCGGGACGCGGCCAAAAACACCCTGAGAAACTACTGGAATCCCTACCGGCAAATCTCGCTTGCCCTGGCCAAGGAATTTGTGTAATGGATTTCCGAACACAGCACGATATCAACCCCCAATACCCAGAGAGACGAATCCTATCTAACCGCCACTGCCTCCAAGTGCTTCGGGAATGCACCCAACTACTACCTATTTGCACAACTCAGCAGAGCCGTGGTAGGGTAGTAATCTAAGAAAAGTGGTAACACACTTGAGGCGAAGTAGCAGTGTCAAGTCGATGGACTAAGCTGTACTCATGTCACTTGGGAACTGCTACCTGACGATAGGTATATTACCAACCAGCAGTTCCCCACGAGTCCATCCAGTGCAACTCATAACCCAATGAGCACCTGCATACTATCTCCAGTACGACATACTGATGGCTGTGGGACAGACCATCTCCCATGCTAGGATGAGAAGCGTATATACTAATCTACTCTGGAGTATCGATGCCCTGTTTCGATAATCCTATGACTAGGGACCTGTGTAAGGATGTGCTTGTAGACTACCCAGCCTCCACTAGTGTGACTGCCATCACAACGCTGGTAGTCAAGCAAAGATCCTAAGGGCTCTATCAATATGTATTAGCGACACATTAAAAGAAATATATACACATATTAAGATAGATACAAACCAAATAGCATACTACTATATCGAGTAAGACTGTCATAAATCCGTGTATATATCCCAAGCTTCCAAAATATAATATACAAACTAGTACTATACAATAATGGCCTCTGGGGAATATTACACTAACAATTTCCTACTTGCACTAAGGCCATGTGCTGGCATAACGCAGACCTATCATCTCGAAAAGCCTTTCGAACTGCGTCTGAGAGATGGAATTTATGAATGGATTTGCAGTGTTGTCCTCAGTAGCAACTCTCCGTACCTCGATCTCTCGGCGATCCACGATCTCTCTGATCAGGTGATACTGCCTCAAGATGTGTCTGGACTTCTGATGGGACCTGGGTTTCTTTGCTAAAGCTATAGCCCCGTTGTTGTTACAATACAGAGGTACTGGATCAACAATGGATGGAACCACCTGAAGTTCTGTTAAGAACTTCCTCATCCAGACTACTTCTTTTGCAGCATCAGAAACTGCGATTTACTCCGCTTCCATCGTCGAGTCAACAACGGTTTCTTGCTTGGAACTCTTCCAACAGACCGCCCCTCCATTGAGGGTAAAGACATAACCCGACATGGACTTGGAGTCATCCTTGTCACTCTGGAAGCTAGAGTCAGCAAAGGCCTCGATCTGGAGGTTTTTTCCGTCGTAAACAAAGAACATTTCCTTAGTCGTTCTCAAGTACTTAAGAATGTTCTTTACTGCTATCCAGTTCTTCTCCCCAGGGTTTGACTGATACCTGCTTACCACGCTTAGTGCATAAGCTACATCTGGTCTGGTACACAACATCGCATACATTATAGAGCCTACTGCAGAAGCGTAGGGTATAATTGACATGCGATCTCTTACCAAATCAGTTTTGGAAGACATCTATTTTGAGAGGGTGATTCCGTGACAAGCCGGTAAATTACCGCGCTTTCAATCTTCCATATTGAATCTTTTTAGTATGGTGTCGATGTACCTGGACTGTGAAAGTACCAACATCCTCTTAGATCTATCACGATAGATCTGGATCCCTAGAATGTAAGAGGCGTCATACAGGTCTTTCATGGAGAACCTTTGTGATAAGAACCCTTTGACAGATTGTAGCATAGGAATGTTATTTCTTATCAAGAGAATGTCATCCACGTACAAGACGAGGAATACAACAGTTCGTGCTACAATCTTACTATAAATGCATGGCTTATGATAAAGTCAAATTCTTTGACCGTCTCATCAAAACAGATGTTCCAACTCCGTGATGCCTGCTTTAGTCCATAGATGGACTTAAGCAACTTGCATACTTTCCCGCTGCTCCCACTCTGAATGAAACCCTATGGCTGGTCCATATAGACACAATTTTCCAAATGTCCATTTAGAAAAGTGGCCTTTACGTCCATCTGCCAAATCTTATAATCGTGGAAGGCAGCAATGGCAAGAAGGATTCGAATGGATTTGAGCGTAGCTACTGGAGAAAAAGGTTTCATCCTAGTCCAAACCAGGTCTTTGACGAAATCCTTTTGCAACAAGTCTAGCCTTATAGGTTTCAATCTGTCCATCTATACCAATCTTCTTTCTGAAGATCCATTTGCAGCCTACTGGTTTTACTCCTTCTGGAGCTGTTAGTGTATATGCCCTAGAGGCCATTACTGTATCATACTAGTTTGTATATTACTTAATGGATGCTTGGGATATTCACCTTGTATATACAATCTTGCTCAAAATAGTAGTATGCTACTTGGTTTGTTTCTACTTCAATGTGTACATGTGTTTATTTTAGTATATCGCCTATACACATTAGTGGAGCCCTTAGGATCTTTGCTTGATTACCAGCGATGTGATGGCCGTCACACTAGTGGGGCTGGGTAATCTATAAGCTCATCCTTATGCAGGTCCTTGGTCGCAGGACTATCGAGACAGGGCATCGATACTCCGGAGTAGACCAGCGCATGCGCTTCTCATCCCAGTATGGGAGACGGTCTGTCCCACAGCCGTCAGTACGTCGTACTTGAGATAGTATGCGGGTGCTCGTTAGGTTACGGGTAAACTGGACAGGACTCGTCGGGAACTGACTAGTTGGTATTATACATATCGTCAGTTATCAGTTCCCAGGTGACATGAGTACAGCTTAGTCCGCTGACTTGACACTGTCACTCCGCCTCGAGTGTGTTCCCACTGTACTTTGATCACTACCCTACCACGGCTCAAAGGAGTCGTGCAAACAGGTAGTGGTTGGGTGCAGTCCCGAAGCACTTGGAGGCAGCGACGGTTAGACAGGATTCGTCTCTCCCGGTATTGGGGGTTGACATCGCGCTGTGTCTAGGAGAGCCATTACACGAGTAGTCCCTGGCCAGGGCAAACGAGATATACTGGTAGGTTTCCAGTGTTATCTCAGGGTGTTTTGGGCTTCGCTCCGGCACGACTTGTACCGCTATTGGGGGACTGACGTTTACCGCCCCCTAGGCCCGCCATGCGATGTATCAGACGAACAGACCGGACTGTACGGAGAATGTCACACTCAGGCTCAGTAGGAGTTCAGATGGGTTTCGCCTCGTCGATCTTCTTGTCGGCACTACCTGGGGACCGTTACGCACAGCTAGTGCCGCTTGCGGTCTGTGGTTAAACCCACTGCCAGCGTAGTGTCGAGTCTTTAGAGTCCCACACAGAAAGCTTTTCGCCTTTAGGCAAAAGAGTAGAGGTCGCATGGTATTGCGACAGGTCGCATGGTTTTGCGACAGGGTTCGGTCACATCCGTGCACTTGTGCGCGTACAGTGTCCGGACAGTTTACACTAGCGGGCTTTGGTTTAAGCCAGATCCTAGTGTACCTTATGGGATTGGATTTATCCAGTTTGCATTCGTGTTCCTCGGAACGCGGATGCGGGTGTGTATGCACAGTTGACAGGGAGACAGAGGCAGTGGATTCTCATTAGGGTTGTTGACAGTTGACCGTTGACTATTTGACTTTTTGCTCAACCCTAATGAGAATATGATATGTGATTAACTATTATATTAATTAAGTATTATGGTGATATGGTTGTTGACTTTGTTGACTTGTTGACTTTTGTTGACTTGTTGACTTTGTTGACTTGTTGACTTTTGTTGACTTGTTGACTTTGTTGACCGGTTGACTAGGCTTGACTAGTGGACCATCATGATAACCATAGCCATCATTTCATGGCAAAGACTTTTTCTTGCTTGCTCATTTGTGTAAAATGAGTGCATGAAATGATATGGTTATGGTTGCTTCAAACCATCACATAAGACTTTTGTTAGTATGATGAGTTATGATTGCTTTGGATTATGAGAGGGTGAAAGACAAAATAGAGCCTCATTCTTTCTTGCTCACTCTCTCTCTTGTTCTTGAGCTCTCCTTTTGCTCTCACCCTTTTGCTCTTGCTCCCTCTCTTTAATCTATGGTTCTCTTGTCTCATGAGTTGAGAATCAAGAACCATAGATAAAATCCCATTCTAATTCTTCTCTACTCATTCTAGTTCACTAGGTTTAGCAAACCAAGTGAACTAGTTTCTTCAAAGAACGAAGAAGGAGATAAAGGTTGGAGCTTTCAGGTGGATCTATCTTCGGCGTACGGAGACGACGAGAAGAAGCCACTCCGGACCACCATCGGAGCTTGAAGACGAAGGAGTTCAAGACAAGCAAGGTATAACCCCCTAACAGAGTAGCTAGAAACTCGTAGTTAGGTTGCTAGATAGATGTTTAACCAAGATCCGGGTTTTAGGTCCATGTTACCACCTCCGTAAAAATCGTTTTTTACCAAATTCCGCATTCCCGAAAGTACCGGGAGAGGTAGCATGGACTTACAGTGGTATCAGAGCCTAGTTAAACTCTATCTAACAAGTTAGCAAGTAACTAGAAGATCGATCAAAGAAAAAGTCCCGAAAACAAAACCCCAAATTTTCAACTTTCTGTCGATTTCAAAAGTACTGGAAAAACTTTTTGGAACACACCTAAAATCGACTCAGGCTTTTTTAAAGAATCTGCAAAATTTTGGGCCCCTGACTCGATCAAAGCGCCGCGTTTCCGCGGCGGGAGCACGCTCCCGCCGCGGAAACGCGGCCGAGTTGACTCGGTCAGGGGTTTTATTTTTTGCAGTTTACTATTAGGGGTATTTTGGGATTTTTGGTATATATATTTTCTGCCCAGATTTTCCAGAACGAAAATTTTATTTTGGGGTCCCGAAAATCCGTATTTTTGATCGAACTTGTAAAAGACTTAAGCTAACGAGTTTTCTGTAATGTGATATTTGTATTGAACGTCTACTAATCGCTATATGTCGATTAGTGGGGGTTATACAAATCTGTGATCTGTAATGTTGCTGGAATGTGTATATGAATATGTTGGATTGTCGCGGGTGAATAGCCGGGGGTTGTGAGACGAGAGTTTTCTTTTCTTTCAATTCATGTAAATTTGTAAATTGATGTAATAATTATTTGTATGGCCGCACAACCGGGTCGGGGTTGTAGCCGTCATTGTATAATTTCTTTTTACTTTTTTTGCTCCTAGGATAGACCCATGGAGGGGGTGCACAAACTACCGGGTATGCCGAAGTGTCGAGTGGCCTACTCATGGAGATGAGGGAGGTTACTACGCTTCGGGTACTTGGCGGGTAGTTTGCCGCACCCGTAGGGGTCTTTGGGGGGGTATTTGGCTATTCACCGCGACCGTGTAATTTGTCTTTCGTTACAGGCTCGTACGAATTACAGATTCCTAGTATATCCAATGTATTCATCTGTGATCTGAAATGTTTATCATTGCAGTATATCTATATATGATATTATTTAGGCGTTGCTTATGTTTTACAGACGCGCTAGCCCAGCCCCCGCTCTGTCGTTAGTTAAGTAACCTAAGGGGTAATGACGGGGCCCCGTGGCGAATGCGAATGGCATAAGCGTACGTCATATTTTGGTTGTTTTCTGCAATAGTAGGATTAAATGATGGGACGCATTAAAAGAACTAATGCAAGAATATCACGCATTAAAAGAACTAATGCAAGATAATAAACCAAGTTAAAGTCGTTGGAACACTTTCGAAAAACCACTCGGTTCTTTTCAAAAACAACTTTTAAATACGGAGCTTGAGCCACTCCTTTTAAAAGCTATCTCGTTCCATCGACTATATCAAGTTCACTACGTTCACGGTTTTGCCAAAACCATCCGTAGCCCTCCGTCGTTTCACATGAATAGTCAATAGTATTCAAGCTGTGTATGTTGGCCAAAGTCAAGGCACAGTGATTGGTAGCTATTGGGTGTTCATGTGTAGCATAGATAGATGCGTTGGTTTGGGACAGTCGTACTGCCATTTTGGCCAAAGTCAAGGGTAGGTACGGATGGATCCAAATTAACCTGGATAATGACGGGTAGAACTTGACATGTGACTTATGATATTTTGGCCAAAGTCAAGGTCATAAGAGCATGGGGCAAAAATCCACATCGGGAGTTTCATAAGTACTGAAACTTGCTAGATTTGCATACCATTTGGAGTGTGATGATTCTGGTAGGATTCCTTCAGTTTCGTCACGCAATGATATTTGGATCCCGATCCTACTGTGAGTATATGCTACTCCTCGGGAAATTTCTCACTTAACGATCAATGCTATAAACCTAGTAGGTGCCTAGAAAGGTGTTAGCGGGGCTACGCCCCAAGGGAAAAGAGGTTCTCTAATTAAGGAACTTCGCGAAAGCGTTGGAAAACCTCCCTCGAAGTACCGACACCGGCCTGGCTGAACGGTTAAGCAAGTATTGTACGGTGGGATTGATCCTGACTAATTCTTCCTTTATGGTTTGAGGAGGGATTCGAGAAACAGTGGGAGCCATCCTGTTTAGACAAACTAAAAACCACTCTAAACTTGCAAGAGCATCATGCTGAGTGTTTCTTCTTCTCTCTCCTAATTGCAGCGACCAATCAACATGACTGGACTTAAGTTACTCCTAGATAAAAACAAACTGACAGGGCCAAACTACAAAGATTGGCTCAGGAATGTCAAGATAGCAATCACTTACGACAAGCTGGGGTATCTTCTTACCACCAAAGCTCCCCCTGTCCCTGGTCCAACTTCCAGCGTCGCGGATAAGGAAATCTGCAAGACTTGGGAGATTGATAGCGCGAAGGCCAAATGCCTCCTGCTTGCCTCGATGGATAACGAACATCAGAGGAGGCACGAGAATATGGACATGGAATCCATATTGCTTCATACAAAAGAACTGTATGGAGAACAATCTCGTATCGCAAGATACGAAGCGTCGAAAAAGTTATTTTCGACAAGAATGGCCGTCGGATCATCAGTAGCCGAGCACGTGCTAAAGATGATCGGCTACATTGAGGAGCTCGCGGACCTAGGGATCACATTGGAGAGTGAGCTATATACGGATATAGTTCTCCAGTCCCTTCCTTCCACTTACGCCCAGTTTATACTGAACTTCAACTTACAAGAAAAAGAGGTTGAACTTTCAGACTCCTCAACATGCTGAGGAGCGCAGAGGGCACCCTACAGAAAGGTAGGGATACATCCACTTTGTTTGTAGGAGGATCATCTTCTTCTAGGTCCAAGGCGAAAGCCAAGGGAAAGAAGAAGAAGGCCCCCGCCAAACCAAGGGGCGGTGTTAGTAAAGTGGATACGAAGGGAAAAGGTAAAGCAACAAAGATAGCGGGGAAGCTTGTGGATAAGGAAGAATGCTTCTATTGTCATAAGAAAGGACACTGGAAGAATGATTGCAGGGCCTGGAAGGCCAGAACACAGGAATTGAAGCAGGTTGCAGCTTCAGCTTCAGGTGTGTATGTTATTGAAAACTGTCTTTCAATAAACTCTACTTCCTGGGTATTGGATACCGGATCAGGATCTCATATCTGTAATTCTTTGCAGGCGTTGAGAAACCGTAGGGTTTTGAAGGCAGGTGACATGACCCTCAGAGTTGCGAACGGAGCTAGCATGGATGCTAAAGCCGTGGGGGACTATCACCTGGGAATGTCAGATGGACATGTTTTGGTTTTGCATAATTGCTTTTTTGTACCCAACGCAACTTGTAATATCATTTCTGTATCTTTAGTTTCTAAAGAAGGTTATGAATTTGCGTTTGTAAGTAATGTTGTAAACATTCACCTTAATCAAGTTTTGATTGGGTCAGGTACATTGAGTAATGGTATATACGTGTTAAACCAACCACAGATTTTTAATGTCCAGAATACACACAAAAGAAAGTCTCCAGAAATAAATCAGACTTTCTTATGGCATTGTAGATTGGGTCACATCAATGAGAGAAGGTTTACGAAGTTACATACAGAAGGGTATTTGAATGCGTTCGAATATCAGTCGTATGCCACTTGTCAATCCTGTCTCAAAGGAAAGATGACAAAGACTCCGTTTACTGGACATGGAGTAAGAGCGAGCGAGCTCTTAGGACTCGTACACAGTGACGTGTGCGGTCCAATGTCTACACATGCCCGAAGCGGACATTCTTACTTCATTACTTTTACGGATGACTTCTCAAGGTACGGTTATGTCTTCTTGATGAAACATAAGTCCGGGGCCTTTGGAAAATTCCAGGAGTATAAGAATGAAGTAGAGAAACAGACCGGCAAAAGTATTAAGATTCTAAGATCGGATCGAGGTGGAGAATACTTAAGTGCCGAGTTCCTGGACTATTTAAAAGAGAACGGAATTCTCTCTCATCTTACTCCTCCATACACCCCGCAACATAACGGTGTATCGGAGAGACGGAACTGCACCCTATTGGATATGGTACGGTCCATGATGAGTAACGCTGAGTTGCCGCGATCATTCTGGGGATATGCGCTAGAATCAGCCGCATACCTTTTGAACTGAGTTCCCACTAAGACTGTGCCTACTACGCCATTTGAGATGTGGTGTGGGAAGAGACCCCATCTTAATCACATTAAGACATGGGGAAGTCCAGCTTTTGTCAAAAAGCAGCATGCGGACAAGCTCGAGGCACGCTCAGTACTGTGCAAGTTTGTGGGATATCCAAAGAATTCCAAGGGATATTTCTTCTACTGTGAAGAGGAACAAAAAGTTCTTGTTTCTCGTCATGCCTACTTTCTAGAACACCAGTTCATAGAAAAGGAAATAAGTGGGAGCGCAGTAGAACTGGAAGAAATTCCAGAACCACGGACTATTACTGAAAGTATAGTGGAACCAGAGGGTTCGGAAGAACAGGACATTCCTACGCCGCTCCGCAGGAGTAGTAGGCAGTCTCATCCGCCCGAGAGATACTGCGGTTTTCTCATAGACGGGGATAGAGAGGATTGCATCATAGATTATGATGAGCCTACTAGCTTCCAGCAGGCCGTTCAGAGCGTTGACTCAGTGAAATGGCTGGATGCAATGCGGACCGAAATGGAGTCCATGTACACCAACAAGGTATGGACGTTGGACATTGCTCCAGACGGGGTAAAACCCGTAGGATGCAAGTGGATCTTCAAAAGGAAGATTGGTGTAGATGGACAGGTTGAGACCTATAAAGCTAGGCTGGTAGCAAAGAGTTTTCATCAAAGACCTGGCTTGGACTATGACGAAACCTTTTCTCCAGTAGCCATGCTGAAATCCATTCGGATCCTTCTTGCCATTGCTGCCTTCCACGATTATGAGATCTGGCAAATGGACGTAAAGACAGCTTTTCTAAATGGAAATTTAGAGGAGTGTGTCTATATGGACCAGCCAGAGGGTTTCATTCAGAGTGGGAGCAGCGGAAAGGTGTGCAAGTTGCTTAAGTCCATCTATGGACTAAAGCAGGCGTCGCGGAGTTGGAACATCTGCTTTGATGAGACGGTCAAAGAATTTGGCTTTATCAAAAATCCAGATGAACTATGCATCTATAGTAGATTTGTAGCGAGAACTGTAGTATTCCTCGTTTTATACGTGGATGACATTCTCTTAATAGGAAATGACATTCCTATGCTACAATCTGTCAAGGGGTTCTTGTCACACAGGTTCTCCATGAAAGACCTGGATGATGCCTCATACATTCTGGGTATCCGGATCTACCGTGACAGATCCAAGAGGATATTAGGACTTTCTCAGTCCAGGTACATCGACACCGTGCTGAAAAGATTCAGTATGGAAGATTCCAAGCGCGGTAACCTGCCGGCTTGTCACGGGATCACCCTCTCTAAAGAGATGTCTCCCAAGACTGATTCGGAGAGGGATCGCATGTCTATTATACTCTACGCTTCTGCGGTAGGCTCTATAATGTATGCGATGTTGTGTACCAGACCGGATGTAGCTTATGCACTGAGTGTGGTAAGCCGGTATCAGTCAAACCCTGGGGAGAAACACTGGATAGCGGTAAAGAACATTCTCAAGTACCTGAGAAGGACTAAGGAGATGTTCTTGGTGTATGGCGGAAAAGACCTCCAGATCGAGGCCTTTGCTGACTCCAGCTTCCAGAGTGACAAGGATGATTCCAAGTCCATGTCGGGTTTTGTCTTTACCCTCAATGGAGGGGCGGTGTGTTGGAAGAGTTCCAAACAGGAAACCGTTGCAGACTCGACGATGGAAGCGGAATACATCGCTGCATCTGATGCCGCAAAAGAAGCAGTCTGGATGAGGAAGTTCTTGAAAGAACTTCAGGTGGTTCCGTCCATTGTTGATCCAATACCTCTGTATTGCGACAACAATGGGGCTATAGCCTTAGCGAAGGAACCCAGGTCCCATCAGAGATCCAGGCACATCTTGAGGCGGTATCACCTGATCAGGGAGATCGTGGATCGCCAGGAGATCGAGGTTCGGAGAGTCGCTTCAGAAGATAACATTGCAGATCCATTCACCAAGGCCCTGCCCCAGACTCAGTTCGAGCGGCTGATCGAGATGATAGGTCTTCGATACGCCAGTACTGTTGGAGATAGTGCCCTCAGAGTAAATTATTGGGTCACAGGCACGTGATTGCAATGATTGAGGGGAGGACCTATCCCGGTAGGACAGTCTTACTCGAGATGATAGTATGCTATCTGGTTTATCTTTATCATCGTGTACTGCTTTAGGTGACCTTTCGAGTCGCTATTACACGTTGATAAAGCCCTTTGGATTCTTGCTTGACCACCAGCAGTATGAGGGCGATCATATAAGTGGGAGCTGGGGGTCTACAAGCACATCCTTAAAAGGTCCCTAGTCGTGGGAGATTCGAGACAGGGCATCGTTTCTCCAGAGTAGACTAGTGTATACAGTCGAGACCCCGACGAGGGGCGGTGGCCGGTCTCACAAGCCACTGGTGTCAGTTGGTTCACCTAAGATGTATACAGGTGCTCATTGGGTTATGAGTACACCGGACAGGACTCGCCGGGAACCTGCTAGTTGGGATATACCAGACGTCAGATAGCAGTTCCCAGGTGACATGTGTACAGGTTAGTTCATCGACCTGGGTTCGTCATTTGTCTCGTGTGAGTTCCCACTGTACTTTGATTACTACCCTACCACGGCTCAAAGGAGTCGTGCAAACAGGTTTTAGTTGGGTACAGTCCCGAGCCACATGGAGGCAGTGAGCGGATCTGCAGGGGTTCGTCTCTCCCGGTATTGGGGGTGAGGTCGTGCTGTGTCTAGGAGAGCCAGAACATGAAAAGTCCTTGGCCAAGGCAGGAGATTTGCTGGTAGGTATTCCAGTAGTATCTCAGGGTGTTCTGGGCTACACTCCGACACGACTTGTACCGCTTTTGGGGGTCTGACTTTACCAACCCCCTAGGCCCGCCATGCGATGCTCATAGACGAACGGACCGGACTGTACGGATATTGTCACTGACAGGCTCAGTAGGGTGTCAGGATGAGTTCGCTCATCGACGTCCCTTTTGGTCAATACCTGGTGGCCCGTCACGTATTGGCTTATACCTCTGACGTGCTAGTGGTTAAATCCACAGCCACAGTATTGACGAGTCTTTAGAGTCCACCACACAGACAGTTACTCAAGTTTCGGGCGAAACGCTGTAGAGGCCGTATGGAGATATGACAGGGTTCGATCAGATACGTGCAGTATTGCACGGATTGTGATCGGACGGTTTTTACTAGCCGGCTTTGGCTTAAGCCGGATTCTAGTTTTAGATAGTGTAGTTTTGTCTCTTTACATTTGTGTTCAGTGGGAATACAAATGCGGGCATGTATTTGCAGTAGCGGGGTTTTCCTGTAATTTATTACGGGATCGGTTTTTCTGGGGTTGCCAGTTTGCATTCCGTTCCGGCCGGTTTTCTCTTTTTCCTTCACGGCCGGACTTTCCGTTGGAGGGGGTTAATTGCAGTTGGCAATTAACTTATTTGATGAGGGCTTTATTGCATTTGTGCCATTATCATCATGATATTCCATTTTGGTCATTCACTTGCATTTATGAGAAAGGGATTGAATTGGATATGGATTAGATTATGGTTGTGACCATTTTGATATTTTTTTATTCTTTTTTTGATTTTTCCTTCACCTTGGATGGGGCCGGCCACTGTTAAGGGATGGAGTGAGGTTTATTTTTTTGGGTGGGTTAATTCCTTCATGTTATTTTCGTGGGCCCCCATTAGTGTGTGTGTGTGTGTGCTGTGAAGAATAAATTTCCTTATGCATGGTTTAAATTAATGCACTTCACCCACACATTTCCAGTAAGCTTAATTTGGTGTGCAGGGGCAAAATTTTTTGTGGCCGAGCTCCCTTTTCCAGAGAATGCTCCATTCTTTTCTAGCATGCTCCATTCTCTTTCTAGCAAGCTTCCATGAAAACTCTTGTGCAAAATTCCTCCAAAATGGCAACCTTCTAAACCCCAAGTGAGACATGATTACTACACTATTCTACAGCATCCCTTGGACGCGTCGGCTAGCCAACTTCGCGCCCGAGTTGCCTCGGTCAAGAGGCGGGAGCCCGTAAAAGATTCCGGCTACGTGGTGCCCTTTCCGACGAGCGAGGAGGTGACGGAGATTCCGCGGGAGATCGGAGTGGAGACGAAGACCGAAGGACACGGATCGCTTGGTATAACATCTCTACTCTTTTCCTTTTTGCTAGCTAGCTAGGTTAATGGCCCGATCCGGGTGAAAAGTCCGCGGCGGTGCCGTTTCAATAATTTTTCAAAGTTTTTGTTTTCCGCGTTTCCGGCGTCGGATCGACGGCCGGGGCGCCCCCGCGGGCTTACATTGGTATCAGAGCCAGGCCGTTAACCTACCTAGCTTGCTCTAGTATGTTTAGTGCTCGATCGAACGAAAATCCCCAAAAACCGTATTTTCCCATGCTTCAGGTTTCTGTCGATTTTATTTTGTCTCAGAAAATTTTTCAGTACATTGCAGAAACATGAGAATGAAATTCTAAGGACTCTGGAAAAATTTGGTTTTGCGATGCTTCAGGACGACCGCGGAAGGGCGGCCAAACCCCTGGTTTGGCCGCGCTTCCGCGGTGGAAAGAAGTCCTTGCTATGCGAAATTTTTCCAGTGGGCTTTTGGCTTGGAAATAGGGGTTTTGGGATATTCTTTTTGGGCCCAGTTTTTCTGTAAGTGCTACAGTAGTGTATGGGGCCCACTTGATAATATTTGTTCGATCGGATATTTTAAACATGCCAGTTCACAGTTTTTACATTATATCTGCGACCGTGAATGTCACTTGATCGGTAAATCCCGTCTAACTGCTATAGCCCGGTTAGACGGATTTGCGAACGTGACTTTCACGTTGATGTTATGTGATTGTGCTGTGTTGTTGCGGATCGGTCGTAGGGATAGCCTGGTTGCAGTGGTAGTACAGTTTTGTTATTTTATGTACATTTGATATTGCGGGGCGAGCGTCCGACATGTGGACTGCCGTCACTGCCTGTTTGTATTATTCTTTTGGGGCACGACCTGGTTGCGGTCGATGTACCCGTTGTATGTATATTTTACTTTCTGTACTAGGATTACCCCGCGGAGGGGTGCACGGATAGCCGGGTTCTGGAGGGCAACAAGCCCGCATCTCATGGCATTGGGACGGAGGGGGCTTCACTCCAGGATTGGCGGGCTATTCGCCGCACTCGTAGGGGGTACAGGTTGACCCAGGAGGGGTGCCCAAGTTACCGGATTCCGTGAAGTGCTGGGTGGTCCATTCACGGTGCTGAAGGGGGCTGCCTCGCTTCAGGTTTTGGCGGGTGACTTGCCGCGCCCGTAGGGGTCTAGGATTTCATTGCACAGGCTATCCACACGACCAGGGGAACGTCGGGTTTCAGCGGCTCTGTGAAACCTGGGGATCCCAGATATCTGTATTGATCTGTGTTGCTATACATTTCTGTGTTGCTTTTATCACGCCTTGAGCGAAATACTATATATTGGTATATATATATTAGTAGACGTTGTATATGTTTTGCATCCGCGCTAGTCCAGTCCCCGCTCTGTCGTTAGTTAGCTAACCTAACGGGTGATGACGGGACCCAGTGGCGAATGCGGATGGCATATACGTACGTCAGTATATTTTCGTTCTTTGTGGTGTGATCAATTGATGGGACTGCGTTGATTCGGATCAATGCAAGTTAAACAAACCTATCTGATGTTGTTGGAACACTTTTTGAAAAGGCTGTTATTGCAAGGGCGTTCTCTTTTGTTTTGCACAGTGGTATTCATTTGGAATATCCTGCTCCTCAGTCGACGAGGCAAGGGCCGAGATCCCTTCACCGGGAGTGACCCCTTGGACAAAAGTTTGCGTCAGGGCAATAACTTCACTATAGCCGATTACTTTTGCTTTGCATCGTGGTATTCAGTTGGAATATCCTGCACCTCATTCTACGGGGAAAGAGCCGAGATCCCTTCACCGGGAGTGACCTCTTTAGTAAAGGTTTTCGTAACTATATTTTTAAAAGCTATCAGTTCCTTCAACGATATCAAGTTCATTACGTTAAAGGTTTTCGCCAGAAACCATTCGTAGCCCTCCGTCATTTCATATGGATGGTCAGTAGTATTCAAGCTGTGTATGTTGGCCAAAGTCAAGGCACAGTGTTTGGTAGCTGTTGGGTATTCATATGCAGCATAGATAGATGCGTTGGTTTGGGACAGTCGTACTGCCATTTTGGCCAAAGTCAAGGGTAGGTACGGGTGGGTTCAAATTAACCAGGAGAATGACGGGTAGAACTTGACATGTGACTTATGATATGTTGGCCAAAGTCAAGGTCATAAGAGCATGGGGCAGAAATCCACATCGGGAGTTTCAAAAGTACTGAAACTTGCCAGATATGCGCATACCTTCTGGAGTGTGATAACGTGAGCGGATTCCGTCACGTTATCATGCGATGAGAGTTGGATCCCGATTCCCACTGATGAGTTGGTTTACTCCTCGGGTGATCCCGGCTAATTCTTCTTTCAGGTTTGGGGAAGAATTTGACGTTACAGTGGGAGGTTTCCAGATTAGATAAATTGGCAACCATTCTGATCTAGGTTAGAGTGCACGCTGAGTGTTTCTTTTCTCTCTCTCTGGCAGCGACCATTGACCCGACCCTAGACTATGACTCAGTGACTAAGTTGACCGAACCTTCTTAACACAGGCTTTTGGATTGTCAGAGTTGCAGACCTCTTTGCCACTCCTACTTTTACCCTTTTCTCCGGGACACCCCGTATTACTACGAACGTCCACTTCCATTGGACAAAACCATCGTATGGTTATATACGAACTCGAAGGACTTCGAGGATGGTTTCCGGTTCTGGAGAAAACGAATAGGACTATTCAGTTGTCTTTTCCTTTTTCCTTCTCTCAGGTTGCGAGTACTCCTTGGTTTAGGAGTAGTACACCTATTACGCAAATTGGATAGTCTTCTTCCAAACCTTAGGCTGGTGCCGAACGGTGGGGAATGAAGAAAGCCAATTAGCCTAAACGGTGTACAGAAGGTATTAAGTTCAGACAAAGCAAGGGATTAGTAAGAGGGCAAAGTAAATTGCGACTGCTATTCACGACCAAACCATGTACTTCTTTGTCAATCCTAAATCACCTATGAATTAAGTTCATTCGGTTGTCTTTTATCCTCACCTTCTCTCGCATTGCGAGTGCTCCTAGGATTAGGACAGTACACCCATTATGCTTATTGGATAGTCTTCTTCCAAACCATAGGCTGGTGCCGAACGGTAGGGAAGGAAGAAAACCATTTGGCCTGAAGGGGTGTACAGAAGGTAATGACTAAAGACATGTAAAGGGATTTGGAGATGTGGCAAAGAATTATACGGTTATAGTTGTGAATCTAGATAATGGAAGAGGCATTACTAGGAATACCCGAATACCCCATCGAAACATTTCAATGTTTCAGTTTCACTGTGTACTGTTAAAAGAAAACTGATTTCCCGATTAGACACTTACTCCAGGGTATGTATTTACCAGGTTGGATTCTCACATCTGTATGGTTTTACAGACGATGAGTGGGAGTAAGTTATTGGGAATTAGGTGACCATCCTCATTATATCGGGATTCGTTGTAATCGGTGATATTTGAGGAAGTCACCTGGGTTGTTTGCCGGTCGGCAAATATTTGGTTTTGAATATCCGTTGTTATGCACCAATTTCAAATTGATATATCTGTACGTCTATTTTTATAGAGTGAGACATACCTTTTTGAAATTATGTCTATGACATTTACCTATACCAGTGGATGGTTAGGTAAGGAGCATTGAACAGCGGTGTAATTCTTCTTAACCAAAAGTACAGTTTTCAACCTACGACACACAGTGAATGAGTTGTTAGACTCAGCGGACTTATACAGAGTATTGTATATTGTCCAGTGTCCATTAGGACAGAGGGGTTGGTCCTCGTACTATATTCTGTTTACTTTTAACTTCTCTAGTTCTTAGACATGTGTTTCGTAGAAACACAGGGTCTAAGTTTAGAGGAGTTATAGGTATAAGAATACAGTAGAGAACCAGGTATCGCAAGTATCGGGATTCTTCAAGCTGATCGAAGATGTAGATACTTGTGTATGGTATTCAGTTGATAGTAATGATTAAGAGAACTAGCTTCTCTTTCAGGTTACTCATAATTGGAAGTACTCCTAAGTTGAGTAACGCTGATCGGCCTCTCTTCCATTTAGTTGACATGCACTGGAGACAGCTGCATGATTTGAATCTGGTTCAATTAAATCAGTGCCTCTGTTTCTTGGATATAGAACAGTTCATATCTTGATATTGTTAAGATACGGGGAGTTGTCCGGCTTATGCTTAAAACCAGACTCTGGACAACTCAAGGCACGTTTCAGTAGTGGCTGTTTGTGGGTTGACCCGGGCTATGACGAGGGTTGACTTTCTACCATCTGGAAGATCAATAGAGATATTGTTCTTGACTCGCCACAGTTTTATCAAAAATGGATTTTTTTTCAGAAAAACAGTAGTGGGAGTATGGTAGAACTGGAAGTGATTCCAGAACCGCAAACGATTACTGAAGATTTGATAAGAACCTAAAGATTCAATCTGGTTTGACATTCCATTGGCCACTCCGCAGATATGGTGGGTAACCTCAGGCACCCGAGAGGTACTTCGGTATGCTCAAGGACGGTGGCAGGGAGGTTCTTGTTAACCCACACTTGCCATTGCTGTTGTTCCAGGCTGCGAGACCTGGCGGGAGGATGAGTATAGCGTCATTCTAAACTAGCTTTAGAAGTGTACGCCTATATGACTCTGCCAGAGGGTTGTCGTAGTCAGTGGGAGCAGCGGAAGCATTGGTGGACATCAAGCTTATGTCTATTTATAGACTAAAGCAGATATAGCGGAGATAGATCATCTATTTCTGATGTGACAGTCATAGGTTTGACTTCATCAGAATAGAGGATGGATCTGTTAAGAAGGTAGTAGGGTGTGATGTCCTGGTATTTGATGACATACACAGAGTAGGAAGTGATATTCCTATACTACGATCGGTTATACTTTGGTCGTCACACAGTAGTTTCTCCACATAGGACTTGGATATTATATCAGACATTCTGGTTACTAGATCTATGGTTTTAGATCTAGAATTGGGTGGTTTCCCAATCTGGGTACTTTGACCGCTTTCTATGAGTATTTAGAACGGACGACTCCTGGCACGGTAGTGTACCTGCAGGTAATGGAGTCACCCTCTATAAAGGTGTCTTACAGACTAATGGGGAGAGGGATACGCATGATTGACAGATCACTTGCTTAGGCAATTGAGTCAATCATGAGATGTCAAGTACCACACCAGATGTTGTTCTTGCAGTAGGTGCAATAAGTTGATATTGATCCAATCCTGGAGAAACAGTCGGAAGCAGTTTTAGAACATAAGTGAATGTTCTAGGGATATGATAACGGCAGTCTTCTTCGGGAGACAGTTATCATTCCAGGCTTCCAAGGTGACCTGGATGGCAGAGTGGCTATCAGAGTTATAGTTTTCCCTCTGACGAGGGGCAGTATTTTGGACTGGTGGTCCAGGTGGATACTGAGGGAAGGTATGGCGCAGGATACTGATTAAGTTCAGTTGACGATACAGTCTAAGAAGTTTGGATTTGGAGTTCATTTATGAGCTAGGTCCCATCAGACATCCAGACATTCTAGGACAGGTATTGCTCATTTCGGGAGATAGTTTTCTCTGCGAACATGAGATATAGAGAGAGACATAGAAAGAAACATTAAAGTGGATCCACTCACTGAGGCTATTCCTCGAACGCAATAGTTTCGCAAACGAGCTTTGTGAGACCGACTAGTAGAGGAGTTGGGTGTTCGGTATCACACGGGCTGTGAGTATGCGACATCGCAATAATTAGCCTTGAGTGCAAGTGGGAGATTGTTGGAGATAGTGCCCTCAGAGTAAATTATTGGGTCACAGGCACGTGATTGCAATGATTGAGGGGAGGACCTATCCTGGTAGGACAGTCTTACTCGAGATGATAGTATGCTATCTGGTTTATCTTTATCATCGTGTACTGCTTTAGGTGACCTTTCGAGTCGCTATTACACGTTGATAAAGCCCCTTGGATTCTTGCTTGACCACCAGCAGTATGAGGGCGATCATATAAGTGGGAGCTGGGGGTCTACAAGCACATCCTTAAAAGGTCCCTAGTCGTGGGAGATTCGAGACAGGGCATCGTTTCTCCAGAGTAGACTAGTGTATACAGTCGAGACCCCGACGAGGGGCGGTGGCCGGTCTCACAAGCCACTGGTGTCAGTTGGTTCACCTAAGATGTATACAGGTGCTCATTGGGTTATGAGTACACCGGACATGACTCGCCGGGAACCTGCTAGTTGGGATATACCAGACGTCAGATAGCAGTTCCCAGGTGACATGTGTACAGGTTAGTTCATCGACCTGGGTTCGTCATTTGTCTCGTGTGAGTTCCCACTGTACTTTGATTACTACCCTACCACGGCTCAAAGGAGTCGTGCAAACAGGTTTTAGTTGGGTACAGTCCCGAGCCACATGGAGGCAGTGAGCGGATCTGCAGGGGTTCGTCTCTCCCGGTATTGGGGGTGAGGTCGTGCTGTGTCTAGGAGAGCCAGAACATGAAAAGTCCTTGGCCAAGGCAGGAGATTTGCTGGTAGGTATTCCAGTAGTATCTCAGGGTGTTCTGGGCTACACTCCGACACGACTTGTACCGCTTTTGGGGGTCTGACTTTACCAACCCCCTAGGCCCGCCATGCGATGCTCATAGACGAACGGACCGGACTGTACAGATATTGTCACTGACAGGCTCAGTAGGGTGTCAGGATGAGTTCGCTCATCGACGTCCCTTTTGGTCAATACCTGGTGGCCCGTCACGTATTGGCTTATACCTCTGACGTGCTAGTGGTTAAATCCACAGCCACAGTATTGACGAGTCTTTAGAGTCCACCACACAGACAGTTACTCAAGTTTCGGGCGAAACGCTGTAGAGGCCGTATGGAGATATGGCAGGGTTCGATCAGATACGTGCAGTATTGCACGGATTGTGATCGGACGGTTTTTACTAGCCGGCTTTGGCTTAAGCCGGATTCTAGTTTTAGATAGTGTAGTTTTGTCTCTTTACATTTGTGTTCAGTGGGAATACAAATGCGGGCATGTATTTGCAGTAGCGGGGTTTTCCTGTAATTTATTACGGGATCGGTTTTTCTGGGGTTGCCAGTTTGCATTCCGTTCCGGCCGGTTTTCTCTTTTTCCTTCACGGCCGGACTTTCCGTTGGAGGGGGTTAATTGCAGTTGGCAATTAACTTATTTGATGAGGGCTTTATTGCATTTGTGCCATTATCATCATGATATTCCATTTTGGTCATTCACTTGCATTTATGAGAAAGGGATTGAATTGGATATGGATTAGATTATGGTTGTGACCATTTTGATATTTGTTTATTCTTTTTTTGATTTTTCCTTCACCTTTGGATGGGGCCGGCCACTGTTAAGGGATGGAGTGAGGTTTATTTTTTTGGGTGGGTTAATTCCTTCATGTTATTTTCGTGGGCCCCCCATTAGTGTGTGTGTGTGTGTGCTGTGAAGAATAAATTTCCTTATGCATGGTTTAAATTAATGCACTTCACCCACACATTTCCAGTAAGCTTAATTTGGTGTGCAGGGGCAAAATTTTTTGTGGCCGAGCTCCCTTTTCCAGAGAATGCTCCATTCTTTTCTAGCATGCTCCATTCTCTTTCTAGCAAGCTTCCATGAAAACTCTTGTGCAAAATTCCTCCAAAATGGCAACCTTCTAAACCCCAAGTGAGACATGATTACTACACTATTCTACAGCATCCCTTGGACGCGTCGGCTAGCCAACTTCGCGCCCGAGTTGCCTCGGTCAAGAGGCGGGAGCCCGTAAAAGATTCCGGCTACGTGGTGCCCTTTCCGACGAGCGAGGAGGTGACGGAGATTCCGCGGGAGATCGGAGTGGAGACGAAGACCGAAGGACACGGATCGCTTGGTATAACATCTCTACTCTTTTCCTTTTTGCTAGCTAGCTAGGTTAATGGCCCGATCCGGGTGAAAAGTCCGCGGCGGTGCCGTTTCAATAATTTTTCAAAGTTTTTGTTTTCCGCGTTTCCGGCGTCGGATCGACGGCCGGGGCGCCCCCGCGGGCTTACAAGTACATGGCCTTAGTGCAAGTGGGAGATTGTTAGTGTATATGCCTTAGAGGCCATTACTGTATCATACTAGTTTGTATATTACTTAATGGATGCTTGGGATATTCACCTTGTATATACAATCTTGCTCAAAATAGTAGTATGCTACTTGGTTTGTTTCTACTTCAATGTGTACATGTGTTTATTTTAGTATATCGCCTATACACATTAGTGGAGCCCTTAGGATCTTTGCTTGATTACCAGCGATGTGATGGCCGTCACACTAGTGGGGCTGGGTAATCTATAAGCTCATCCTTATGCAGGTCCCTGGTCGCAGGACTATCGAGACAGGGCATCGATACTCCGGAGTAGACCAGCGCATGCGCTTCTCATCCCAGTGTGGGAGACGGTCTGTCCCACAGCCGTCAGTACGTCGTACTTGAGATAGTATGCGGGTGCTCGTTAGGTTACGGGTACACTGGACAGGACTCGTCGGGAACTGACTAGTTGGTATTATACCTATCGTCAGTTATCAGTTCCCATGTGACATGAGTACAGCTTAGTCCGCTGAATTGACACTGTCACTCCGCCTCGAGTGTGTTCCCACTGTACTTTGATCACTACCCTACCACGGCTCAAAGGAGTCGTGCAAACAGGTAGTGGTTGGGTGCAGTCCCGAAGCACTTGGAGGCAGCGACGGTTAGACAGGATTCGTCTCTCCCGGTATTGGGGGTTGACATCGCGCTGTGTCTAGGAGAGCCATTACACGAGTAGTCCCTGGCCAGGGCAAACGAGATATACTGGTAGGTTTCCAGTGTTATCTCAGGGTGTTTTGGGCTTCGCTCCGGCACGACTTGTACCGCTATTGGGGGACTGACGTTTACCGCCCCCTAGGCCCGCCATGCGATGTATCAGACGAACAGACCGGACTGTACGGAGAATGTCACACTCAGGCTCAGTAGGAGTTCAGATGGGTTTCGCCTCGTCGATCTTCTTGTCGGCACTACCTGGGGACCGTTACGCACAGCTAGTGCCGCTTGCGGTCTGTGGTTAAACCCACTGCCAGCGTAGTGTCGAGTCTTTAGAGTCCCACACAGAAAGCTTTTCGCCTTTAGGCAAAAGAGTAGAGGTCGCATGGTATTGCGACAGGTCGCATGGTTTTGCGACAGGGTTCGGTCACATCCGTGCACTTGTGCGCGTACAGTGTCCGGACAGTTTACACTAGCGGGCTTTGGTTTAAGCCAGATCCTAGTGTACCTTATGGGATTGGATTTATCCAGTTTGCATTCGTGTTTCTCGGAACGCGGATGCGGGTGTGTATGCACAGTTGACAGGGAGACAGAGACAGTGGATTCTCATTAGGGTTGTTGACAGTTGACCGTTGGCTATTTGACTTTTTGCTCAACCCTAATGAGAATATGATATGTGATTAACTATTATATTAATTAAGTATTATGGTGATATGGTTGTTGACTTTGTTGACTTGTTGACTTTTGTTGACTTGTTGACTTTGTTGACTTGTTGACTTTTATTGACTTGTTGACTTTGTTGACCGGTTGACTAGGCTTGACTAGTTGACCATCATGATAACCATAGCCATCATTTCATGGCAAAGACTTTTTCTTGCTTGCTCATTTGTGTAAAATGAGTGCATGAAATGATATGGTTATGGTTGCTTCAAACCATCACATAAGACTTTTGTTAGTATGATGAGTTATGATTGCTTTGGATTATGAGAGGGTGAAAGACAAAAGAGAGCCTCATTCTTTCTTGCTCACTCTCTCTCTTGTTCTTGAGCTCTCCTTTTGCTCTCACCCTTTTGCTCTTGCTCCCTCTCTTTAATCTATGGTTCTCTTGTCTCATGAGTTGAGAATCAAGAACCATAGATAAAATCCCATTCTAATTCTTCTCTACTCATTCTAGTTCACTAGGTTTAGCAAACCAAGTGAACTAGTTTCTTCAAAGAACGAAGAAGGAGCTAAAGGTTGGAGCTTTCAGGTGGATCTATCTTCGGCGTACGGAGACGACGAGAAGAAGCCATTCCGAACCACCATCGGAGCTTGAAGACGAAGGAGTTCAAGACAAGCAAGGTATAACCCCCTAACCGAGTAGCTAGAAACTCGTAGTTAGGTTGCTAGATAGATGTTTAACCAAGATCCGGGTTTTAGGTCCATGTTACCACCTCCGTAAAAATCGTTTTTTACCAAATTCCGCATTCCCGAAAGTACCGGGAGAGGTAGCATGGACTTACAGGAGCAATGTCCAAAGTCCATACTTTGTTGGTGTACATGGACTCCATCTCGGTCCGCATTGCATCCAGCCATTTTACCGAGTCTGTTCTCTGAATGGCTTGCTGGAAGTTAGTTGGCTCATCATTATCAATGATGTAATCCTCTCTATCCCCGTCTACGAGAAAATCGTAGTATCTCTCGGATGGATAAGACAGCCTACTACTCCTGCGGAGTGGAGCGGGAATGCCCTGTTCTTCTGAAACTTCCGGTTCCATCAAGCTTTCAGTAATAGCTTGTGGTTTTGGAATTTCTTCCAGTTCTATTGTGCACCCATTAGTTTCTTTATCTAAAGATTGATGTTCCAAAAAGTGGGCATGGCGAGAAGAAAAAACCTTTTGTTCCTCTGTGTAATAGAAAAAATACCCCCTGGTGTTCTTTAGGTATCCCACAAACTTACACAATACTGAGCGTGCCTCGAGTTTGTCCGCATGCTGCTTTTTAACAAAAGCTGGACATCCCCATATCTTCAGATACTGAAGATAGGGTTTCTTTCCACTCCGCATCTAATATGGTGTGGTAGGCACAAACTTGGTTGGAACCTTGTTCAAAAGATATACAGCTGATTTTAGTGCATAGCCCCAGAATGATCGCGGTAACTCAGCATTACTCCAATGTGCGAAAAAGTTGTTTTCGGCGAGATTGGCCATCGGATCATCTGTAGCGGAACACGTGCTTAAGATGATTGGCTACATTGAAGAGCTCGCGGACCTAGGGACCACGTTGGAGAATGAACTCTACATTGACTTGATTCTCCAGTCCCTTCCTTCCACTTACGACCAGTTTATCCTGAACTTCAACATGCAAGGAAAGGAGGTTGAAATTTCCGAACTTCTGAACATGTTGAGGAGTGCGGAAGGCACCCTACAGAAAGGTAGGGAAACATCCACTTTGTTTGTTGGAGGACCTTCCTCTTCTAGGTCCATAGCGAAAGCCAAGGGAAAGAAGAGGAAAACCCCCACCAAACTAAGAAGCGGTGTTAGTAAAGTGGAAACGAAGGGAAAGGCAAAAGCAACAAAGGTAGCGGGAAAGCTTGTGGGAAAGGAAAAGTGCTTTTACTGTCACAAGAGTGGACACTGGAAAAAGGATTGCAGGGTTTGGAAGGCCAGAAACCAGGACCCGAAGCAAGTTGTGGCTTCGGCTTCAGGTGTGTATGTTATTGAAAACTGTCTTTTAGTAAACTCTACTTCCTGGGTATTGGATACCGGATCAGGATCTCATATCTGTAATTCTTTGCAGGCACTGAGAAAGCGTAGGGTTTTGAAGGCAAGTGATATGACCCTCAGAGTTGCAAATGGAGCTAGCATGGATGCTGAGTCTGTTGGGGACTATCACCTGGGATTGTCAGATGGACACATTTTGGTTTTGCGTGATTGTTATTTTGTACCCAATGCAACCTGTAATATCATATCTGTAACATCAGGTACATTAAGCAATGGTATATACGTATTAAACCATCCTCAGATTTTCAATGTCCAGAATACACACAAAAGAAAGTCTCCAGAAATAAATCATGCTTTCTTATGGCATTGTAGACTGGGTCACATCAATGAGAGAAGGTTGACTAAGTTACATACAGAAGGATATTTGGATCCGTTTGAATATCATTCATATGCTGTAGGACTACGGTAGTGCCCCGACCGTCTATCCGAGCCCAAAATGCGGAAACGAAAATTTTCTTGACTTGAAAACCGGCACTACCGCATCCTAAAATCCCGGATCGAACCATTAACCCAAACCTAGCTAACAAGAGAAAGGGTAAAGAGCTATACTGAATGATCCGTGTCCTTCGGTCTTCGGCCTCCGTCCCGATCTTCTCGCGGAATCTCCGGTCTTCACCTCCTCGTCGGAAAGGGCACCACATCGAGAAGTCTTTTTACGGGCTCCCGCTTCATCCGAAGCAACTCGGGCGTGAAGTGTGCTAGCCGACGCGTCCAAGGTGTTGTAGAGAATGTTTGTGATCACTTTGTCTCTTGCATCCATGGCTTTGGATAGAGGTTAAGGATGATGCCATTGATGGGAGCAATGAGCTAGAGAAGAAAGAGGAAGAAGAAGGAGTTTCATCCTCTTTTCTTTTGTTGTAAGTATGATAGAATGAGAGAGTGAGGAAAATAATATGAGAGCTAAAAATGACCCATGGCAGCCCCTCTCTCTCTCTTCCTCTCATATGATCACAAATCAATTCATAAATATGACAAATTTGCTAAAAAAGAGACCACGACTCATGATACAAGTCCATGTCACATTAATGCATTGTCATGATGAAAATCTAGCTCATTATTTCCATAAGCAAACATTAATCCAAATGTTTTCCATAACAAAGAAAATCCGGCAACATCTAAAGTAAACTCGTGACGGATCACGAGGATACCCCTCACCTGTATATACAACCTGCACCCGCATTCCGACTGAATGCGAATGCGATGAGACTAAAGTAATCCAAAAAATCTAATACTAGGATCCGGCTTAAACCAAAGCCCACTAGTATGATCCGTCCGATCATGATCCGTGCAATACCGCACGTATAAGATCGAACCCTGCCATATATCATACAACCTCTACAACGTTTCGCCCGAAACTTGAGAAACTGTCTGTGGGGGACTCTAAAGACTCGTCAATACCTTGGCTGTGGATTTAACCACTAGCACGTCAGAGGTATTAGCCGTACGTAACGAGCTACCAGGTATTGACCAAAAGGAAGGTCGATGAGCGAACTCATCCTGACACCCTACTGAGCCTGTCAGTGACAATATCCGTACAGTCCGGTCCGTTCGTCTATGAGTATCGCATGGCGGGCCTAAGGGGTTGGTAAAAGTCAGACCCCCAAAAGCGGTACAAGTCGTGTCGGAGTGTAGCCCAGAACACCCTGAGATACTACTGGAATACCTACCAGTAAATCCCCTACCTCGGCCGAGGGCTTTGTGTAATGGCTCTCCTAGACACAGTACGACCTGACCCCCAATACCGAGAGAGACGAACCCCTGCCGATCCGCTCACTGCCTCCATGTGGCTCGGGACTGTACCTAACTAAAACCTGTTTGCACGACTCCTTTGATCCGTGGTAGGGTGTAATCAAAGCACTGTGGGAACTCACACGAGACAAATGACGATCTCAGGTCGATGAACTAACCTGTACACATGTCACCAGGGAACTGCTATCTGACGTTAGGTATAATACCAACTAGCATGTTCCCGGCGAGTCCTGTCCGATGTACTCATAACCCAATGAGCCCCTGTATACATCTTAGGTGAACCAACTGACACCAGTGGCTTGTGAGACCGGCCACTGCCCCTCGTCAGGGTCTCGATTGTATACACTAATCTACTATGGAGTATCGATGCCCTGTCTCGAAAACTCCTACGACTAGGGACCTTTTAAGGATGTGCTTATAGACCCCAGCTCCTACGTATATGACCGCCATCATACTGCTGGCAGTCAAGCAAGAATCCTAAGGGCTCTATCAACGTGCAATAGTGACATGTAAGGTCACCTAAACCAGTACACGATGATAAAGATAAACCAGATAGCATACTATCATCTTGAGTGAGACTGTCCTACCGGTATAGGTCCTCCCTCAATCATTGCAATCACGTGCCTGTGATCCAATAATTGACTCTGAGGGCACTATATCCAACAATCTCCCACTTGCGCTCAAGGCTAATTATTGCGACGTCGCATACTCATAGCCCGTGTGATACCGAACACCCAACTCCTCTACTAATCAGTCTCACAAAGCCCGTTTGCGAAACTATTGTGTTCGAGAAATAGCCTCAGTGAGTGGATCCGCCCTGATGTTTCTTTCTATGTCTCTCTTTATCTCAAGTTCGCGGAGAAAGCCATCTCCCGAAATGAGCAGTACTTGTCTTAGAATATGTCTGGATATCTGATGGGACCTAGTTCATAAATGAACTCTAAATCCAAACTTCGTAGACTGTATCGTCAACTGAACTTAATCAGTATCCTGCGCCATGCCACCCTCAGTATCCAGCTGGACCACCTGTCCAAAATACTGCCCCTCGTCAGAGGGAAAACTATAACTCTGACAGCCACTCTGTCATTCAGGTCACCTTGGAAGCCTGTAATGATAACTGTCTCCCGAATGAGGCTGTCGTTATCATATCCCTAGAACATCCACTTATGTTCTAAAACTGCTTCCGAACGTTTCTCCAGGATTGGATCAATATCACCTTATTGCATCTAGTGCAAAAACAACATCTATATCCTATGTGGAGAAACCACTGTGTGACAACAAAAGTATAACCGATCGTAGCATAGGAATTTCACTTCCTACTCTATATATATCATCCTAATACCAGGACATCACACCCTACTACCTTCTTAACAGATCCATCACCTATTCTGATGAAGTCAAACCTATGACTGTCAAATCAGAAATAGATGATCTATCTCCACTATAACTGCTTTAGTCCATAAATAGACATAAGCTACTTGTCCACTATGCTTCCGCTGCTCCCACTGACTACGACAACCCTCTGGCAGAGTAATATAAACGTACACTTCTAAAGCTAGTTTAGAACGACGCTATACTCATCCTCCTGCCGGGTCTCACAGTCTGGAACAACAGCATAGGCAAGTCTGGGTAAACAAGAACCTCCCTGTCACCTTCCTTGAGGCTACCGGAGTAGCTCTCTGGTGCCTGAGGTTACCCACCATATCTGCGGAGTGGCCAATGGAATGTCAATCCAGATTGAATCTTTAGGTCCTTATCAAATTTTCAGTAATCGTTTGCGGTTCTGGAATCACTTCCTGTTCTACCATACTCCCACTACTGTTTTCTGAAAAAATCCATTTTTATTAAAACTGTGGCGAGTCTAGAACAATATCACTATTGATCTTCCAGATGGTAGAAAGTCAACTCTCGTCATAGCCCGGATCAACCCACAAACAGCCATTACAGAAACGTGCCTTGAGTTATCCAGAGTCTGGTTTTAAGCATAAGCCGGACAACTCCCCATACCTTAACATAGTTAAGATATGAACTATTCTATATCCAATATAGAAATAGAGGCACTGATTTAATTAGAACCAGATTCAAATCATACAGCTGTTTCCAGTGCATGTCAACTAAATCGAAAGAGGCCGATCAGTATTACTCAACTTAGGAGAGCTTCCAATTATGAGTAGCCTGAAAGAGAAGCAAGTTCTCTTAAAACCACTACTATCAACTGAATACCATACACAAGTATCTATATCTTCGATCACCTTGAAGAATCCCGATACTTGCAACACCTGGTTCTCTGCTTTATTCTTATACCTATAACTTCTCAAAAATTTAGACCTTGCATTTGTAGGGTTGCTAGGCACGCGCACAAGGGTCTACAAGGCATCAACCATGCCCGATTAAAAATTTAGCCGTGCCGAACAACCCGAATACGGAACTTTAAACTAGAGATTGGGCGAAAACAAGCATGCTAAACACTTTAACACTAAGTGAGAGGGATTACAACCTTTGTAGATCCGGTCCTTCACTTCATATGCTCCGTGTTGTGGTCCCTTCGCTGCGATCATCGGGATCCGGACTCTCGATAGGTTCCACAAAGAGAAAAGACGCAACCTTTGCTTCCGATCTTCGATACTAAGATGATCTACCTTGAAGTTTCTTTAACACAAGCTAACACTCATGAAATGATGTGAACACCCTCATCTAAATGGCAAGGGAAGATGAGGATGATGAAGTAGGATTTTCTCTCTCTTTATTTATCTTTTTCTCATATTTATCCATCACAAAAATCAAAGCAAGAAACCATTTCAAGCAAAGAAGAAGAAGGAAGAAGATGAACAATATTAGAATTCTTTTGTGATGAATAGAAAAAGAAATGATATGAAGAATAATGCAACCATGGTTGACTTAACCATTGTAGAGAATTGACTAGGGTTAGGGTTTGGGTTGGGTTAAAGCATGAGTCACTTACAAATATCTTTATCATGACAAAAAGAAAAGCTTCTAGAAACACCTAGAAAGCTTAACCCTAATCCAAACCCTAATCATGTTTAAACTCCACTAAACAAGTTGCATTAGTTATCATATCATGTTACAATATTATATATCACATATATAATATTTATCGTAACAAAATAAAATAATACATTTAACATATATCGCATATATATCAATGTATTACCCGAGTGAGAAAAAGAATCTTTTAGTGAGCAAATATTAGTTAATGTAATTTAATATATCATATATATTATTATACATTAAATTATCGAATCAACACTTGATTCGACAATCCGGCTATATCGCATATAACCGACTAATATTTATCCGTACCGATTCATCGAATCAACACTTGATCCGATGACCCGGCTGATATCAAATATCGCAAGAATATAATACGGTATCACATATCGCATTATCCTCGGTCCCACACATATCACATATGTGCCCCTACTCCGTTTTGCCTGAGTCAAGAAACCTCTGTGTAGGACTCTAAAGAATCGTCAATACACCGGCAGTAGGTGATGATCATATCAAACACCCACAAGCTGCAAGCGGTCAGCTAAACGTAACAGCTACCCAGGTATTGAGCGCTCAGAAGATCAACAAGCAAGCCTGTACATTCTCCTGCGAATCCAAACAGTAACACTCCCGTACAGTCCGGTCTCGTCGTCTGATATGTTGCATATCTCGCCTAGGGGTGGTAAACGTCAGACCCCAGTAGCTTGATAAGTCGTGTCGATTTGAGGTCTATAACAGTTCGAGAAACTACTGATAACACTTACCAGTAAATCTCAGCAACCCTGGCCAGCGATTTCCGGTTATAGCCAATCGAACACAGCACAACATCAACTCCCTATACCGGGAGAGACGAATCCCCTCCTATCGCTCATTGCCTCCATGTGATTCGGGACTGTACCCAAAAGCCACCTTTTTGCATGCCCTCTTGGACGTGGTATGATAGAAATCAAAGCACAGTGGGAACCACACAAGACTCTATGACGATCTCGGGTCAACAGACTACTCTGTACCAGTGTCACCGGAGAACTGCCATCTGACGTATGGTATAATACCATCTGGGAGTTCTCGGCGAGTCCGTCCAGTGTACCCAGTCTCTACTGAGCACCCGTACACCATCCTTGATGTCAAACACCGATGGATATGGGATCATCCATCGCCCATCATATGGGTCAAGATGCGTATACGCTAGTCTACTTTGGTGCATCGATGCCCTGTCTCGATACACCCTCGACTAGGAACAGTTATAGGATGTACTCGTCGACTACCATGGCCCCACTAGTATGATCTCATCATAGTCCCAGTAGTCGAGTACATATCCTAAGGGCTTTATCAACATGTAACATTGAGACAATCAGAGTACATGTTAAGATAAAGTACAACCAGATAGCATACTATCATGTCGAGCAAGAAAGTCCTCCCTATATATGTCCTAGCATCCACTACAATATACATCGTATGTACAGTAATGGCCTCTAGGGCATACATATAACTAACAATCTCCCACTTGCACTAGGGCCATCTTTTATGGTATCGCATACCCAACAATTAGCTGCGGTTGAAGTATCTCATACTCAACCATCCCATAAAAGTCTCTACTGGGAAAAAGGCCTTCATGAGTGGATCCGCGCTGTTGTCCTCTGTGTCTACTCTCCTAACCTCGATCTCCCTGGAGATCAACCATCTCCATGATCAGGTGATACTGCCTAAGAATTATATCTGGATTTCTGATGGGACGGTAGTTCCTTGGCATAAGCCACAACTCCATTGTCATACAATGGTAGAAACGAAGTTCATCTTATGAACTTATATATATCCAGACTGCCTCTTTGGTAGCATCCTTGGTAACGATGTATCTTGCCTTTAATCGTCTAGTATGTCACGGTATCTAGCTTGGAACTCTTCCAACATACCGTCCCTCCACTGAGGGTATAGACAAGCCTGCGACTGATATTCAGTCGTTCTTATCACCCTGGAACCTTTCCAGTGATTCTCCCCAGGATCGATTGATACCATCTCACTACAACTAGTGAGTATCCTAACATCCAATTAGATCTATCTCATAGATCCAAAACCTAGGATTTAGTAGGTATCACTTCGATCCTATATGGAGAATCCTTGTGATAAGCGGAGATTGACCGTGCGTAGCATAGGAAACTTCTTCCCTATCAAGAGTATGTCATCCACGTACTCTACGAGGATCTCCACCATACTCTCTACTACCCCTTTTTGTATATACAAGGTTCATCTACCATTTTGATGAAGTCAAACTCTTTGACTACCACATCAAAACAGATGTTCCAACTCCGCGATGCCTGTTTTATTATATAAAACATCTTGCACACGTTTCCGCTGCTCCCACTGTCTACGAAGCCCTCTGGCTGTGTACTTATAGACGCTATTTTCTAAAACATCATTTAGAAAAGCTGTCATGACACCCAACCACCAGATATCGTAGTCATGGTATGTAGCCGTGGCAAGTAGGATCTGGATGGACTTAAGCATAGCTTTGAAAGTCTCAACTTTTCCATGTACACCAAGTAATCTTCTCAAGATATACTCGCTCCTGATGGGGATTTAACCCTTCAGATAAAGCAACCAAAGTCCATACTTTGTTGGTGTATAAGGATTCCATCTCAGATCGATAAGCACCCAGCCATTCTTACAGAGTCCCACTCTTGATGGCCAGCTCAAAACTAGTTGGGTCATCATCTCATAATGGAATCCTCGCTCCCACTGTCATAGTGAAACTAAAGTATCTCTCAGGTGGGTGAGGAACCCTACTAGATCGGCGGAGAGGCTGAGGTTCGTTGGAAACTATTGAATCCTTTGGTTCTACCAAATCATCAGCTGTTTTTGTATAGCTGGAACCTTTCCAGTTGTACATAACAGACCTTGCCTCGAGCTTGTCCGGATTTTGCTTTTAGACATAGGCCGGACAACCCAAATCTTAACAATCTTAAGATATGGGCTCTTCCCTTTCCATATCACATATGAAGTGGTAGGCAACTGATTTGATTTAAACCCTATTCAATAGGTATGCAGCTTCTCAAGTGCATAACTCCCAAAAGGAAACAGGCAACTCAGTAGTACTCATCATAGAGCACACCATATCACATAGGGTGCTATTGCTCCGCCCCGATATACCATCGTGCTATGGTGTATACGGAGGAGTAATGCTGAGAGAGAATCTCATTCTCCTTTAGAATAGTCCAGGAATTCCGTGCTCAAGTATTCTCCTCCTTGATCTCATCAAAGGACATAATACTTATACCCGTATTTTGGTTCTCTACTTCTAACTTATATTCTGTGAATATCTCAAAAGGTTCGGACTTGTGTTTCAGCAGGAACATATGTCTGAATTTTGAGAGATTATCAGAGAATGTAATGAAGTACAAAGAACCAATCTTGGCATGTGTAGACAGGGGACCTTTCATGCATCAACATGTATCAATTCCAAGAGTTCACTAACTCTTTCTCTGTTTCCAACAAACAGAGCTGTGGTCATCTTATCTTTGTGACATGACCGGCAAGTTTCATAAGATGTAAATTCAAACTAATTTAAATATGCATCTATATGTAACTTCAGCCAGTCGGGTCGCATTGATATGACCTAGTCTACAATACCTCAAGAAGGATTCATTCATTTCTGAACTCTTCCTCTTGTGTGTGTTCTGTATACTAAGAACTGTGGTTTGATTTAGAACGTCAATGCTTTTAGATAACGTGCCTGAACCGATCAACTCTTGATATAGGAAATGTTCAAAACATTATCCAACAATACAAAATTATATCCTTTCTTCACTAATAAAGAGACTGATATGATTTTGTATATCAGGTTCGGTATCTAATAACATTTGTTCAGAATCAATGTATTCTGGTAATACAGGGTGATAGTGACCAACAGACTTGGCTGCAACACTTGCACCATTTTCTGTCTCATGAAATTTATCACCCGTTCTCAGTTCTCTACCTATCTGTAGCCCATGTAACAGATTACATATGCGGGATCCTGATCCGGTATCACATACCCAGGACGTAAAGGATACTGAGAAACAGTTCTGCGTAATGAACACACCCGAAGATGATGCATCAGCATGCACTTTCTTCGTTTGGGCGGCACGGGAAATCTGGTATTCCCCAATTTCCTGCTCTGTCTTATAACAATTATGAGTTGGAGCGGGACCAACGTTCCCCAGCTCAGTATAACAAGCGGGTTCGGTCAAATATATCCGTTTTATTATCTTGATTAAGGCGTGATATAGTCGCTACCTGGAGAGAGAGAAGAAAACACTCAGCGTATGCTCTTGCAAGATTAGATTGGTTATCTAATATATCTAATCAGGATGTCTCCCACTGTTTTAATCAAATCTTCCTTCAAACCCTAAAAGGAAAGACTAGCCGGGATTAATTACACGCTACAAGTTCGCCAATCTTTCAGCCAGGCCAGTGTCGGTACTTTGAGGGAGGTCCCCCGTGCTTTCGCACGAACCTAATTAAAGTAAACCTCGTTTTCCCAGGGGCGTAACCCCGTTAACACCTTTCTAGACACCTACTTGATCGACTAATTGTAATGTGTAAAACTCTCCCAGGAGTAACTCTTACTCGCAGCGGGTATCGGGATCCAACTATCTCATAGAAGGTATGCAATCTCATTGCAAATTTCAACACTTGAAATTCCCAATAATATTTTACCCCAAGCGTCCTATGACCTTGACAGAGGTCAACAAACCATAGACTGCTAGTCAAGTTCAACCCGTCATTTCCTGATTGAAGTAAACCCACCCGCACGACCCTTGACAGAGGTCAACAAGGTCGCACGACTACCCTAAATCAATCACATCATATGCTTATACAGATAAGCACTAATCAGCTACCGCACACTGCGCCTTGACAGAGGTCAACAAACGTAGCACGAATACTAACCAGTACTTATCTGAAATGACGGAGGGCTACGACAGATTTTTAAGAAAACCCTTTGCGTAATGAACTTGATATCGTTGTAGAACCGAGTGATTTTAAATGGAGTGTTTTTGAGGCTTTTCTAGTTTTGCTAAAGGGGTCACTCCCGGTGAAGGGATCGTCGGCCCTTTCCTCATCGAATAAGGTGCAGGATATTTCACAAATATCACTATGCAAAGCAAGAACTATAGAAGCAATCAAAAGACAAACCGAGTTTGTAGCATCTGCCAGTTATTGCTAAAGGAGTCACTCCCGGTGAAGGGATCTCGGTCCTTTCCTTATCGAATAAGGTGCAGGATGTTCTACAAGGAACACCGCGATGCAAAGCAAGAACTAGAGCTACCAGTTTTTAATTTAAACAAGTTTCTACAACATCGTAGGTTTCTTTTATTTCATTAATCTCATTAATGAAGTCCCATTTTATTATGCTTCACAAGCATCTCTTTTTGAAACGAAATCTGCAATATAACATATATCTCATATATATAATATAAACATTCGTCACAGGCAGTAATATGATCTCATCACAGAACATTGCAGCAGAAGAACATATATGAAATATTGGATATACTAGGACGTCCGTGTTTTCAATACGAGCCAGTATAAAACACGGATTCCACGGTCGCGATGAATAGCCAAACCCACATCCCTAGACCTCTACGAGAGCGGCAAGTAACACTGCCAATTCTAGGGTTAGGAGACCCGGTCTCGACTCCTCGAGATGGTCTCCCACTGGACCCTAGAATCCGGTTACTTGTGCTCCCCGCCTTGGGTCTACCTAATGCGGAAAAGTAAATAATATACAACGGTGACATCTTCCGCTACCTGGAAGTGCCCCAAAAAAAAGAATATTACATACAAATGAATTTTACATGAATGAAAAAGAAAAAACTCTCATCTCACATAAAACCCCCGGCTATTCAAAATGCGACGATCCAATACAACATATCACAGCAACTCATAATATCTCATATCATCAACGTAAGCAAGTATGCGTATCCCGATTGTCGTTGATGTATAGCAACGAAGCCGGCGATACACCACATACTACGCTTACGGTCACAGAAAAGAAAGTGTAAAACTACAACAGTTTGAATCCGCAACCTCCTTAGACATCACATGCCTAACTAAATGAATTCCTTATAAACCCCGCATCTTAATCTCATTATCGAAAACTCTTTTCAATATCAAATCGGGCAATTCAACAAGATTCCCGACATCCTGATCGAATGCTCGTCGCAAACTTTAGTAGACGGCCGCACCCCCGATACCGTCGACGAAGTGCACCAAGGTGGAACACCGCTACCGCGTGCACCCGAACGGATGCTTTCGGCGACGGGGTTCTCCTACAGTCACTTGGTCGGGGCTAAGAGGTGTAGCTGTCTATTAAGTTTATCCGGCGAGTATCCGCGTACGCTACGTGATTGCGACGGACTTTTGATCACATCAAAATTCCGTGGCAACCGATCATTTGAGACTAAACTGCTATATTTATAAAATCAAATTAGTTATCTCATAACTACCTGTGGATTCCAAATATTGTATCACATTCCAGATAAATAGAAAAAGTTAAACTTTCCGATCGAATCATCAAGCACCCAAGATTTTCCCAATATATCTCAACACTTGAAATCAGTTTAAAAACATTCATTACATGCCACAGTACCAATGGTCCAGCCGTAGAAGGGTCAAGCCAACGCCTCACATGTGGCACGCCGTACTGCCCCAAACCCTAAGGTTCAAAGGGCAGTTCAAGACGGTCACATAATCGAGTTAAGGTTTGTTGTCTTCTTGAGGGTCCACCGAGTTACTTGCATGACTTAGAACATTCTTAAACACGAGAAAAAATCCAACTTTTGAAAAAATTTCCGACAGGGGAAAAAGTGAGTTATTGATATCCGTTCGAACTTTTTAACAGTTTCTAAAAATTATCCGGAAAACACACATAGACAAAATCTGATAATCCGATCGAATCCCTAAACAACCCCAGAAAACTCAACAGGAGAATAAATATTAAAAATTCCCAGAAAATCCAGCATATTAAAATAGGAGTTACTGTGCAAACAGGAGATGCTGACATCATCATTTCGCCGCGGAACCGCCGCAGAAGGCATGCTTCTGCCGCGGTTCCGCCGCGCTTTGTACTGTTCATCAAAAAAATTTTGCACCGTAATTCTTATAATTCCCTGCTGAATTTTTTAAGCATTTTTAATGTGGAAAAATCCCAGTTTTTAGAAAAAGTCCAGAGAGCGGGTTTTATCGGGGTTTCGGGTTTCGATCGGACTTTAAATTTCGTCTAGACTTCGCCTAAAGCTCTAGCTTGGCTCTGATACCACTGTAGGGTTGCTAAGCACGCGCACAAGGGTCTACGAGGCATCAACCATGCCCGATTAAAAATTTAGCCGTGCCGAACAACCCGAATACGGAACTTTAAACTAGAGATTAGGCGAAAACAAGCATGCTAAACACTTTAACACTAAGTAAGAGGGATTACAACCTTTGTAGATCCGGTCCTTCACTTCATATGCTCCGTGTTGTGGTCCCTTCACTGCGATCATCGGGATCCGGACTCTCGAGAGGTTCCACGAAGAGAAAAGACGCAACCTTTGCTTTCGATCTTCGATACTAAGATGATCTACCTTGAAGTTTCTTTAACACAAGCTAACACTCATGAAATGATGTGAACACCCTCGTCTAAATGGCAAGGGAAGATGAGGATGATGAAGTAGGATTTTTACTCTCTTTATTTATCTTTTTCTCATATTTATCCATCACAAAAATCAAAGCAAGAAACCATTTCAAGCAAAGAAGAAGAAAGAAGAAGATGAACAATATTAGAATTCTTTTGTGATGAATAGAAAAAGAAATGATATGAAGAATAATGCAACCATGGTTGACTTAACCATTGTAGAGAATTGACTAGGGTTAGGGTTTGGGTTGGGTTAAAGCATGAGTCACTTATAAATATCTTTATCATGACAAAAAGAAAAGCTTCTAGAAACATCTAGAAAGCTTAACCCTAATCCAAACCCTAATCATTTTTAAACTCCACTAAACAAGTTGCATTAGTTATCATATCATGTTACAATATTATATATCACATATATAATATTTATCGTAACAAAATAAAATAATACATTTAACATATATCGCATATATATCAATGTATTACCCGAGTGAGAAAAAGAATCTTTTAGTGAGCAAATATTAGTTAATATAATTTAATATATCATATATATTATTATACATTAAATTATCGAATCAACACTTGATCCGACAATCCGTCTATATCGCATATAACCGACTAATATTTATCCGTACCGATTCATCGAATCAACACTTGATCCGATGACCCGGCTGATATCAAATATCGCGAGAATATAATACGGTATCACATATCGCATTATCCTCGGTCCCGCACATATCACATATGTGCCCCTACTCCGTTTTGCCTGAGTCAAGAAACCTCTTTGTAGGACTCTAAAGAATCGTCAATACGCCGGCAGTAGGTGATGATCATATCAAACACCCACAAGCTGCAAGCGGTCAGCTAAACGTAACAGCTACCCAGGTATTGAGCGCTCAGAAGATCAACAAGCAAGCCTGTACATTCTCCTGCGAATCCAAATAGTAACACTCCCGTACAGTCCGGTCTCGTCGTCTGATATGTTGCATATCTCGCCTAGGGGTGGTAAACGTCAGACCCCAGTAGCTTGATAAGTCGTATCGATTTGAGGTCTATAACAGTTCGAGAAACTACTGATAACACTTACCAGTAAATCTCAGCAACCCTGGCCAGGGATTTCCGGTTATAGCCAATCGAACACAGCACAACATCAACTCCCTATACCGGGAGAGACGAATCCCCTCCTATCGCTCATTGCCTCCATGTGATTCGGGACTGTACCCAAAAGCCACCTTTTTGCACGCCCTCTTGGACGTGGTATGATGGAAATCAAAGCACAGTGGGAACCACACAAGACTCTATGACGATCTCGGGTCAACAGACTACTCTGTACCAGTGTCACCGGAGAACTGCCATCTGACGTATGGTATAATACCATCTGGGAGTTCTCGGCAAGTCCGTCCAGTGTACCCAGTCTCTACTGAGCACCCGTACACCATCCTTGATGTCAAACACCGATGGATATGGGATCATCCATCGCCCATCATATGGGTCAAGATGCGTATACGCTAGTCTACTTTGGTGCATCGATGCCCTGTCTCGATACACCCTCGACTAGGAACAGTTATAGGATGTACTCGTCGACTACCGTGGCCCCACTAGTATGATCTCATCATAGTCCCAGTAGTCGAGTACATATCCTAAGGGCTTTATCAACATGTAACATAGAGACAATCAGAGTACATGTTAAGATAAAGTACAACCAGATAGCATACTATCATGTCGAGCAAGAAAGTCCTCCCTATATATGTCCTAGCATCCACCACAATATACATCGTATGTACAGTAATGGCCTCTAGGGCATACATATAACTAACAGCATTTCTACGAAACACATGTCTAAGAACTAGAGAAGTCACAAGTAAACCGAATATAGTACGAGGACCAACCCCTCTGTCCGAATAGACACTGGACAACATACAATACTCTGTATAAGTCCCCTGAGTCTAATAACTCAATCCCTGTGTGTCGTGGGTTGAAAACTGTACTTATGGTTAAGAAGAATTACACCGCTGTTTTAATGCTCCTTACCTAACCATCCACTGATATAGGTAAATGTCATAGACATAATTTCAAAAAGGTATATCTCACTCCATAAAAATAGACGTACAGATATATCAATTTGAAATTGGTGCATAACAACGGATATTCAAAACCAAATATTTGCCGTCCGTCAAATAGCCCAGGCGATTTCCTCAAATATCACTAATTACAACAAATTCCGATATAATGAGGATGATCACCTAATTCCCAATAACTTACTCCCGCTCATCATCTGTAAAACCATACAGATGTGAGAATCATACCTGGTAAATACATACCCTGGAGCAAGTGTCTAATTGGGAAATCAGTTTTCTTTTAACAGTACACAATGAAACTGAAACATTGAAATGTTTCGTAGGGGTATCCGGGTATTCCTAGTAATGCCTCTTCCATTATCCAAATTGACAACTGTAACCGTATATTTCTTTGCCACCTCTCCAAATCCTTTTATATGTCTTTAGTCGTTACCTTCTGCACACCCTTTTAGGCCAAATGGTTTTCTTCCTTCCCTACCGTTCGGCACCAGCCTATGGTTTGGAAGAAGACTATCCAATAAGCATAATGGGTATACTGTCCTAATCCTAGGAGCACTCGCAACACGAGAGAAGGTAAAGATAAAAGATACCTGAATAAACCTTATTCTTATTTCTCCTGAACCAGAATCCATCCCCGAACTGGAACAAGTTCCTTTCGAGTTCGTATATAACCATACGATGGAATATCCAATAAACTGTGGATCTTCGTAGTGATACGGAGTATTCTGGAGAAATACAAAGGTGACGTAGGATTGGCGAAGAAATACTTGGTTTGGTCGTGAATAGCAGTCGCAGTTTACTTTGCCCTCTTACTAATCCCTTTCTTTGTCTTTACTTAATACCTTCTGTACACCGTTTAGGCTAATTGGTTTTCTTCATTCCCTACCGGTCGGCACCTGCCTATGGTTTGAAAAAAGACTATCCAATTTGCGTAATAGGTGTACTGTCCCCTAATCCAAGGAGCACTCGCAACCTGAGGGAAGGTAAAAGGAAAAGACAACTGAATAGTCCTATTCGTTTTCTCCAGAACCAGAAACCATCCTCGAATATATTCCTTCGAGTTCGTATATAACCATACGATGGTTTTATCCAACGGAAGTGGACGTTCGTAGTAATACGGGGTGTCCTGGAGAAAAGGGTAAAAGTAGGAGTGGCAATGAGGTTTGCAACTCTGACAATCCAAAAGCCAGTCTTATAAGAAGGTTCCGTCAACTTGGTCACTGAGTCATAGTCAAGGGTCGGGTCATGGTCGCTGCCAAAGAGAGAGAGAAAAGAAACACTCAGCGTGCACTCTAACCTAAATCAGAATGGTTATCACTTTATCTAATCAGGAAACCTCCCACTGTAACGTCAAATTCTCCTCCAAACCTAAAAGAAGAATTAGTCGGGATCACCCGAGGAGTAAACCAACTCATCAGTAGGAATCGGGATCCAACTATCATCGCATGATAACATGACGGAATCCACACACGTTATCATACTCCAGAAGGTATGCGCATGCCTGGCAAGTTTCAGTTTCTTTAGAAACTCCCGATGTGATTTTTACCCCTAGGACCCAAGTGACCTTGACAATGCCAACGTATCAAAGAGTCCTAGTCAAGTTCAACCCGTCATTGTCTTGATTGCGTTAAACCCACCCGTACGAGTCCTTGACAATGCCAACATAACCGTACGACTGTCCTAACCAATCCACATATCCATGCGACAGAAAAGCATTACAGAGCTACCGAACACTACGCTTCGGCAATGCACGACATACGTAGCACGAATACTAAGCAATACTGATCTGAAATGACGGAGGGCTACGGCTGGTTTTTGGCAAAAAACCATTAACGTAATGGACTTGATATTGTTGAAGGAACCGGATAACTTTTATAAAAATATAGTGGCGAAAACCTTTGCTAAAGAGGTCACTCCCGGTGAAGGGATCTCGGCTCTTTCCTCGTAGAATGAGGTGCAGGATACTCCGAATGAATACCACGATGCAAAGCAAAACGTAATCGGCTATAGTGAAGTTATTACCCTGACGCAAACATCAGTCCAAGGGGTCACTCCCGGTGAAGGGATCTTGGCCCGTGCCTCGTCGACTGAGGTGCTGGATATTCATAACCGAATACCACTATGCAAAACAAAAGAGAACGTCCTTGCAATAACAGCTTTTTGAAAAATGTTCCAACAACATCAGAATAGGTTTTTTTAGCTTGCATTGATCCGAATCAATGCAGTCCCATCAATTGATCACACCAATAAAGAACGAAAATAATGATGTACGTATATGCCATCCGCATTCACCACTGGGTCCCGTCATCACCCGTTAGGTTACTTAACTAACGACAGAGCGGGGATTGGACTAGCTCGGATGCAAAACATATACAACATCTACTATTATATATATCAATATATAATATTCGCTCAAGGCGTGATAAAATGCAACATCACAGAAAATTAATAAGCATCACAGAACAATATAGATATATGGGATCCCCGGGTTTCACAGAGCCGCTGCTGAAACCCGACGTTCCCCTGGTCGTGTGGATAGCCTGTGCAATGAAATCCTAGACCCCTACGGGCGCGGCAAGTTTCCCACCAAAACCTTAAGCGAGGCAACCCCCTTCAGCAACGTGAATGGACCACCCAGCACTTCACGGAATCCGGTAACTTTTGCACCCTTCCTTGGGTCAACCTGTACCCCATACGAGTGCGGCGAATAGCCCGCCAATTCTAGAGTGAAGCCCCCTCCGTATCAACGCAATGAGATGCGGGCCCGTTGCCCTATAGAACCCGGCTACCCGTGCACCCCTCCACGGGGTAATCCTAGTACAGAAAGTAAAATATACATACAACGGGTACATCGACTTCAGCCTGGTTGTGCCCCAAAAGAATAATATACAAACAGGCAGTGACGGCAGTCCACATGTCAGACGCTCGCCCCGCAATATCAAATGTATATATACAACCAAACTGTACTAACATTGCACCCAGGCTATCCACCACGACAAATCCGCAACATCACAGCACAACACAGAACATCAACGTGAATGTCAAGTTCGCAAATCCGTCTAACAGGGATATAGCAGTTAGACAGGATTTACCGATCAAGTGACATTCACGGTCGCAGTTATAATGTAAATACTGTGAACTAACATGTTTAAAATTTTCGATCGACCAAATATACCAAAGTGGACCCCAAGCACAACTGTAGCACTCAAAGAAAATCTGAGCCCAAAAAGAATATTCCAGAAACCCTATTTCCATGTCCCAAGTGCACTGTAGAAATTTGGTACTATGAAGAGAAATAATGGCCGCGGAAACGCGGCCAAACCTAGGGTTTGGCCGCGGTTCCGCGGCGCTTCTGAGGAATCAATTTACCAAATTTCTACAGAATGCATAAAAAACCCTGCACGATTTTTTGACATATATCAAAAAAAAATTTGACCACTGCAAAAATTCGACAGAAACTGATGCAAGAAAATACGGTTTTTGGAAAATCCGATCGATCGAAGTTCTAAACACATTAGAGCAATGTAGACTAGGTTAATGGCGTGGCTCTGATACCATATAGGACTACGGTAGCACCCCGGCCGTCTATCCGAGGCCAAAATGCGGAAACGAAAATTTTCTTGACTTGAAAACCGGCACTACCGCATCCTAAAATCCCGGATCGAACCATTAACCCAAACCTAGCTAACAAGAGAAAGGGTAAAGAGCTATACTGAGCGATCCATGTCCTACGGTCTTCGGCCTCCGTCCCGATCTTCTCGCGGAATCTCCGGTCTTCACCTCCTCGTTGGAAAGGGCACCACATCGAGGAGTCTTTTTATGGTCTACCGCTTCATCCGAAGCAACTCGGGCGTGAAGTGTGCTAGCCGACGCGTCCAAGGTGTTGTAGAGAATGTTTGTGATCACTTTGTCTCTTGCATCCATGGCTTTGGATAGAGATTAAGGATGATGCCATTGATGGAAGCAATGAGCTAGGGAAGAAAGAGGAAGAAGAAGGAGTTTCATCCTCTTTTCTTTTGTTGTAAGTATGATAGAATGAGAGAGTGAGGAAAATAATATGAGAGCTAACAATGACCCATGGCAGCCCTTCTCTCTCTCTTCCTCTCATATCATCACAAATCAATCCATTAATGTGACACATTTGCTAAAAAAGAGACCATGACTCATGATACAAGTCCATGTCACATTAATGCATTGTCATGATGAAAATCTAGCTCCTTATTTCCTTAAGCAAATATTAAACAAAATGTTTGCCACAAAAAAGAAAATCCGGCAACATCTAAAGTAAACTCGTGACGGATCACGAGGATACCCCTCACCTGTATATACATACCTGCACCCGCATTCCGACTGAATGCGAATGCGATTAGACTAAAGTAATCCGACAAATCTAATACTAGGATCCAGCTTAAACCAAAGCCCACTAGTATGATCCGTCCGATCATGATCCGTGCAATACCGCACGTATAAGATCGAACCCTGCCATATATCATACGGCCTCTATAACGTTTCGCCCGAAACTTGAGAAACTGTCTGTGGGGGACTCTAAAGACTCGTCAATACCTTGGCGGTGGATTTAACCACTAGAACGCCAGAGGTATTAGCCGTACGTAACGAGCTACCAGGTATTGACCAAAAGGGAGGTCGGTGAGCGAACTCATCCTGACACCCTACTGAGCCTGTCGGTGACAATATCCGTACAGTCCGGTCCGTTCGTCTATAAGTATCGCATGGCGGGCCTAAGGGGTTGGTAAAAGTCAGACCCCCAAAAGCGGTACAAGTCGTGTCGGAGTGTAGCCCAGAACACCCTGAGATACTACTGGAATACCTACCAGTAAATCCCCTGCCTCGGCCGAGGGCTTTGTGTAATGGCTCTCCTAAACACAACGTGACCTCACCCCCAATACCGGGAGAGACGAACCCCTGCCGATCCGCTCACTGCCTCCATGTGGCTCGGGACTGTACCCAACTAAAACCTATTTGCACGACTCCTTTGAGCCGTGGTAGGGTAGTAATCAAAGCACAGTGGGAACTCACACGAGACAAATGACGATCTCAGGTCGATGAACTAACCTGTACACATGTCACCAGGGAACTGCTATCTGACGTTAGGTATAATACCAACTAGCATGTTCACGGCGAGTCCTGTCCGGTGTACTCATAACCCAATGAGCACCTGTATACATCTTAGGTGAACCAACTGACACCAGTGGCTTTTGAGACCGGCTACCGCCCCTTGTCGGGGTCTCGACTGTATACACTAGTCTACTCTGGAGTATCGATGCCCTGTCTCGAAAACTCCTACGACTAGGGACCTTTTAAGGATGTGCTTATAGACCCCAGCTCCCATGTATATGATCACCATCATACTGCTGGCCGTCAAGCAAGAATCCTAAGGGCTCTATCAACATGCAATAGTGACCTGTAAGGTCACCTAAAGCAGTACACGATGATAAAGATAAACCAGATAGCATACTATCATCTTGAGTGAGACTGTCCTACCGGTATAGGCCCTCCCTCAATCATTGCAATCACGTGTCTGTGATCCAATAATTGACTCTGAGGGCACTATATCCAACATATGCAACTTGTCAATCCTGTCTCAAAGGAAAGATAACAAAGACTCCGTTCACTGGACACGGAGTAAGAGCGAGCGAGCTCTTAGGGCTCGTACACAGTGATGTGTGCGGTCCAATGTCTACACATGCGCGAAGCGGTTATTCTTACTTCATTACTTTTACGGATGACTTTTCGAGGAATTGATATGTCTTCTAAATGAAACATAAATCTGAAGCCTTCGGAAAGTTCCAGGAATATAAGAATGAAGTAGAAAAACAAACTGGCAAAAGTATCAAGACACTGAGATCTGATCGAGTTGGTGAATACTTGAGTGCCGAGTTCCTGGATTACCTAAAAGAGAATGGAATTCTCTCTCAGCTTACTCCTCCATACACTCCACAACATAACGGTGTATCGGAGAGACGTAACCGAACCCTATTGGATATGGTACGTTTCATGATGAGTAGTGCTGAGTTGCCGCAATCATTCTGGGATATGCACTAGAATCAGCTGCATACCTTTTGAACCGAGTTCCAACTAAGACTGTGCTTACCACACCATATCAGATGTGGTGTGGGAAGAAACCCTATCTTAAGCACATTAAGACATGGGGATGTCCAGCTTTTGTCAAAAAGCAGCATGCGGACAAGCTCGAGGCACGCTCAGTACAGTGCAAGTTTATGGGATATCCAAAGGACTCCAAGGGATATTTCTTCTATTGCGAAGAGGAACAAAAGGTTTTTGTTTCTCGTCATGCCTACTTCTTGGAAACTGAATTTTTGGAAAATCAGATAAGTGGCAGCGCAATAGAACTGGAAGAAATTCCTGAACCACGAGCTATTACTGAAAACTTAGTAGAAGCAGAGGGTTCGAAAGAACAAGACATTCCTACGCCGCTCCGCAGGAGTAGTAGGCAATCTCATCCGCCCGAGAGATACTACGGTTTTCTCATAGACGGGGATAGAAAGGATTGCATCATTGATAATGATAAGCCGACTAGCTTCCAGCAGGCCATTCAGAGTGCTGACTCAGTAAAATGGCTGGATGCAATGCGGACCAAAATGGAGTCCATGTACACCAACAAAGTATGGACTTTGGACGTTGCTCCAGAAGGGGTAAAACCCGTGGGATGCAAATGGATCTTCAAGAGGAAGATTGGTGTAGATGGACAGATAGAGACCTATAAGGCTAGAGTTGTTGCAAAGGGTTTTCTTCAAAGACCTGGCTTGGACTATGACGAAACCTTTTATCCAATGGCTATGCTTAAATCCATTCGGATCCTTCTTGCTACTGCTGCCTTCCACGATTATGAGATTTGGCAGATGGATGTAAAGACCGCTTTTCTAAATGGAAATTTAGAGGAGTGTGTCTATTTGGACCAGCCAGAGGGTTTCATTCAGAGTGGGAGCAGCGGAAAGGTGTGCAAGTTGCTTAAGTCCATTTATGGACTAAAGCAGGCATCGCGGAGTTGGAACAACTATTTTGATGAGACGGTCAAAGAATTTGGTTTTATCAAAAATCCAGATGAACCATGTATCTATAGTAGATTTGTAGCAAGAACTGTCATATTTCTCGTTTTATACGTGGATGAGATTCTCTTGATAGGAAATGACATTCCTATGCTACAATCTGTCAAAGGGTTCTTGTCACACAGGTTCTCCATGAAAGACCTGGGTGATGACTCTTATATTCTGGGGATCCGGATCCATCGTGATAGATCCAAGAGGATATTAGGACTTTCACAGTCCAGGTACATCGACACCATACTGAAAAGATTCAGTATGGAAGATTCCAAGCACCGTAATCTACAGGCTTGTCACGGGATCACCCTCTCCAAAGAGATGTCTCCCAAGACTGATTTGGAAAGGGATCGCATGTCTATTATACCCTACGCTTCTGCGGTAGGCTCTATAATGTATGCGATGTTGTGTACCAGACCAGATGTAGCTTATGTACTGAGTGTGGTAAGCCGGTATCAGTCAAACCTTGGGGAGAAGCACTGGACAGCAGTAAAGAACATTCTCAAGTACCTGAGAAGGACTAAGGAGATGTTCTTAGTGTACGGCGGAAAAGACCTCCAGATCGAGGCCTTTGCTGACTCCAGCTTCTAGAGTGACAAGGATGATTCCAAGTCCATGTCGGGATATGTCTTTACCCTCAATGGAGGGGCGGTGTGTTGGAGGAGTTCCAAACAGGAAACCGTGGCTGACTCGACGATGGATGCGGAATATATCGCTGCTGCTGATGCCGCAAAAGAAGCCGTCTGGATAAGGAAGTTCTTGAAAGAACTTCAGGTGGTTCCGTCCATTGTTGATCCAATACCTCTGTATTGTGACAACAACGGGGCTATAGCGTTAGCGAAGGAACCCAGGTCCCATCAGAAGTCCAGACACATCTTGAGGCGGTATCACCTGATCAGGGAGATCGTGGATCGCCAGGAGATCGAGGTTCGGAGGGTTGCTTCAGAAGATAACACTGCAGATCCACTCACCAAGGCCTTACCCCAGACTCAGTTCGAGCGGTTGATCGAGATGATAGGTCTTCGATACGCCAGTACATGGCCTTAGTGCAAGTGGAAGATTGTTAGTGTATATGCCCTAGAGGCCATTATTGTATCATACTAGTATGTATATTACTTGATGGAAGCTTGGGATATTCACAGTTGTATAGACAATCTTGCTCGAAATGGTAGTATTCTACTTGGTTTGTCTCTGCTTCAATGTGTACATGTGTTTCTTTTAGTATATCACCTATACACATTAGTGGAGCCCTTAGGATCTTTACTTGATTACCAGCGTTGTGATGGCAGTCACACTCGTGGGGGCTGGGTAATCTACAAGCACATCCTTATATACACGTACCTGGTCGTAGGATTATCGAGACGGGGCATCGATACTCCGGAGTAAACTAGCGTATGCGCTTCTCATCCCAGCAGGGGAGACGGTCTGTCCCACAGCTGTCAGTACGTCATACTTGAGATAGTATGCGGGTGCTCGTTAGGTTACGAGTACACTAGACAGGACTCGTCGGGAACTGTTGGTTGGTATTATACCTATCGTCAGTTATCAGTTCCCAGGTGACATGAGTACAGCTTAGTCCGCTGACTTGATACTGTCATTTCGCCTCGAGTGTATTCCCACTGTACTTTGATTACTACCCTACCACGGCTCAAAGGAGTCATGCAAACAAGTAGTAGTTGGGTGCAGTCTCGAAGCACTTGGAGGCAGTGACGGTTAGATAGGATTCATCTCTCCCGGTATTGGGGGTTGATATCGCGCTGTATCTAGGAGAGCCATTACACAAAGTCCCTGGCCAGGGCTAGCGAGATATACTGATAGGTTTCCAGTGTTATCTCAGGGTGTTCTGGGATACACTCCGACACGACTTGTACCGCTATTAGGGGACTGACGTTTACCACCCCCCTAGGCCCGCCATGCGATATTCTCAGACGAACAGACCGGACTGTACGGAGATTGTCACATACAGGCTCAGTAGGAGTTCGGATGGGTTCACCTCATCAGTCTTCTTATCGGCATCTACCTGGGGACCGTTACGTACAGCTAGTGCCGCTTGCGGTCTGTGGTTAAACCCACTGCCAGCGTAGTGTCGAGTCTTTAGAGTCCCACACAGAGGGTTATTCGTTTTTGGGCAAAACAGAGTAGAGGTTGCATGGTTTTGCGACGGGGTTCGTTCACATCCGCGCACTTGTGCACGTTTGGTGTCCGGACAGTTATTACCAGCGGGCTTTGGTCTGAGCTAGATTCTAGTATATGTTTTGGGGTTAGTTTTATCTCCTTGTATTCGTGTTCCTCGGAACATGGATGCGGGTGTGTATGCACAGTTGACTGAGGCAGAGGCAGAGGCAGAGGATTCTCATTATGGTTGATGACGGTTGTCATTCTCCAAACCCTAATGAATATGTGAAACATCAATTAATAATATTAATTAAAGGAAATTATGTTATGGTTAGGGTTGTTGACTTTTTGACCAAGGTTGACTTGTTGACCAAGGTTGAAAAGTTGACCATCATCATTTCAAGCAAAGATGCTTTTTGATCTTTGCAAAACTCATTTAATGTGAAATGATAATGGTCTTTTCAACCTACCATCACCTTTTTCCTTTTTGATTAATATTGTTAATTTGATAATTCACATATATTTGCATATGGTTGCAAAATCCTTTTCATTCTCTCATTCTCATTCTCTCTCATCCTTTGCTCTCCCTCTTCCTCTAGCTCAAGGAAAATCCTTCTCATGAGTTGAGAACCATTTTCTTTAAGATAAATCACGAATGCCACTCTCTACTCATCCTAAGGCTGAAGGTTTAGCAAACCTAAAACTTTAGTTACCTCAAGTTTGAGGAAGGAGCTCAAGGTAGAGGCCCTCGGGTGGATCCATCTTCGGCACAAGGAGACGACGAGGTGAGGCCGATCCGACCACCACAAGGAGTCGAAGAGAAGGAGTTCAAGTTAAGGTATAACCCCTAACCGAGTAGGTAAAACTCATAGTAGTTTCTAGTGTGTTGCTTAGAAAAGATCCGGGTTTTCTAATCCATGTTACCCTTTCATGAAAAATCGTTTTTCGCCATTTCCGCAACCCCAAAAGAACCGGGAGAGGTACTGTGGACTTACAATAAGTGCATGGAGTAAAAATCACATCGGGAGTTTCAAACATACAGGAAACTTGCCAGGCATGCGCATACCTTCTGGAGTGTGATAACTTGAGTGGATTCCATCAAGTTATCATGCGATGATAGTTGGATCCCGATTCCCACTGATGAGTTGGTTTACTGATTGTTAGGGATTCTGCGTGTTCAAGTTTAGTTAATTACCGCAATCAAGACGGTTTCGCTTGTAGCTAGCCGGTTGAGTACGGGTCGTCCGCAGGGAGATGGGAATCTTTTTCTATGTGCTTTAACGAGTTAAGTCCAGTTTTTCAGATTTTGTTGTGATTAATTAAGTGGTAAAATGATATGTAAAGAGAGCTTGTTAGGGTTAGGATTAGGTTAGTTTGAGTTAAGAGTCTCCCACATCTTTCGTTGCCCCTCTTAATCTCGGTGTTACGGTAATCGGCAACAACGGGGATTAGCACGACTAGGAAGGAACTTGCGAGTATAAGCTAGGCTTTCCAACGCATAAGTTCTTCCTTTTGGTGCTTGTCCGTCCGTTCTTGACTCTTAGCCATAACCTCCGGTTAATTCAACCACAACCGGTCTCACTACGGAATCACCGCTATCATGTAGGATAGGGTGCCGTAAGGAGCGGATTGTGGTTCAATTAATGGGAGTCGAATTAAGCTGTTGGGCAAGGAAAGAGTGAGAGAGATTTCCTTCTGTCAAACTTCCCTTATCCTACCCTAACAAGTATGAAACTACTCACACATCATGATACGGAAAAATAAAACAAAACAAAAGAGGAGGATAGAAAGAAAGAGATTAGAAGATAACAACTAGCTATTTGCGACCTCACCTTGGCAAGGATCAAGCGTAAGCATCATGGTTGTTTTAAGGATAAAGATAAAGAGAAAAGAAAGAAACAACAAGAAATAACAACAACTAAGTTAACAAATTAAAATTACAATAATTAACAAGAGAACAAGACAAGCATAATAATAAACGGTTCTTCTTTATTCATCATTCTTCACTCAAAAGCTCACTACAAGTTTTAATGGAGAAGGGATGAGAAGAGAAAGAAGAACATGTATTCTAAAACCTTGAGAAAAATACAAGATTATGGACACCCTTGGCTTCATAAGGTTCTGGGCTATTTATAGGCAGGGAAATAGAAATCTAGGGCAAAATTCTGCATGTACATACAAAGACCAAAATACCCCTAAAAATCATCATCTTTGGCGCCAGAACGGCCGCGGAACCGCGGCCTAGACCCCCTATTGGCCGCGGTTCCGCAGCCATATAGATGAGTTGGAGGCTCTGTTTTTTTGTGCTTCCCTGGTCTTCATTGTACTTAATTCTGGTATATGTATTTTCTCAATTTGTCTTCACGATTTTTCCAGAATTTCTGTTGAGGGAAAGGTGATTTGATATGAACTTTTTGTCATGATTTCCTCGAGCTCCGCGTAGATTTATTGGATCTTGTGCTGCCATTGAGCCTTGTGCATGAAGGTGACAATCGATTTGCCATTTTGTCTCCTAAACTGGTGTGTGGCAACAGACGGATAAAGAGCGGAGATCCGTGTTTTATCTGTGGTTGGCAGGAACCCGGATTTTTGTCGTGTTTTCCATGAATTTCACCATTTTAGAACCGAGAACCTGTATCCTGCAATTGACTAGCAAACATGGCTCAAGAGTATCTACCGATATGCAATGTGATAAAAATTGGGCGGTATGAAAATGCAAAAATCTGATATGAACAAATACCCCCAAACTTATCATTTGCTCGTCCCGAGCAAAGCCAATTTATTCACAAAAAAAATTTCCTAACCTCACTTTCGCTGGGAACGCGATTGCACTGAGCATGTGCAACAAGCCGTTAAACCTCTAGGTGTCCCTAGTTGGAGGAGTTTTGTCTCCTGAGAGTTTTCAGCGGATACTACCCATAAAATCCGGTCAAGTTGGTTTTGTAAAATAACTAAGATTCAAATCCTAAAGTTTTGTTTCAGAAAATAACAATTCTATTATCCTAAGTCTAGACTATCGAACCTTTATTTTTCACACCTCGCTTCTTATTCAACTACAGATTTTATATGTCTTTACGTGCAGTGCAAATAGTGTCGTTAAGTTCCCGAAAGGTCGAATAAAGTCATTATGCCACACAATAAAGCCCAGATAACAATTTTAAAAAGATCACATGAGTTTTATAAAGAGTTAAGCATTTTTCAAGTTTCGTTTTCCAGTAAGGTTTCAATTCCAGAATTTCTATCTTCCTTAACAAGAAACTAGGTCTTATTTTTCACTCCACCTTTTTCTTGTTTTCATTTCATACACACCTCTGTGAACGTGCAATAGTCTTTATCATAGAATAAAACCTTCATATCTCCGCTAAAATTTTTATAAAAGCCTGTCTTTTATCAAGATTATTCTCACACAAAGAACCGTTAGGAATTTTAACTCGGAGAGAACAGTTGCTTGACTTTGTTTTAATCTGGACTTTCTAGGCTTCTTAGCGAGCTTTGGGCCAATGCACCCAAACCAGTTGGTTTTAGGGCATTAGGTGTAGAAACACCCCAGCGGACTTAATTACTCAAGTTACCTAGGTCCAAAAACAAAAGACAGTTTGGCGTGAAAATCAGATGATTTAATACGAACGGAGATATAACCGGCAGTTCAGTTATTTTTTGGATAAAAGACGTGTTTAGTGGGTTTTGGTGTGTAATCATTCCAATCAAGTTCCAGATGGGTTATTTTTCAGACTTAGTTCCAATTAAGGCATCAATAACATTCCTTCATATTCACTCACTTCATAAACTATTCTTGATATTACTTATTTCCGAACAAACCTATTTGATCCTCAGAAAATCATTTATCCGTTTAAAAGTTTTTAGGCATAAAAAGACTTGTCATCTAATTTCCAAAAACTTACGACACGTGTAGTGTGATGTAAAGACGTATATCAGCTATAGTTAACTTTAAAGGAGGGTTATCCTTCAGGTTTTCAAAATCTAAACATAAGATTTAGTTATTCTTATTTTATCAAACAAAACCGTCTAAATGTTGAATCAGAGTCCTCCCACTAGCTAACTTGACAGAAAAGTTTTTATGTTTTTAGAAAATTTTCAGATTTTTATGGATTTTATGGATTTTAATATGCAGATGCAGAATATACATATGAATGCGAAGGTAAGAAATGCGTACCGAGCGTACCCCCAAATTTAAACTGGACAGTGTCCTCACTGTCATTGCATGAAGAGATCATTTGAAGGGTCAAAATTGTCGGTTAGCGATACACAATTATTTTTTTTTGTTTTTTGAAGAAAAGAAAAAGAATATACACAAATATATACAAAATGGTTTATACATACCCCCAAACTTATTTGGAACAGTGTCCACTGTTCTTGGCTGGATAACCGAAGTTTGGAGGTAGGCAGAGGAAGATCAGGCAGGGTAAACCGGCTCCTGTAAGAACAGGAGCTCCTCTGTTGGTTCGGCGCTAAGGTACGGTTTGAGTCGGTGTCCATTCACTTTGAAAAATGAACCGTCCTTTGGATTTTCCAAATCCACAGCGCCCTGCGGATACACATTCCGCACAAAATACGGCCCTTTCCAGCGAGATCTGAGCTTTCCTGGATGGAAGTGAAGTCGGGTGTCGTAAAGCAGTACCTGCTGACCAGGTACGAAGGTTTTGCGCAAAAGGTGTTTATCGTGAAACACCTTCGTTCGGTTCTTAACGACAACCGCGTTATCGTAAGCCTCATCCCTAAGCTCGCTCAGTTCGTTCAACTGCAGCTTCCGATGGCTGCCCGCATCTTCGAGAGACAGATTCAGCTCTTTTTTCGCCCAAAATGCGCGATGCTCTATTTCGACAGGTAGGTGGCAGGCTTTTCCGTACACAAGCCGATAGGGAGACATGCCAAGGTCGGTCTTATAAGCGGTGCGGAATGCCCAAAGGGCATCAGTGAGTTTCAGCGACCAATCCTTACGGTTCTTGGAAACCGATTTCTCCAGTATCTGCTTGATTTGCCGATTTGAAACTTCGGCCTGCCCGCAGGTTTGGGGGTGGTAGGGCATAGAGAGCTTATGATTAATGGAATATTTCCGCATCAAGGCCTCGAAAGTCTTGTTGCAGAAATGACTTCCATTGTCGCTAATGATCGCTCGGGGGTGCCCAAACCGGGAGAAAATGTTTTCTTTAAGGAACCTAACGACAACCTTGTTATCGTTAGTCCGGCTGGGCACAGCCTCGACCCATTTAGAGATGTAATCAACAGCGAGAAGGATGTACAAGTTCCCAAAAGAGCTGGGAAACGGCCCCATGAAATCTATCCCCCAAACATCGAAAATCTCCATAACCAAGATCGGTTGGAGCGGCATCTCGTTCCTCCGGGATATCTGGCCCATATGTTGGCACCGGGAGCAAGTCTTGCAATAGTCATGAGCGTCTTTGAAGAGTTGTGGCCAGTAGAAACCACATTGCAAGATCTTCTCAGCTGTCTTTCTGGGGCTAAAATGCCCGCCACACGCTTGATCGTGGCAAAATGACAGCACACTCTTGAATTCCTCGTCAGGGACACACCGACGAATAATCTGGTCGGGACAGTACTTGAACAAATAGGGTTTGTCCCAATAAAAGTGTTTTACTTGGGATAAGAAGCGAAGTCTGTCCTGACTTGACCATTCAGTCGGTAGTAATCCCGTGGCCAAATAATTCACAATATCTGCGAACCAGGGTTCGCAAGATACTGTCAAGAGCTGTTCATCCGGGAAAACGTCGTTGATCGGAATTGGAAGCGAAGGCGAAGAAGGAAGTCGTGAGAGATGGTCGGCAACCACGTTTTCACATCCTCGTTTGTCCTTAATGACAAGGTCAAACTCTTGAACCAAGAGGATCCAACGGATTAACCGAGATTTTGCATCTTTCTTCGCAAAAAGATGGCGCAGAGCAGAATGGTCAGTGTAGACAATGACTGGAGAGCCGATGAGGTAAGGCCTGAACTTTTCTAAAGCAAATACAACAGCGAAGAATTCCTTCTCAGTTGTTGTATAATTGAGTTGGGCGTCGTTCAGGGTTCGGCTCCCATAATAGATTACGTGCGGCATCTTATTGATGTGTTGTCCAAGGACAGCACCAATGGCAAAGTCGGATACATCGCACATAATCTCAAATGGGTGCGTCCAGTCAGGCGAAGAAAGAACGGGAGCAGAAGTGAGTGAGCTTTTCAATGACTCGAATGCAGTCACACAGCTCGAGTTGAAGTCGAATGGCGTATCCTTGGCCAGCAAAAGAGTCAAGGGCCTAGCAATCTTGCTAAAGTCCTTGATGAACCGTCTATAGAAACCGGCATGGCTAAGGAAGGCTCGGATATCTCTGACGCATCGGGGAGGAGGTAGATTGGAAATGACCTCAATCTTTGCTTTGTCAACCTCTATGCCATTTTGCGAGATGATATGTCCTAAGACAATACCTTCGCGCACCATGAAGTGGCACTTCTCCCAATTCAAAGTGAGATTCTTGTCCTTACATCGGGTAAGGACAGCGTCAAGATGCAGCAAACACTCGTTGAAGGAATCACCGAAGATGGAGAAATCATCCATGAAGATCTCCAGAAATTTTTCCACCATGTCTGAGAAGATTCCCATCATACACCGCTGGAAGGTAGCGGGCGCATTGCATAACCCAAAGGGCATGCGTCGATATGCAAACGTGCCGAAAGGACAAGTGAAAGTGGTCTTGTCCTGGTCTTTTTCGGCGATGGGAATTTGATTATAGCCGGAGTAGCCATCAAGAAAGCAGTAGTACTCGTGTCCGGCCAATCGTTCAAGCATCTGGTCAATGAAAGGTAGCGGAAAGTGGTCTTTCCGTGTTGCGGCGTTGAGTTTTCTGTAATCAATGCATACTCGCCACCCAGTTTGGGTGCGAGTAGGGATTAACTCGTTTGCCTCGTTAGTGATGACCGTGATGCCCGACTTCTTGGGGACAACATGAATGGGGCTAACCCACTGGCTATCGGAGATAGGGTAAATGATACCACTATCTAGACATTTTACGATCTCCTTCTTCACAGCCTCTTTCATGACTGGATTGAGATGTCTTTGTGGATCCTGGGCTGGTTTGGCATCATCCATCAGATGAATGTGATGCTCAACGATCAGGGGACTAATCCCCTTGATGTTCGCCATGGACCAGCCAAAACCTTGCCTGTTGCTATGCAAGACCGTGAGAAGGGCTTTCTCTTGCTCTGGAGCTAGAGAAGCCGAAATGATGACAGGGAGGGTCTCGTTCTCACCTAAGTAAGCATACTTAAGGTGAGACGGCAAAGGCTTGAGTTCGAGCGTTGGTGGTGAAATGATGGAAGGCAAGATTGGTGCAAAGGTCTCGAACTCAAAGGACTCCAGCAACGGTTCAAAATGAGTGTAAGCGACCGAGTCGGATGGTTCAGGTAAGTCATCCGGAAATTCGAAGGATTCAAACTCGGGTTGCGAGCGGCTAAGATCGTTCAAGAACGTGAAACACTCGTAGTCGTTGTCGGGCGCAGAAACAGCAGCAGGTTCGAAGAGAAACGCACTACTGGCGTCAAGATTATCGTGATCAAACAGAAACTCCTCGAATTCACACTCTTCTGGGGTGATCTCCTGGATCGAGCAGACGTCCAGTATATGAGCATTAGGTTCGGCGGGCTGATTCCCCAACCTAAAAATGTTGAGTTCAATCGTCATGTTTCCAAAGGAGAGGTTCATCGAACCATTGCGACAATTGATCACAGCATTTGAGGTTGCAAGAAATGGGCGACCGAGTATCACCGGAATTTGATTCCGGGGGTTAGCTAAAGGCTGTGTGTCTAATACAATGAAGTCAACGGGGAATATGAAGTCCCCGACTTTGATTAACACATCCTCTAGCTCACCCCTAGGATGGGTGATCGATCGGTCGGCCATTTGGAGAGTGCAGTGCGTGGGTTTCAGCTCTCCGACGCCTAATTGCTCGTATACTGAATACGGAAGCAGGTTAACACTGGCACCAAGATCTAATAGTGCGCGGTTGATGTTCTTATCCCCAATGGTAATTGAAATCGTAGGACAGCCAGGGTCCTTCCGTTTTTGTGGTAAAGATTGGGTAAGGGCATCACTCACAGCACTAGCCAAGAAAACTTTCTTGGGCACCTGAGACTTCCCCTTTTTCGTGCACAAGTCCTTTAAGATTTTCGCGTAGGACGGGACTTGTTGGACAGCATCTAAAAGAGGAATGTTAATGTTAACCTGCTTAAATAACTCAAGAATCTTCTCCATTTGAGGATTTTGTTTATTAGACCTCAACCGGTTTGGAAATGGGACATTTTTAAAATTGGTTGAGTCTAATGCTTGTGGAGGAGATTGTGGAGTTGGAACGGATCCCAGAACAGGTATTTTCGTGGAGTGAGAAGTGGGTCCATTCAAAGCAGAAGAAGAGGAAGGAGAGCCTTGTGAAGAACGGAGAATAGGCTCAGAAGACGAAGAAGCAGGAGACGAAGAAGAAGAAGTAGAAGAAGAAGCGGCCGGGGTGTCATCATTGATCCGTGTGCCGATGTTGTTTTGCAGCATCCTTCCCGATCTCAATGTGGTCACGGCACTCACATTATGATTCTGTTGTTCAAGAGCAACATGTACATTCTGTGGGTGACCGGGATTTGGGAGTGGTTGGGACGGGAGCTTCCCCTTCTCTCGCTCGCTTAAGGCCGCATTCAGTTGTACAATCTGGGCTTCGATGGTTTTGATGCTTTGCCCGTGAGCGGCAGTGTGTTGCACTAAGGACTGAATGGAAGACTGGATGTTGGCAGTGGATTGTGTCGATTGTTTAACGAACGCCTCCAGACTTCGTTCGAGCGAGGAAACCTTATCGTTGTTTGACGAAACAAAGTTGTTTGGTGGAAAAGAATTGTTGGGTGCAAAGTTGTTCGTCTGATTTTGGAAAGGTTGGGGTTGGTAGGGCTGCTGAAACTGCTGTTGAGTTTGTTGTTGCGCTTGTTGTTGCGGCGGAGGGGGCCTTTGGAAATTGTTGCCCTGGAATTGATGCTGATTCTGATTCCAGGCGAAATTGGGATGGTTCCTCCAACCGGGATTGTACGTGGAAGAGTACGGATCATTTCTTGGTCTTTGCTGAAATGCAGCATTAACCTGATCCTGTCCTTGGGATGGAGAATTGTAAGGACACTCTTCGGTTAAATGAGAAGGATCGGAACAACAAGTGCAAATGGTACGGAGGGGAAGAACGGGGCTAGGAGAAGGAGAAGAAAATTTGCTCTCTATCGCTTCAAGCTTTCTCGTTATTGCGGCCATTTCAGCTTTCATCGCAATAGAGACGTCAAGTTGGTGAATTCCTACCCTAGACTGACCGGTAGAAGTGGAGGTAGAAGAAGAAGAAGTCGGTCTGGTGCTCTCCCATTGTAGCGTTTGCTCCGCAAGGTCATCAAAGAACTGCCACGCTTCCTCGTCAGATTTCGATAGGAAGTGGCCCTGACAGATGGTTTCCAACAACTGCTTCGTTGCTGGGTTCAGGCCTTCGTATAAGGTTTGGCAAAGTTGCCATTTCTCTATACCGTGGTGAGGACACTGAACAAGAAGGTCTTTGTACCGGTCAAAGCACTTCCAGAAGGGTTCAGAAGGAAGCTGAGAGAATTGGTTGATTTTATTTCGAATCCTTGCGGTTTTATGATTCGGATAAAATTTCTTTAGAAACGCTTTTACAAACTCATCCCAACTAGTTATGGAATGGGAAGCGGTGCTATACAGCCATTTTTCAGCAAGATCGCATAAAGTGAACGGAATGACCCGTAGGCGTATAGCATCGTCCGACAGTTGGGTGGTTTTCATCATGGCACAAACGTTTTGAAATTTATTGATGAAGATATAGGCATCTTCAGATTCAAGCCCATGAAATCGTGGAAGCATGTTGATGAAGTGGGGATTAATTTCAAAGTTGTCCCCATTGGCCGGTGGAAGAGAAAGGCAGGTGGGGAGTGCAGAACGGGTGGGATAGAAACGATCCTGGAGCGCAATTCGCGGCGGCGCTACAACAGGCGGTGGTGGTGGGTTATTGGTCTCCGTAGGAGGTGGAGCCAATCCAGGGGTGGTCAAAGAGATGTTTGGATTAAATCCTGACATCGCGGAAGAAGAGGTTGGTGAAGGTGAAGGTGAAGGCGAAGATGTATGAGCAGAATTCCGGTCAACGTCGGAGTTGGCCAGCAAAGGAAGGGGTGAAAGAGGAGTGGACGGAGTATTGACGTCTGAGTCGATCGCGTAGTCGGTAGCGACTAACGTTACGCGGACTAGGCGGGCGCTAGTGTCCCGAGTCCAAGCGGACATACACTAAACGAGTTTAGTATAGTCAAAGCGGAGAAGGTGAGGGTAAGAAAACGTCAATGGAGAAAGGTGATGGGTGGTGGGTGAAAATGGATTTTGGCGACAAAGGGCAAGTTTTTATAAAAGTTTCTGATTTTTTCCTTTTTTTTTTAGAAAGAGCTTTACAGAAATATGTACGGACTTACGGCTTTAAGCAATCACAAACAAGATATGCACAATCACACCTAGATCTAGGGTCACCTAGGTCTGCTAGACCTGCTCCAGAACTTGATTGTCGAAGTAAAACAGTGTCGAGAAACGGGCTTTAAAATACACTGATCACGAGGCCAGGTAAGTGCAGAGATAAGGGGAGGTTTTCCAACGCTTTCGCGAAGTTCCTTAATTAAGTAACCCTTTCTCTTTTGGCGGTTGCGCCGTTAACACTTTCCTAGACACCCCGTAAACAATATACCGTTAAGCGAGGTTCTAAACACGGTTAACTTCTCCTAATGAGCGCGAAGTCCTTATGGCTGAGTCTAGTATTTTTTAATTTACAATGGACAATGCATATGCTTTTGTGATTTTTGGGGTCCTGGGAAGGGTGATGAAATCCCCACCCAATCTGATTTGGTTTCAAGCCCCTTAAGTCCGTATTAAAGAATGCAAAGCGGTAACAAATCAACTGCAAACAATTTTTATTTTTTTAGCGCGGTGCAAAGAATCCTGCACAAGAACAGTTTATTGGAAGGGGGAAGAGAGTTTGCGCAAAGAATGCTGCAGAAAACACAATTTATTGGAGTTCAGAGGAGTGGGAGAGAGAAGATAGAGTTACCCAGAAAAAATGGTACCCTGAAGCCACTAAATGGCCACGGTTCCACGGCCAAACATGTGCTTAGGCCGCGGTTCCGCGGCAAGATGGTGAGCTTGGGCCTTGAATTTTTGTGGAGGTTCTGGTCTCGGTCTCCTCTGGTTGTCTGGATGTCCTGAATCTTTATTTGCTCACTGTAACTGCTCCAGATTTTTCAGTAGACCGTTGGCTTCGCTTTGATCCGTCGTGATGTAGCCGCAAAATGTGGGTCTATCTTCCCACGTCTTTGGTACTGAACTTGAATTTTGGATTATCCCACTTCTTTTGCACTGAACTAATCAAGAATAACAAGATGGTTTTTTACAATGTATATATTTTTTTTTCGTTTTTTGGTTATATTTATACTTACAAATTAACACGAAATTACACAAAGAAATAAACTACCGTCTCCCCGGCAACGGCGCCATTTGATTGTTAGGGATTCTGCGTGTTCAAGTTTAGTTAATTACCGCAATCAAGACGGTTTCGCTTGTAGCTAGCCGGTTGAGTACGGGTCGTCCGCAGGGAGATGGGAATCTTTTTCTATGTGCTTTAACGAGTTAAGTCCAGTTTTTCAGATTTTGTTGTGATTAATTAAGTGGTAAAATGATATGTAAAGAGAGCTTGTTAGGGTTAGGATTAGGTTAGTTTGAGTTAGGAGTCTCCCACATCTTTCGTTGCCCCTCTTAATCTCGGTGTTACGGTAATCGGCAACAACGGGGATTAGCACGACTAGGAAGGAACTTGCGAGTATAAGCTAGGCTTTCCAACGCATAAGTTCTTCCTTTTGGTGCTTGTCCGTCCGTTCTTGGCTCTTAGCCATAACCTCCGGTTAATTCAACCACAACCGGTCTCACTACGGAATCACCGCTATCATGTAGGATAGGGTGCCGTAAGGAGCGGATTGTGGTTCAATTAACGGGAGTCGAATTAAGCTGTTGGGCAAGGAAAGAGTGAGAGAGATTTCCTTCTCTCAAACTTCCCTTATCCTACCCTAATAAGTATGAAACTACTCACACATCATGATACGGAAAAATAAAACAAAACAAAAGAGGAGGATAGAAAGAAAGAGATTAGAAGATAACAACTAGCTATTTGCGACCTCACCTTGGCAAGGATCAAGCGTAAGCATCATGGTTGTTTTAAGGATAAAGATAAAGAGAAAAGAAAGAAACAACAAGAAATAACAACAACTAAGTTAACAAATTAAAATTACAATAATTAACAAGAGAACAAGACAAGCATAATAATAAACGGTTCTTCTTTATTCATCATTCTTCACTCAAAAGCTCACTACAAGTTTTAATGGAGAAGGGATGGGAAGAGGAAGAAGAACATGTATTCTAAAACCTTGAGAAAAATACAAGATTATGGACACCCTTGGTTTCACAAGGTTCTGGGCTATTTATAGGCAGGGAAATGGAAATCTAGGGCAAAATTCTGCATGTACATACAAAGACCAAAATACCCCTAAAAAATCATCATCTTTAGCGCCAGAACGGCCGCGGAACCGCGGCTTAGACCCCCTATTGGCCGCGGTTCCGCGACCATATAGATGAGTTGGAGGCTCTGTTTTTTTGTGCTTCCCTGGTCTTCATTGTACTTAATTCTGGTATATGTATTTTCTCAATTTGTCTTCACGATTTTTCCAGAATTTCTGTTGAGGGAAAGGTGATTTGATGTGGACTTTTTGTCATGATTTCCTCGAGCTCCGCGTAGATTTCTTGGATCTTGTGCTGCCATTGAGCCTTGTGCATGAAGGTGACAATCGATTTGCCATTTTGTCTCCTAAACTGGTGTGTGGCAACAGACGGATAAAGAGCGGAGATCCGTGTTTTATCTGTGGTTGGCAGAACCCGGATTTTTGTCGTGTTTTCCATGAATTTCACCGTTTTAGAACCGAGAACCTGTATCCTGCAATTGACTAGCAAACACGGCTCAAGAGTATCTACCGATATGCAATGTGATAAAAATTGGGCGGTATGAAAATGCAAAAATCTGATATGAACATTTACTCCTCGGGTGATTTTAGATGATCCCGACTAATTCTTCTTTCAGGTTTGGAGGAGAATTTGAGGATACAGTGGGAGACATCCTGATTAGATAAAGTGATTAACTATTCTGATCTAGGTTAGAGTGCGCGCTGAGTGTTTCTTTTCTTTCTCTCTTTGGCAGCGACCATGGCCCGACCCTAGACTAGAACTCATAAACCAAGTTAACCGAACCTTCTTAAAACACACTGGTTTTTGGATTGTCAGAGTTGCATACTTCATTGCCACTCCTACTTTACTCTTTACTTTTCTCCGGAACATTCTGTATCACCATGAAGATCCGCATTTTTTGGATATGACCATCGTATAGTTACATACGAACTCGAAGAAATTTGTTTCAGATTCGAGAATAGTTTCCGGTTCTGGAGAAATTGAATAGGACTATTCAGTTGTCTTTTCCTTTTACCTTCTCTCAGGTTGTGAGGGCTCCTAGGATTAAGAGAGGGTACACCTATTACGCTTATTGGATAGTCTTCTTTCAAACCATAGGCAGGTGCCGAAAGGTGGGGAAGGAAGAAAACCAATTAGCCTAAGTGTGGTGTACAGAAGGTAATAAGTAAAGACAAATAAAGGGATTAGAAAGAGGGCAAAGTAAATTGCGACTGCTATCAATCATGACGAAACCGCGTATATCATCGCCACTCCTACTTCACCTTTGAATTTCTCCAGAACACCCCGTATTACTACGAAGATCCACATTTATTGGATAATCCATTGTATACTTATATGCGTACTCGAAGGAACTTGTTCCAGTTCGAGGATGGATTCTGGTTCAGGAGAAATAGAATATGGATTATTCAGTTTTCTTTTATCTTTACCTTCTCTCAGGTTGCGAGGGCTCCTAAGATTAGGAGAGTACACCTATTACGCTTATTGGATAGTCTTCTTCCAAACCTTAAGCTGGTGCCGACGGTAAGGATGGAAGAAAACCATTTACCCTAAGGGTGGTGTACAAAAGGTAATGTGTAAAGACAAATAAAGAGTTTGGAGAGATGGGAAGGAAAAATACGGTCACAGTCATGAATCTGGATAATGGAAGAGGCATTACTAGGAATACCTGGCTACCCCTTCGAAACATTTTCATGTTTCAGTTTCACTGTGAGTTGTTAATTGAAAACTGATTTCCCAATTAGATTCTTACTCCAGGGTTTGTATTTACCATGTTTGATTATCACATCTGTATGGTTTTACAGATGATGAGTGGGAGTAAGTTATTGGGAATTAGGTGATTATATCCTCATTATATCGGAATTCGTTGTAATTGGTGATATTTGAGGAAATCACCCGGGGTTTTACCTGACGGCAAATATTTAGTTTTGAATATCCGTTGTTATGCACCAATTTCAAACTGATATATCTGTACGTTTATTTTATAGAGTGAGATATAACTTTTTGAAATTATGTCTATGACATTTACCTATATTAATTGATGATTGGGTAAGGAGCATTAAACAGCGGTGCAATTCTTCTTAACCATAGTACAGTTTTCAACCTACAACGCACAGGGTTTGAGTTATTCAACTTCGGAGACTTATACAAAGTATTGTGTGTTGTCCAGTGTCCATTAGGACAAAGGGGTTGGTGCTCGTACTATATTCTGTTTACTTATGACTTCTCCAGTTTTAGACAAATGTTTCGTAGAAATACAAGGTCCAAGTTTTAAGAAATTATAGGTACAAGAATAAAGTAGAGAACCATGTGTTGCAAGTATCAGGATTCTTCGAGGTGATCGAAGATATAGATACTTGTGTTTGGTATTCAGTTGATAGTAATGGTTTTGAGAACTTACTTCTCTTTCAGGTTACTCATATCTGGATGCACTCCTAAGTTGAGTAATACTGATCGGTCTCTTTCCATTTAGTTGACATGCACTAGAGACAGCTGCATGATTTGAATCGCGTTCCAATTAAATTAGTGCCTCTGTTTCTATATTGAATATAGAATGGTTCATATCTTAACGATGTTAAGGTATATGGAGTTGTCCGGCTTATGCTTAAAACCAGACACTGGATAACTTTCTGTAATGGCAGTTTGTGGGTTATCCCGGGCTATGACGAGGGTTAACTTTCTACCATCTGGAAGATCAATAGTGATATTGTTCTTGACTCGCCACAGTTTTAGTAAAATAGACTTTTTCAGAAAACAGTAGTGGGAGTATGGTAGAACTGGAAGTGATTCCAGAACCACAAACGATTACTGAAAATTTAATAGAACCTAAAGATTCAATCAGTTTTGACATTCCATTAGCCACTCCGCAGATATGGTGGGTAACCTCAGGCACCCGAGAGGTACTTTAGTATCCTCAAAGACGGTGACAAGGTGGTTCTTGTTTACCCCGACTTGCCATTACTGCTGTTCTAAACTATGAGACCCGACAGGAGGATGAGTATAGCGTCGTTCTAAACCAGCTTTAGAAGTGCACGTGTATATGACTCTTCTAGAGGGTTGTTGTAGTTAGTGGGAGCAGCGGAAGCATAGTGGACAAGCAGCTTGTGTCTATTTATAGACTAAAGCAGGTATAACGGAGATAGATCATCTATTTTTGATGTGACAATCAAAGGCTTTGACTTCACCAGAATAGGAGATGGATCTGTTAAAAAGGTAGTAGGGTGTAATGTCCTGGTATTTGAATGACATACACTTTATAGGAAGTGAAATTTCTACACTACGATCGGTTTTACTTTGGTTGTCACACAATGGTTTCTCCACATAGGATATGGATATTATATCAAGCATTCTGGTTACTGGATCTATGGTTTTAGATCTAGATTTAGGTAGTTTTCCAATCTGGGTACTTAGACAGTATTCTAAAAGTGTTTTTAGAATGGACGACTCCTGGCATGGTGGTGTACCTACAGGTGATGGAGTCACCCTCTCTAAAGGTGTCTTACAGACTAAAGGGGAGAGGGATATGCATGATTGGCATATCACTTGCTTAGGCAATTGAGTCAATCATGAGATGTCAAGTACCACACCAGATATTGTTTTTGCACTAGTTGCAATAAGTTTATATATTAATCCAATCCTGGAGAAACGTTCGGAAGCAGTTTATGAACATAAGTGGATATTCTAGGGATTTGATAATGGAAGCCTCCTTCGGGAGACGGTTATCATTCCAGGCTTCCAAGGTTACCTGGATGACATAGTGACTGTCAGAGTTATAGTTTTCCCTCTTAACGTGGGGCAGTAGTTTGGACAGGTTGTCCAAACGGATACTGAGGGAGGCATAGCGCAGAATACTGGTTAAATTCAGTGAACGATACAGTCTAAGAATTTTGCTGGATTTGGAGTTCATTTGTGAACTGGTTCCCATCAGATATCCAGACATATTCTAAGACGGGTATTGCTCATTTCGGGAGATGGTTTTCTCCGCAAACTTGAGATAAAGAGAGACATAGAAAGAAACAATGGAGCGGATCCACTCACTGAGGCTATTTCTCGAACGCAATAGTTTTACAAACGAGATTTGTGAAACTGATTAATAGAGAAGTTGGGTGTCCGGTATCATACGGGCTATGAGTATGCGACACCGTAATAATTAGCCTTAACTGCAAGTGGGAGATTGTTGGCTATAATGCCCTCAAGTCAATTATTGGATCGCAGGCACATGATTGCAATGATTGAGGGAGAACCTATACCGGTAGAACAGTCTTACTTGAGATGATAATATGCTATCTGGTTTGGCTTTGTCATCATGTACATGCTTCAGGTGACATTACAGATCACTATTACATGCTGATAGAGCCCATAGGATTCTTGCTTGTCTACCAGCAGTATGATGGCGGTCATATACGTGGGAGCTGGGTAGTCTATAGGCACATCCTTAAATGTCCCTAGTCGTAGGAGTTTCGAGACTGGGCATCGATACTCCAGAGTAGACTAGTGTATACCGATCAAGACCCCGACGAGGGGCGGTGGCCGGTCACAAGCCATTGGTATCAATTTGCTCACCTAAGATGTATATAGGTGCTCATTGGGTTATGAGTACACCGGACGGACTCGCCGGGAACATGCTAGTTGGTATTATACCTATTGTCAGATAGCAGTTCCCTGGTGACATGTGTACAGGTAAGTCTATCAACCTGAGATTGTCATTTGTCTCGTGTGAGTTCCCACTGTGCTTTGATTACTACACTACCACGGCTCAAAAGAGTCATGGAAACAGGTTTTATTTGGGTACAGTCCCGAGCCACATAGATGCAGTGAGCGGATCGTTAGTGGATTCGTCTCTCTCGGTATTGGGAGTTGATGTCGCGGTGTGTACGGGTGGCCATCACCAGAAATCCTTAGCCAAGGTATTCAAGAATTACTGATTCGGATCAATAGTTTCTCAGGTGGTGATGGGCTTCATACCGATAGTAAATGTCGTGTTATTAGGGGTTTGACTTTATCAACCCCTTAGACTCAATATGCGAAACTCATAGACGAATGGACCGGAATGTACGGATATTGTCACTGTCAGGCTCAGTAGGGGTTTCAGGATGAGTTTGCTCGTCGTCCTCCCTTTTGCTCAATACCTGGGTAGTCGTTACGTACAGCTAGTGCCGCTGACGTGCTTGTGGTTAAACCCGCTGCCAGCGTATTGACGAGTCTTTAGAATCCCACACAGAAGGTTTCCCTGCTTCGGGCGAAACGATGTAGAGGCCGTACAGTTTTACGGTAGGTTTCGATCACATATGTGTACTTGTGCACGCATGATGTTCGGACGGATAATACTAGCGGGCTTTGGTTTAAGCCGGATCCTAGTAATATATTTGTTGGATTATTTTCGTCTCTTTGTATTCATATTCTTCGGAATTCGGATGCGGGTATGTATATACGGTTGAGGGATATTCTTGTAATTTATTACAAGATTACTTTTAAAAGATTACACCTCATCATGATTTAGATCTTTTTGGATTAAAAGGTTATTGAGGTGTAGAATGAGGTGTTTATTGCATTTTTGTGGAATGGCTAATTAGTGACCTATGGTTAATATTCTAGCATACTTAAGGTTTTTGTTTGTTGTGAGATTATGTTGACTTGAGATATTTTTTGTTGACTAAGATATCTTGGAGACATGGAAATTTATATGATGGCTCCATTATTTCTTATCACACTCACACAACAAACAAAAAATACAAACCATTATTCATTTCTTTTTCTTTCTCTTGAGTTGCTCTCAACACCTCACTGTCATAGCATCTTCTTCTTCTTCTAGCTCCACCCAAACCCTCTCATGAGTTGAGAATCCTTGGGTGTCTTGAGACAAATTAATCCTTCATCACTCTCTACTTCATCTACGGTATCTAGAGTAGCGATCTAGGTGCCCTAGTTGCCTCGGATATGAGGTTGGAGCTCGTTGCATAGACTCTCGGGTGGATCATTGTTCACACCATAATATTGTATTATTATATTTCCCATTCTTATTCTTTTTTCAAATAAACAGGTTCTTTTGACGCATGTCTGCTACATATTACAGGTTACAAGTTTTTGAAGCGAAAAAGTGAAAAAGACAAAAGACGACACAAAAAAGGAACTTTGACCAACAAATAGAAGGATCTTAATCAAGCCTACACAAAAGATCAGTACAAGGCAACGCAAGGTCCAAGATTACAAAGCAAACGGTTAAAAGTCCACTGCAATTGTTCACTAGAGATCTGGAAGAAATAGAGAAGCCAAATTGAATAAAGATCCAAAGAAATAAAAAGCTCAAGAAGCCCAGAATCAGTTCCAAAATTTCCAGACATAAAATTTTACCAAAGCTTGGAGTCTACTTTGACTAGGTCTTCCTATAGGTATTTGTGTAAATGTAGACATGCGAATTAATTGTAACCTAGGGTTTCCTATCCTCTATAAATAGGAACTCTAAATCATTGTATTCTTTTCATGCCCCCCTATGCCTCTTTTTATCAATAAAACTTAGAAATCTTTTGGAGAGCATCGATGCCTCTTTTCAATTCATGAATTCAGATCTGACAAGTCTTGTGTTGATGTTTGGAGAGAGCCATCTGTAAAGTAAGTAGTTAATTTCAATTCTTGCCCTAGGTAATTTTTCATTCTCTGCCCTATATTAAATTTAATTCCTTGCCCTAGTTAGATAGTTAGATCTTTAATTCAATTGCCCTAGATTAATTTAGTTTTTACATTTAATTAATCCATTCACACCGTTTGGAATTAACTTGTAAGAGCGATTAGAAAATTCACAACATCCCTGTGGACCGACCCGTACTCACCGGCTAGCTACATGCGACGCCATTCTTGATTGCGGTTACTAGATAGATTTTGAGATCAATCAAATGGCGCCGTTGCCGGGGATGGCGTGTTATTTCCATTTTGCAATTTCGGGTTAATCAAAATTCAAAAAATCATAAAAATTTGAAAAAAATCGAAAATATAAAAATTTTATCATCTTTTATTGTTTGAAGGTTTTCTCGTGTGAATCTTTGCAGGATTAACGGATCTGGAAAAATCCAGAGTGCGAAACTGAAAAAGATACATCAAAACAGAGAGGTTTTGCAAGTAAAGAGCTATAGAATTTTTTCAGAGGCCTGATCTCTTCATCCCACCGCTAAACCGCGGCCTAAGCGCGCTCCCGCCACCCTTCCGCGGCCCCCTTGTGACATCAGCGCACGATTTTTTATCGGTTTGTTTCCTATTTCTCCCCTCTGCAAATCCCCATATATCTTTTTGTCAAATCTTCTGCAGGATTCTTCGTGCTAAAAATCTTCTTCCCCTTCCAATAATTGGTTTTCTGCAGGATTCTTTGCGCCGCGCAAAAAAAATAATTGATTGCAAGTGATTTACTGCTTTGCATATTTTAATCTGACTTTAAGGGGCTATTGACCAATTCAAATTAGGTGGGGATTTCATCACCCTTCCCAGGACCCCAGAAATCACATAAGGCATATGCAGTGACCATCTATTAATTAAAAAATACTAGACTCGGCCCTAAGGACTTCGAGCTCAATAGGACAGAGGACTAGTTATAGGCATCAGCCGTTTATCCTAACCTGACTTTGCGGTGTCTAGGCAAGTGTGTCAAGGCAAGTGGTTACTTAATTAGGACCGCTACTTGTAGCGGGGAGCCTCCCTCTTACCTGGCACTTACCTGGCCGCAATTGGCGGTGAAGAGGCGGTTTGAGGTCCTATTTCTAGCCCTTTGGAACAGTTAGGAGCTGTCTAGCTGACCTAGGTGACCCTAGATCTAGGCCTGATTGTGCATTTTTGGTTGATCGAAAGTGTGTCTTAGACCTTCATCAAAATTTTTTTTTGCAAAAAGTTCCAAATAAAAAAAAAGGAAAAAGGAAATTTTTTTTAACAACTTGCAAATTTTTGCCGCAAATAAATCCTTGCACCACCCAACCGTCTTTCTTTTCCCCTTTCTTCTAACATGGGTACTCCACATCATAAATCACATTCCGAACTTTGGTATCCCGAACCTAACTTTGCGTCGTACGTCAATTATTTCGGTCGATTTAAAGAAGATCCCTCCATGCCCAAAATTTCTTTGAAAGATCAAATAGAAGCGTCTAGGAGAAACAGTTCGACTTTGCAACCCACTTTGTGTCAACCATGTCCACCTTTACCACCTTCATATATTGATACCACTTTTTCAAGTCCTGCTGTAACTCCTAAACCGATGTCCATTGCTGAGCATATTGCTCAATCTCGTAGCCGATCTTTCACCCCTCTCCACACATCTAGGGATTAACAAGTTCATTCACCTTTTTATTCACATGTTGACCCTACCCCTGTCCAACCACCCACTTCCTACCAGTCCTACCCGACCTTCCCACCGTCACTAGACACTGTTCCTACACAGCCTTTTGGGAGTTTCACATATCCAAATAATTTCGAATCTTACCGAAACCCCCTTACCGCCTAAGTCTAGTTTGGAAGAGTCGTTGGAGGCTTATATCTTAGCAACAAACAAAATGACTAGGAATGTGGAAGCGTCCATAGCCGCCCTTATGCAACCTGCTGAATCGGTAGCTAATTTCCAACTAGCTTCAAAATTTTCAATGTATGAGGAGGCGGTTGGACAGGGTGAGAATGTGAGAGGATTTTCAAATCAAACCTACCCATACCCAATTGAATCCAACAACTCCAATTTTCAAACATGTGTCCAAAATGATGAGTTGTGCGACTTTGCAGTGCTTGATTTGCCAAATTGTGAGGAACCCCTTTCGAGTGAAACCGCACCTAATCCGTTTGACCTTTACACTTCCAATCTAGAACCTAAATCAATAAATATCCATGCTTTTGATGAGGTGTCAGAAAAAATTGATTTTCACTTGATTGAGGATATAGACGCCGGGAATATTTTGGATGATGAACCCGTTGATTTGATTGAAATTTTATGTCCAACTCAACATCCCGAGTCATTAATTGTTTCTCCCGAACTTTATATTCGTCTAGATTTTGATGATAATGGCATGGATGAGGAGAATTATGAGGATAGTATTGAGGAGAGTATTGAGGATAATATTGAGGTTGAACCATTCTTGTTTGATGTGTCGGATTTTCCAATTCATCCTCTTGAACCTTTAACTAAATCACCCTCCCTCCTTTCCATCATTCCGACCACGCCTAATATCACGCATGAAGACTGTGAGCTTGAAAAATTTTCTTTTTAAATCTGACTCAGTTCTCACAGACTTTAACACTTACGAGTGTTTCACTTTTTCGGACGATATTGATGACTCACCGCCTGAGTTGGAGTCCTTTACATTTTCAGATGAGTTAATTGAACTATCAGACTCGGTTGCTCACAGTAGTTTCGAACCGTTGATGGAATCTTTTAAGTTCGAGACAATTTACTACGGTGAGAATGAGACTATCCCTAATTCACTCCCTTTCGTCCTTCCTATCGTTCCGACCGTACAAGAGACCTTTGCGCTTTCATCTCCTATACCAAGTTCGGCATACCCATGCTTTTTTGCGAATCTTGAGGGATTTGACCCCATTTCTCGACGGGTTGATAGGTTAGCACAATCGCTTTTATCACATCGGTCATCACAAATTGCGCTAATTTATTCACTCGATTTACATCCTCAAGATCGTACTCCACTTCTTTCTCCTTTCCGCCCTTCTTCTCCTCCACCGAGACCATATTCTCCCTTTCTCTCCACACGGTCTTGTGTGTTTCTCATTTCTTCCCTCTACACCCCATTCTTTCACCAACCCTACCATTACCACGATAAGATTTTTGAATAGTTGGTGCTAACCTTTGGCTTATGTAAGGCCAAGCTTAAGTTTGGGAGGGACCTTGTTGTATATATATATTTTTTTATTTTAACAATAAAAATTTTTTTTAAAGAAATAAAAAAAAATTGTAAATATATAAACAGGGGAGTACCGACATTTTGACCCTCTTGGTGTAGCATGACAGTGAGGACACTGTCAAGTTTAAGTTTGGGGGTATGCTCGGTAAGCCTTCTTCCTTTGCATTCATGTGTATATTTTTGCATTTGCATACTAATTTAAAACCCCATAAAAATTGAAAAATTTCAAAAATTATAAAAAATTATTGTATTCAATTTTGGCAAATTTGACTTGAGTTTGATGAATGGGTTAACTGGCTAGGAACAACTAGATCTTAGACTTAGTAAATTAAAAACCCTAAAATAACCTTCTTTAAAGTTTAACGATAGAAAATATATGTATTTGTAGTTTATTTAGAAATAGGCAAATTTTGAGTTCAGTTCTTGGGCTAAGTTGAAACAAAGGAAAAGTATTGATGTTCTTATTAGAGTATAAATTTGAAAAATAATTCCTAGCTTAAGTCTAGATTCTGAAAATGTATACCCTACAAGTTGCACAATCACGCACCTTGAAACTTGGAATAGTAGAAGAGACCATGAAATGCCCTTGTCTAAAGTCCTTAGTACAATGAAAATAAAAGAAAAAAAAAGGACACTGGTTTTTTTTATTACCTAAGGCTTCAAAAATAGAAAAATATTTAGCGAGGGTGCTTCATCACCTAGTGCCTTAGACCAACTGGTTTGGGAGTCACTGCTAAAAGCCTTGGGTGTTGCAAGACTAGGAAGTACGCTTTAATGTGCAAACACATCTTGTAATCAGTCGTTGGTACCTCAAGAAGTATTAACGGTCGCATGAAGGATGTGTAAGCAAAATTCAATTAAAAATTCACCTACTAATAGGTGCTTTGGACAATGGACAAGGGTACGATTGCTTGATTTGAATTTCCAAGTGTAGGGATGATTTATACACACACGTAGGGGTATGTGATTGGAGTTTAGATGAGAGAAAGGAATGAAGAATAGAACTTGTATCTTTAATAGAGTTGATAAAAATTCCTAAGTGGAGATGGAACCCTAGAAGGAAAACTTAAAAGATGCCGAAAGCTAAGTAAGTCTACAGAATATATATAATCTTAAGTTAAATAATGAGGAAGTGTAAAGAATATGGCTGGATAATTTACGAGTCAAAGATAATAGAATTCCTTGTTAGAAAACCTAATTAGAGAATTAAAGTCAATGGGCCGAATTGATAGGATTTTGTGGGTAGTATCCGCTGAAAACCCTCAGGAGACAACACTCCTCCTGCTAGGGACACCTAGAGGTTTAACGGCTTGTTGCACGTGCTCAGTGCAATCGCGTTTCCCTGTGAAAGTGCGGTTAGGTTTTTGTAGAGAATAAAAAATAAGTTTGCTCGAGGACGTGCAAAAGATATGTTTGGGGGTATTTGTTCACACCATAATATTGTATTATTATATTCCCCATTCTTATTCTTTTTACAAATAAACAGGTGCTTTTGACGCATGTCTGCTACATATTATAGGTTACAAGTTCTTGGAGCGAAAACAGTGAAAAAGACAAAAGACGACACAAAAAAGGGACTTTGACCAACAAATAGAAAGATCCTAATCAAGCCTACACAAAAGATCAGTACAAGGCAACGTAAGGTCCAAGATTACAAAGCAAACGGTTAAAAGTCCACTGCAATTGTTCACTGGAGATCTGGAAGAAATAGAGAAGCCAAATTGAATAAAGATCCAAAGAAATAAAAAGCCCAAAAAGCCCAGAATCAGTTCCAAAATTTCCAGACATAAAATTTTACCAAAACTTGGAGTCTACTTTGACTAGGTCTTCCTATGGGTATTTGTGTAAATGTAGACATGCGAATTAATTGTAACCTAGGGTTTCCTATCCTCTATAAATAGGAACTCTAAATCATTGTATTCTTCTCATGCCTCCCTATGACTCTTTTTATCAATAAAACTTAGAAATCTTTTGGAGAGCATCGATGCCTCTTTTCAATTCATGAATTCAGATCTGACAAGTCTTGTGTTGATGTTTGGAGAGATCCATCTGTAAAGTAAGTAGTTAATTTCAATTCTTACCCTAAGTAATTTTTCATTCTCTGCCCTAGATTAAATTTAATTCGTTGCCCTAGTTAGATAGTTAGATCTTTAATTCAATTGCCCTAGATTAATTTAGTTTTTAGATTTAATTAATCCATTCACACCGTTTAGAAATAACTCGTAAGAGCGATTAGAAAATTCACAACATCCCTGTGGACCGATCCGTACTCACCGGCTAGCTACATGCGACGCCGTTCTTGATTGCGGTAATAGATAGTTTTTGAGAATCAATCAAAATTGACTTCTTCCTTCGCATTCATGTGTATATTTTTGCATTTGCATACTTATTTGAAACCCCATAAAAATTGAAAAATTTCAAAAATTATAAAAAATTATTGTATTCAATTTTGGCATATTTGACTTGAGTTTGATGAATGGGTTAACTGGCTAGAAACTGTTAGTTATATGTATGCCCTAGAGGCCATTACTGTACATTGGATGTATATTGTAGTGGATGCTGGGACATATATAGGTAGGACTTTCTTGCTCGACATGATAGTACGCTATCTGGTTGCTCTTTATCTTAACATGTATACTTTCTGTCTCTCTGATTACATGTTGATAAAGCCCTTAGGATGTGTACTCGACTTCCAGGACTATGATGTAGATCATACTAATGGGGCCTGGGTAGTCAATGAGTACATCCTTCATTGTTCCTAGTCATGGGAATATCGAGACGGGGCATCGATATTCCAGAGTAGACTAGCGTATATCTTCTCGACCCATGTGATGGGCGATGGATGATCCCATATCCATTGGTGTTTGACATCAGAGATGGTATACGGGTGCTCAGTGGAGACTGGGTACACTGAACGGACTCGTCGAGAACTCCCAAATGGTATTATACCTCACGTCAGATAGCAGTTCTCTGGTGACACTGGTACAGCTTAGTCTGTTGACCCGAGATCGTCGTAGAGTCTTGTGTGTCTCCCACTGTGCTTTGATTTCCACCCTACCACGGCTCTACTATGTCGTGCAAACAGGTGGTTTTTGGGTACAGTCCCGATTCACATGGAGGCAATGAGCGATAGGAGGGGATTCGTCTCTCCCGGTATTGGGGGTTGATGTTGCGCTATGCACGACTGGCCATAACAGGAAATCCCTGGCCAGGGTTGCAGTGATATACTGGTAAGAGTTATCAGTAGTTTCACGAATGTTATGGACCCTACGTCGGCATGACTTATCAAGCTATTGGGGTCTGACGTTTACCACCCCTAGGCGAGATATGCGGCATATCAGACGAACAGACCGGACTGTACGGTAAGTGTTACTGGTTGGATTCACAGGAGTGTGAGCGGGCTTGCTCGTCGATCTTCTGATCGCTCAATACCCGGGTGGACGTTACGTTTAGCAGACCGCTTGCGGCTTGTGGGTGTTTGATATGATCATCATCTGCTGCCGGCGTATTGACGAGTCTTTAGAGTCCTACACAGAGGTTTCCTGGCTCAAGCGAAACGAAATAGGAGCACATATGGGATATGTGCGGGACCGAGAATAATTCGTGTATGTGATACCGTATTCCATTCTCGCGATGAATGTGTCGATTGGTTATATGCGATATAACCTAGTTATCGAATCAAGGATTGATTCGATAAGCCGATACATTGGATACTAGCCGGTTATATGCGACATGACCGGATCGTTAAATTAAGTGTTGATTTAATGATTTAATGTAGAATTATATATTTGATATATTACTTTGCATCAACTAGTATTGGTTCACTTTAAATGGATTTTCTCACATGATGTGCATATTGTATATGTGATATTTTTTTGTGCACAAGATTGTATCATGTTTGATGATACATGCAAGCTTGGGTTTGTGTAAAGAATTGACCATGGTTATATGAATGGTTAGGGTTTCATTTTATTTACTTATTCTTTTATTTATTCTTTTTGTTTATTTTGGAAAAAAGAAAATGATAAAGAAAATGAAATGGTGGCTTGTTTTGTTTGTAGTTGAAGTTTCTTGAAACTTTGACTAAGTGATCATTTTGTCTTCATTCTTAATCCTAACCCTTCAAACTAACCTTAGTCAATTCTCTACACCTAACTAAGGTTAAAGATATGATAAGTATCATTTTACTTTATATTTTAAATAACTTATCATACATCTTCTTCTTCTTCTTCATCTTCTTCTTCCATGAATAAAGCTTGCTACTCCAATGGCAAGTGATGAAAACTAGTGAGAAATCCAATTCTAAAGAGAACCCACTTCCTATTTCTTCATCCTCTACCTCTTGCCAAGTAGTATAGGGTGTTTCCTTCACAAGTTTTCATGGCTTGGTGAAGGCGGAGCTTGATCTAGTGATGCCTCGACGTAGATCATCTTCGGCACGTTGTCGACGACCTAGCCCGCCTTTTTCTCCGATAAAACCACCGTGAGAGTCATGGTTCGATTTGGACAGCGGAGAGGACTTCATCACGGAGCCTAGGAGGTGGAGGACCGGGTCTACAAAGGTTGTAGCCCCTTCCCTTTAGCCATATTTCCGTTTACTTGCTTGCATCGCCTATATATCTAGTTGACGATCCGTATTAGGGTTTGTAGGCACCCGTAAAATTTGATTTGTGCATGTTTGATCACTTGTGAGACCCTATTAGAGTGCCTAGAAACCCCAGAGTGGTATCAGAGCCTAGCTAGAGCCTTAAGCGATGCGTAAACGGAGTTAGAAGTCCGATCGATCCAAAACCCCGACTTTAAAATGCTCTCTGGACAATTCTGTAAAATGCGGATTTTTGTAGATTAAAAATATGCAGAAACCTCAGTGCAATATTCTAAGAATTACTGTTTAAAACGGGGGCTCTGAATCGTTCATAGTGCGGCGGAACCGCCGCATATGCATGCCTAATGCGGCGGTTCCGCGGTAAATTGGTCTCCTCTGGCACATTTTTCTGCACAGTAATTCTTATAGTTTATTGTTTGTGTTTCTGGGAATTTTTGATATTTATTCCAGAGTTTTATTTTCTGGGTTGTATTGTGAACTCGGTATATCGATCGGATTGTCTAATTTTGTCTGTGTGTTCTTCCGGGTATTTTTTAGAATATGTTAAAAAGTTCGACCGGATATAAATACCCACTTTTTCCCCTGCCGGGAAATTTCCAATTGTTGGATTTTTCCGTGGTTTAACGACGTTCTAAGTAGTGCAAGTAACACGATGGTCCCTCTAGAAGACAACAAACCTTAACTCGATTATATGACCGTCTTGAACTGCCCTTTGAACCTTCGGGTTTGGGGTAGTACGGCGTGCCACATGTGAGGCGTTGGCTTGACCCTTCTACGGCTGGACCGTTGGTACTGAGGCACGAACTGAATGTTGTTAGACTTATTTCATGTGTTGAGCTGTTTCGGGAAAACTTGGGTGTTCGAATGTTCAATCGGAAAGTTTAACATTTTCTATTTATCCGGAATGTGATACAATAATTGGAATTCACAAGTAGTTATGTGATAACGGAATGAATGTTATAAACATAGCAGTTTAGTCTCCCTTGATCGGTTGCCACGGAGTTTTGATGTGATCAAAAGTCCGTTGCAATCACGTAGCGTACGCGGATACTCCCCGGGTAAACTTAATAGACAGCCTCGCTCCATAGCCCCGACCAAGTGACTGTAGGAGAACCCCGTCGCCGAAAGCATCCGTTCGGGTGCTCGCGGTAGCGGTGTTCCGCCTTGGTGTACTTCGTCGACGGTATCGGGGGTGCTGCCGTCTACTGAAGTTTGTGACGAGCATTCGATCAGGATGTCGGGAATCCTGTTGAATTGCCCGACTTGATATTGAAAAGAGTTTTCGATAATGAGACTAAAATGCGGGGTTTATAATTGTTAGGCATGCGATGTCTAAGTAATTCATTTGATCAGGCATGCGATGTCTGAGGTGGTTGCGGATTCCAACTGTTGTAGTTTTACACTTTCTTTTCTGTGACCGTAAGTGTAATATGTGATATGGCCGGTTTCGTTGCTATATGTCAACGACAATTGGGATGCGCATATTTACTTACGTTGATGACATGTGATGTTATGTGTTGCTGGATATGTTATATTGGATCGTCGTGTTTGAATAGCCGGGGGTTTTTTATGTGAGATGAGTGTTTTTCATTTTCATTCATGTAAAAACTTGTATGTAATATTATTTTATTGGGGCACTTCCAGGTTGCGGAAGTTGTCACCGTTGATGTATATTATTTACTTTTCTGCACTAGGATAGACCCAAGGAGGGGAGCACAAGTAACCGGGTTCTAGGGTCCAGTGGGAGACCATCTCGAGGAGTCGAGTCCGGGTCTCCTAACCCTAGAATTGGTAGGGTTGCTTGCCGCTCTCGTAGGGGTCTAGGGGTGTGGGATTGGCTATTCATCACGACCGTGGAATCCGTGTTTTATACTGGCTCGTATTGAAAACACGGACGTCCTAGTATATCCAATATTTCATATGTTTCTTCTGCTATGATTTATCTGTGCTGTGATCATGTGATGTTCTGTGACAGATATTGTATATAGTATATATGATATATTATATAGACGTTGCTTATGTTTTACACCCACGCTAGCCCTGCCTCGCTCTGGCGTTAGTTACCTAACCTAACGGTGCAGACGGGACATCGAGGCGAATGCGGATGGCATAAGCGTACGTTATATTTATCTGTGATGTTTAGGTGGACTTAAATGATGGGATATTCATTAATGAGATTAATGAAAGAAAATAAACCTAATTGATGTTGTGGAATCGAATTTCAAAAGAAAAACAAGTAGCTACAGTTCTTGCTTTGCATCGCGGTGTTCATTATAGAACATCCTGCACCTTATTCGATGAGGAAAGGACCGAGATCCCTTCACCGGGAGTGACTCCTTTAGCAATAACTGGCAGATGCTACAACCCTTGGTTTGTTTTTTGTCGCTTCTATAGTTTCCGCTTTGCACAGTGATATATATGATATATCCCGCACCTCATTCGACGAGGAAAGGGCCGATGATCCCTTCACCGGGAGTGACCCCTTTAGCAAAACTAGAAAAGCCTCGAAAACGTTCCATTTAAAAACCATTTGATTCCGCAACGAGATCAAGTTCAAAGCGTTAAAGGTTTTCACAAAAACCATTCGCAACCCTCCGTCATTTTAGGAAGTAGAGTACTTAGTATTCGTGCTGTGTTTGTTGACCATAGTCAAGGCACAGTGTACGGTAGCTAAGTGATGTCTTCCTACACCGCATATGATGCGATTAGTTAGGACAGTCGCGTGACTTTGTTGACCTTAGTTAAGGGTCATGTGGGTGGGTCTAATTAATCACGAAATGACGGGTAGAACTTGACTAGTACTTATGATTTGTTGACCATAGTTAAGGTCATAGGTGCTAGGGGTAAAAATCTTTATCGGGAGTTTCAAGTGTTGAAATTTGCAATGAGATTGCATACCTTCTATGTGATAGTTGGATCCCGATACCCACTGCGAGTAATTGTTACTCCTGGGAGAGTTTTGTACTTTGCAATTAGCCGATCAAGTAGGTGTCTAGAAAGGTGTCAACGGGGTTACGCCTCTGGGAAAACGAGGTTTACTGTAATTAGGTCCGTGCGAAAGCACGGGAAACCTCCCTCAAAGTACCGACACTGGCCTGGCTGAAAGATTGGCGAACTTGTAGAGTGTAATTAATCCCGGCTAGTTTTTCCTTTTAAGGTTTGAAGGAAGATTTGATAAAAACAGTGGGAGCCATCCTGATTAGATAAAATACATAACCAATCTAATCTTGCAAGAGCGCACGCAGAGTGTTTTCTTCTCTCTCTCTCCTGGTAGCGACCATATCACGCCTTAATCAAGATAATAAAATGGATGTATTGACCGAACCCGCTTGTTATACTGAGCTGGGGAACGTTGGTCCCGCTCCAACTTATAATTGTTATAAGACAGAGCAGGAAATTGGGGAATAACAGAATTCCTATGCCGCCGAAACGAAGAAAGTGCATATGATGCATCTCCTTCGGGTGTGTTCATTACAAAGAACTGTTTCTCAGTATCCTCTGCATCCTGGGTATCTGATACCGGATCAGGATCTCAGATATGTAATCTGTTACATAGGGCTACAAAAAGGGTAGAAAAACTGAGAACGGGTGATAAGTTTCATGAGGCAGAAAACGGGGCAAGTGTTGCAGCCAAGTCTGTTGGTCACTGTCACCCTGTATTACCAATACATTGATTCTGAACAAATGCTATTAGATACCGAACCTGATATACAAAATCATATCAGTCTCTTTATTAGTAAAGAAATGATAAAATTTTGTATTGATGGATAATGTTTTGAACATTTCCTATATCAAAAAGTTGATCGGTTCAGGCACGTTATCTAAAAGCATTGACGTTCTAAATCAAACTACAGTTCTTAGTATTCAGAACACACACAAGAGGAAGAGTTCAGAAATGAACAAATTCTTCTTGAGGTTTTGTAGACTAGGTCATATCAATGCGACCCGACTAGCTGAAGTTACATTTAGATGCATATTTAAATCAGTTTGAATTTACATCTTGTGAAACTTGCTAGTCATGTCACAAAGATATAATAACACCAGCTCTGTTTACTGGAAACTGAGAAAGAGTTAGTAAACTCTTGGGACTGATGCATGATGATGTATGTAAGGTCTCCTGTCTACACATGCCAGGACTGGTTCTTTATACTTCATTATATTCTCTGATAATCTCTCAAGATTCAGTCATATATTCCTGTTGAAATATAAGTCCGAACCTTTTGAGGTATTCACAGAATATAAGTAGGAAGTAGAGAACCAATATACGGGTATAAGTATTATGTCCTATGATGAGATCAGGGAGAAGAATACTTGTACATGGAATCCTTGGACTATTCTAAAGGAAAATGAGATTCTCTCTCAGTATTACTCCTCTGAATACATCACAGCACAACGGTGTATCGGGGCGGAGCAATTACACAATATTAGATATGTGTGCTCTATGATGAGTATTACTGAGTTACCTATTTCCTTTTGGGAGTTATGCGCTTGAAAAGCTGCATACCTATTGAATTAGGTTCGAATCAAATCAGTGCCTACCACTCCATATAAGATATGGTGTGGGAAGATCCTATCTCTTAAGTTAGTTAAGATTTGGGATTGTCCGGCCTATGTCAAAAGCAAAATCTAGACAAGATCAAGGCAAGGTCAGTTCTGTAGAACTGGAAAGGTTCCAGCTATATGAAACTACAGCTGAAGATTTGACAGAACCAAAGGATTCTATAGTCCCCGACGAACCTCAGCCTCTCCGCCGATCTGGTAGGGTTCCTCGCCTGCCTGAGAGATACCTCGTTTTCTCGATGACAGTGGGAGCGAGGATTGCATCATGAGATGATGGCCCAACCAGTTTCGAGCATGCCATCGAGAGTAGGGACTCTGTAAGAATGGCTGGATGCTTAGTGATCTGAGATGGAATCCTTATACACCAACAAAGTATGGACTTTGGTTGCTATATCTGAAGGGTTAAATCCCCATCAGGAGCAAGTATATCTTGAGAAGATTACTTGGTGTACATGGAAAAGTTGAGACTTTCAAAGCTAGACTTGTTAAAGGTTTTCGTCATCAACCAGGCACGAATAATGATGAAACCTTTTCCAGGGACTATGCTTAAGTCCATCCAGATCCTACTTGCCACGGCTATATACCATGACTACGATATCTGGTGGTTGGGTGCCATGACTATTTTTCTAAATATTGATTTAGAAGAGAACGTCTATAAGTACACAGCCAGAGGGCCTCGTAGACAGTGGGAGCAGCGGAAACGTGTGCAAGATGCTTTATAGGATAAAGCAGGCATCGCGGAGATGGAACATCTGTTTTGATGGATTAGTCAAATAAGTTGACATCATCAAAATGGTAGATGAACCTTGTATAAACAAAAAGGTAGTAGGGAGTATGGTGACGATCCTCGTAGAGTACGTGGATGACATACTCTTGTTAGGGAAGGAGTTTCCTATGCTACGCTCTATCAATCTCCGCTTATCACAATGATTTTCCATATAGGATCAAAGTGATACATACTAAATCCTAAGATTTGGATCTATGAGATAGATCTAATTGGATGTTAGGATACTCACTAGTTGTAGTGAGATGGTATCAATCGATCCTGGGGAGAATCACTGGAAGGGTTCCAGACTGATAAAGACGACTGAATGTCAGTCACAGGCATTGTCTTTACCCTTAGTAAAGGGACGGTATGTTGGAAGATTTCCAAGCTAAATACCGTGACAAACTAGACGATAAAGGCTGGTAACATCGCTATTAAAGATACTACCAAAGAGGCAGTTTGGGTATATATATTGGTTCATAGGATGAACTAGGTTCCTACCATTGTGTGACAATGGAAGTGTGGTTTTGGCCCTGGAACCCTGGTCCCATCAGTGACCCAGACATATTCTGAGGCAACATCACCCGATCATGGAGATAGTTGATCTCCAGGGTGATCGAGGTTGGGAGAGTAGACTCAGAGGACAGCACGGCGGATCCACTCACGAAGGCCTTTTCCCAAAGAGAGACTTTTTAGGGGATGGTTGAGTATTAGATACTACAACCACTGCTACAAATGGCCCTAGTGCAAGTGGGAGATTGTTAGTTATATGTATGCCCTAGAGGCCATTACTGTACATTGGATGTATATTGTAGTGGATGCTGGGACATATATAGGTAGGACTTTCTTGCTCGACATGATAGTACGCTATCTGGTTGCTCTTTATCTTAACATGTATACTTTCTGTCTCTCTGATTACATGTTGATAAAGCCCTTAGGATGTGTACTCGATTTTCAGGACTATGATGTAGATCATACTAGTTGGGCCTGGGTAGTCAATGAGTACATCCTTCATTGTTCCTAGTCATGGGAATATCGAGACGGGGCATCGATATTCCAGAGTATACTAGCGTATATCTTCTCGACCCATGTGATGGGCGATGGATGATCCCATATCCATTGGTGTCTGACATCAGAGATGGTATACGGGTGCTCAGTGGAGACTGGGTACACTGAACGGACTCGCCGAGAACTCACAGATGGTATTATACCTCACGTCAGATAGCAGTTCTCTGGTGACACTGGTACAGCTTAGTCTGTTGACCCGAGATCGTCATAGAGTCTTGTGTGTCTCCCACTGTGCTTTGATTTCTACCCTACCACGGCTCTACTAAGTCGTGCAAACAGGTGGTTTTTGGGTACAGTCCCGATTCACATGGAGGCAATGAGCGATAGGAGGGGATTCGTCTCTCCCGGTATTGGGGGTTGATGTTGCGCTATGCACGACTGGCCATAACAGGAAATCCCTGGCCAGGGTTGCAGTGATATACTGGTAAGAGTTATCAGTAGTTTCACGAATGTTATGGACCCTACGTCGGCATGACTTATCAAGCTATTGGGGTCTGACGTTTACCACCCCTAGGCGAGATATGCGGCATATCAGACGAACAGACCGGACTGTACGGTAAGTGTTACTGGTTGGATTCACAGGAGTGTGAGCGGGCTTGCTCGTCGATCTTCTGATCGCTCAATACCCGGGTGGCCGTTATGTTTAGCAGACCGCTTGCGGCTTGTGGGTGTTTGATATGATCATCATCTGCTGCCGGCGTATTGACGAGTCTTTAGAGTCCTACACAGAGGTTTCCTGGCTCAAGCGAAACGAAATAGGAGCACATATGGGATATGTGCAGGACCGAGAATAATGCGTGTATGTGATACCGTATTCCATTCTCGCGATGAATGTATCGATTGGTTATATGCGATATAACCTAGTTATCGAATCAAGGATTGATTCGATAAGCCGATACATTGGATACTAGCCGGTTATATGCGACATGACCGGATCGTTAAATCAAGTGTTGATTTAATGATTTAATGTAGAATTATATATTTGATATATTACTTTGCATCAACTAGTATTGGTTCACTTTAAATGGATTTTCTCACATGATGTGCATATTGTATATGTGATATATTTTTTTGTGCATAAGATTGTATCATGTTTGATGATACATGCAAGCTTGGGTTTGTGTAAAGAATTGACCATGGTTATATGAATGGTTAGGGTTTCATTTTATTTACTTATTCTTTTATTTATTCTTTTTGTTTATTTTGGAAAAAGAAAATGATAAAGAAAATGAAATGGTGGCTTGTTTTGTTTGTAGTTGAAGTTTCTTGAAACTTTGACTAAGTGACCATTTTGTCTTCATTCTTAACCCTAACCCTTCAAACTAACCTTAGTCAATTCTCTACACCTAACTAAGGTTAAAGATATGATAAGTATCATTTTACTTTATATTTTAAATAACTTATCATACATCTTCTTCTTCTTCTTCATCTTCTTCTTTCATGAAGAAAGCTTGCTACTCTAATGGAAAGTGATGAAAACTAGTGAGAAATCCAATTCTAAAGTGAACCCACTTCCTATTTCTTCATCCTCTACCTCTTGCCAAGTAGTATAGGGTGTTTCCTTCATAAGTTTTCATGGCTTGGTGAAGGCGGAGCTTGATCTAGTGATGCCTCGACGTAGATCATCTTCGGCACGTTGTCGACGACCTAGCCCGCCTTTTTCTCCGATGAAACCACCGTGAGAGTCATGGTTCGATTTGGACAGTGGAGAGGACTTCATCACGGAGCCTAGGAGGTGGAGGACCGGATCTACAAAGGTTGTAGCCCCTTCCCTTTAGCCATATTTCCGTTTACTTGCTTGCATCGCCTATATATCTAGTTGACGATCCGTATTAGGGTTTGTAGGCACCCGTAAAATTTGATTTGTGCATGTTTGATCACTTGTGAGACTCCATTAGAGTGCCTAGAAACCCTACAGAAACAACTAAATCTTAGACATAGTAAATTAAAAACCCTAAAATATCCTTCTTTAAAATTTAACGGTAGAAAATATATGTCTTTGTATTTTATTTAGAAATAGGCAAATTTTGAGTTCAGTTCTTGGGCTAAGTTGAAACAAAGGAAAAGTATTGATATTCTTATTAGAGTATAAGCTTGAAAAATAATTCCTAGTTTAAGTCTAGATTCTGAAAATGTATACCCTACAAGTTGCACAATCACGCACCTTGAAACTTGGAATAGTAGAAGAGACCTTAAAATTCTCTTGTCTAAAGTCCTTAGTACAATAAAAATAAAAGAAAAAAAGTGAATAAAGAAAAAAAAATGGACACTGGTTTTTTTTTATTACTTAAGGCTGCAAAAATAGAAAAATATTTAGCGAGGGTGCTTCGTCACCTAGTGCCTTAGACCAACTGGTTTGGGAGTCACTGCTAAAATCCTTGGGTGTTGCAAGACTAGGAAGTACGCTTTAATGTGCAAACACATCTTGTAATCGGTCGTTGATACCTCAAGAAGTATTAACGGTCGCATGAAGGATGTGTAAGCAAAATTCAATTAAAAATTCACCTACTAATAAGTGCTTTGGACAACGGACAAGGATACGATTGCTTGATTTGAATTTCCAATTGTAGGGGTGATTTATACATACACGTAGGGGTATGTGATTGGAGTTTAGATGAGAGAAAGGAATGAAGAATAGAACTTTTATCTTTAATAGAGTTGATAAAAATTCCTAAGTGGAGATGGAACCCTAGAAAGAAAACTTAAAAGATGCTGAAAGCTAAGTAAGTCTACAGAATATATATAATCTTAAGTTAAATGATGAGGAAGTGTAAAGAATATGGGTGGATAATTTACGAGTCAAAGATAATAGAATTCCTTGTTAGAAAACCTAATTAGAGAATTAAAGTCAATGGGCCGAATTGATAGGATTTTGTGGGTAGTATCCGCTGAAAACCCTCAGGAGACAACACTCCTCCTACTAGGGACACCTAGAGGTTTAACGGCTTATTGCACGTGCTCAGTGCAATCGCGTTTCCCTGCGAAAGTGCGGTTAGGTTTCTGTAGAGAATAAAAAATAAGTTTGCTCGAGGACGTGCAAAAGATAAGTTTGGGGGTATTTGTTCACACCATAATATTGTATTATTATATTCCCCATTCCTATTCTTTTTACAAATAAACAGGTGCTTTTGACGCATGTCTGCTACATATTACAGGTTACAAGTTCTTGGTGCGAAAACAGTGAAAAAGACAAAAGACGACACAAAAAAGGGACTTTGACCAACAAATAGAAGGATCTTAATCAAGCCTACACAAAAGATCAGTACAATGAAACGCAAGGTCCAAGATTACAAAGCAAACGGTTAAAAGTCCACTGCAATTGTTCACTGGAGATCTAGAAGAAATAGAGAAGCCAAATTGAATAAAGATCCAAAGAAATAAAAAGCCCAAGAAGCCCAGAATCAGTTCCAAAATTTCCAGACATAAAATTTTACCAAAGCTTGGAGTCTACTTTGACTAGGTCTTTCTATAGGTATTTGTGTAAATGTAGACATGCGAATTAATTGTAACCTAGGGTTTCCTATCCTCTATAAATAGGAACTCTAAATCATTGTATTCTTTTCATGCCTCCCTATGCTTCTTTTTATCAATAAAACTTAGAAATCTTTTGGAGAGCATCGATGTCTCTTTTCAATTCATGAATTCAGATTTGACAAGTCTTGTGTTGATGTTTGTAGAGAGCCATCTGTAAAGTAAGTAGTTAATTTCAATTCTTGCCCTAGGTAATTTTTCATTCACTGCCCTAGATTAAATTTAATTCCTTGCCCTAGTTAGATAGTTAGATCTTTTATTCAATTGCCTTAGATTAATTTAGTTTTTAGATTTAATTAATCCATTCACACCGTTTGGAATTAACTCGTAAGAGCAATTAGAAAATTCACAATATCCCTGTGGACCGACCCGTACTCACCGGTTAGCTACATGCGACACCGTTCTTGATTGCAGTTACTAGATAGTTTTTGGGATCAATCAATCATCTTCGATGGAGGGAGACCGGAGATCAAGCTTGATCAAGGAAGCACCTCGGAGCTTGGGATGATGGTTGAAGACCGAAGGACACGGATCTATTCGGTATAACCATTCTAACTCCTTTGCATGTTTTGTTATCTAGAACTTATGGGTAGATCCGGGTAGTTGGTTGTGGTAGCGCCAAGTTTTATAAATTTTTGTCCCGCATTTGGTCACGGATTGATGGACGAGGCGGTGCCGTAACCCAACAGAATATATAAGAAGAAGGCTTGTAGGGTTTATTAGGATTTAGTAGTCATAGATGACTAATAAAGATGAGTTCTTTTATCTTTTGATAAATTTAAAACTAGATAGATAGTGATGAATGAGGATTAGGGTTCTTGGAAGAAACTAAGGTTTCCCCACTCTTAACCCTTATCCCTTCATTGATCTATATTCATGTTTTGCCTTTAACAAAACAATTGTTAATCTGATCTCAAATCACGGTTGAGACTATCAATAAATTGATAGCGCACCCGATTAGGATGTTAACGATTCTTTTGGTAAAGTTTATAAACTTCATAAGACTTAAAAGAAGTTAAAATATTTTCTCATCCATTGTTCCACCCTATTCTTATGAACCCTAACAACCAGAGAATTACTCGCGCATGATGGAGATAGAAGAAGAATAGATAGATATTATAATGTAAATATAGAAAATAAATGCGATAAGAATAAAACAATTACCTTTATTAATCAACTTGATCAATTACACTTTTTGTTCATTTAGAAAGTGGAATACAAAACCCTAGTTTGCTTCTCGATCTATCTTGAATGAGGTAGATGAACAGCTGATTGATCAACCTAGATGCGTGAGTCGACTTGGACTTCGTGATCTCTTTGGTTTGATGATTTTCCAAGTGAGGCTCTCGGTCCTTTATATAGTCCCAAAACCAGAAACCCTAGATTCCATAGGTTAAGATATACTATTAAGATTATGATCCCGAAATCTCACATTGTATGGACACCAAAGTGCCACGGATCCGCTGTGTTTACCCCTATTTGGCTGTCCTTCCGCTGCGGTTTGGTGGAGTTAGGGTTATGGATTTTTTCTCGTATTTTTTTTAATATTTGGAGATCTCCTAGATGTCTAGATTCTGAAAATAATGCTCTGGGTCTCTGATGTTGCTGGATGTTCATATCAGAAAACTGCATTTTAATACCACTCATTCATTATCTATTTTGTTAAATATCGGTACTATTAACCAGTGTCTGCTCAGTAAATACAGATTACAGGTATTCGTGACAAAATACTGGAAACACACTTAAATTCACGGATATGACATTTGTGACCCGACGCTGCAATCAGAACAGAAAACGGATCGATATCCAAAGAGTTCTTTTGCAACAAATAAAGTGTACACAATTTTGGTCCAACACAATACAAGTGTGTACATAGCTCTTTGGTACTTGGACCTAGGTAGGGGTTGCTGGCACAAGTGTGTGTGATGTGTGATAAATGCGAAAAAGATATGATGTGATTTAAAGCATCAAGTTTCCCTCCAAAAGCTACTGAGCACAATGCATGTTGTTATCAATAAATCAAACATTACTAGTGGAATTGTGGAGAGAACATAACAACACAGAACCAACATGAGCCCAATTGCCGAAGAGATGACCGAAGAAAAGGTCCAAAAATCCGGCGTCGCCGGTCCCAACACGCCCAAAGCTCCCAATTTTTCTTCTGGCTATCCCTTGTTGTCACATCATCCTTATTATATTGTTTCTTTAATCTTATTTTATGCCTATAAATACCGGATCAATGGGCAAGGGGAGGGGATACTTTTGTGGCTTTAGTTTTAGTTTAGAACAAGTTGTAATTTGTAGATGTTAACTTGTCTTTCCTTTGAACTCTTGAGCTCTTGCCCTTTATCTTGATCTTGTAACTTCTTCATTGAACTTACAAGCTTAAGATTTAGGTTCTTGAATTCAAGATTAGTTGTATCTTATTTGAAAATCAATAAAAGTTCTCATTGTTCATTATATGTGTCTTGCTTTCTACAAATATTGAACTTGTGAAATCCTTGCCTTGCTTTGATCTAGCAACCTCTTAACTGAGCTTGCAAGTTTAAAATTTGGTATTTTGATTTCACATTGGTACGGTCTTAAAGAACACTTGAAGGAATTTGCACATTGGATATATCGGTTCTTAACTTTCTAACCTTGGCTTTACTTTTCTTGCAATGCATTTTGCTATGTGCCTTTCTCTTTTCTTTGTTATATTTGGTATTGTAAATATGTGTGAGTAATTGATTTACTTGTTAAGGTTAGAATATGGTTAGTTTGTGCTAGGAGATATGTCTGCTAAAACCTTAAAAACCATAACTTTGTAACTAAAACTCCGACCAAACGACTTGCAATTCCGCTCCGTTAGGCACCCTATCTTACCACGATAACGGTGAATCCTAATCGTGACCGGTTGCGAGTGGTTTTTCGAAGGCTAAGGTCAAGAGACAACAACGGAAGGACAAGGCACAAGAAATACGGATTTAGCACACAATCGTAAATACCGTATTTCAAGTTCCCTAATTCACATTGTTGCTTATTGCCTTAGTGCCAATATTAGAATTAGGTCATAAGGAAATGGCAAACATCATCCTAACACAAGATAACCTAAAACAACCCCTAACAAGTCTTTTTATTGAACATATCGTAATTACGACACTTAGTATAAACAACAACTCAAGTTACGGTATTAACTCGTTAAAACAAACTTAAAAACCTACCATCTCCCTGCGGACGACCCGTACTCATCGCGGTTCGCTACATGCGACACCGTTTTTTATTGCGGTTATTTCAAAATCTTTTTAAAAAAACAACACGGTGAAAACGTGCTAATCAAACGGCGTCGTTGCCGGGGAGACAGTAATGCTTTTACACTTGTAGTTTCGGGTTAATTTGTGAATATTTTGTACAAAACTAACTTTTTAACATATTCAATGAATAAAACACATTCTTTTTAAACCGACACGAGAACTAAAACCAAATATTCTGTTCTCTGGATTTTTGTTCCGCTAACACACTGTGTTTTAACTTGAAAATCAAAGTATAAATTATAATACTATTATCACATTGAGGAAACACACAAAATTTGAGCACCAAATATCTAAATGTTGGATATATGTATGCCCTAGAGGCCATTATATGATAGTGGATGTATTTATACATGTATATATATATATATATATTCTTGCTCGACATGATAGTATGCTATTTGGTTCTTCTTTATCTGACATGTTGATTTGATCATGCTTTTATTCATTCATACATATCGATAAAGCCCTGAGGATATAGGCTTGACTACTGTGATTATGATGAAGATCATACGAGTGGGACATCTGTAGTTTATAAGCATATCCTGGAATGTCCCTAGTCGTAGGTGTATCGAGACGGGGCATTGATATACCAGAGTAGACTAGCGTATATGATACTAGATCCATATGATGGGCGATGGATGTTCCCACATTCATCGATGTTTGACATCGAAATCGTATACGGGTGCTCAGTGGTGATTGGGCACACTGGACGGACTCGCCCAGAACTCATATATGGAATTATATCTATCGTCGGATAGCAGTTCTCAGGTGACACTGGTGCAGGTTAGTCTGTAGACCCGAGATCGTAATAGAGTCTTGTGTGTTCTTCCACTGTACTTTGATTACCACCCTACCACGGCTCTACTGAGTCGTGCAAACAGGTGGCCGTTGGGTACAGTCCCGAGACACACGAAGGCGATGAGCGATAGGAGGGGTTTCGTCTCTCCCGGTATTGGGAGTTGATGCTGTGCTGTGCTCGATTGGCTATATCAGTAAGTCCCTGGCCAGGGCTGTTGGGATTTGCTGATAAGTGTTATCAGTAGTTTCTCGATCTGTTATAGACCATTCATCGGCACGACTTATTGAGTTATTGGGGTCGACGTTACCATCACTAGACTCGATATGCAGCATATCTGACGAAGAGACCGGAATGTACGGTAGTGTTGCCGGTTGGCTCGACGGGAGTTGTAGCAGGTTCGCTTGTTTTCTTCTGATCGCTCAATACCCGGGTGGCCGTTACGTTTAGCTGACCGCTTGCGGCTTAGGGGTGCTTGATATGATCATCATCCACTGCCGGCGTATTGATGAGTCTTAGAGTCCCATAAAGGAGTTACCTAGTCCAGGCGAAACGTTGTGGTGCGCATATGCGATATGCGTATCGACCCGGTTAAAATGCGCGTATGAGATACCGTATATTAATCGGGCGGCTTTCTTTTGGTCAGGTCGTATGTGATATGACCGGATTGCTAAATCAAGTGTTGATTTATCATTTGACCATTAGTTTCTCACTAGAAATCCTTTCTTGTCTTTTTGGATGTATGCATGCATGTATGCATTCATTCTTGTTCATGCACATATGGATGTGCATGCACACATACATACATACATTATTCTATCATGGTTGTATATATAGAAGATGGTGGCAATATAAGACTCACACCTTATGATTATATATAGATATATATTTGTATTTGTGTTAAAACAAAACAAAAGGAAAAAGATTAATCCATGGTTATCTTCTACACTCTTCCTTGAACTAACCCTTGTTCACCCACTTTTTAACCATGAGTTAATCTTCCTTTTGTGTTTTAACTCAAGCACAATAATATCTTTATTATGTAACCATGGTTTGAGATGAAGAGTAGAAAATATATATACTTACATTTTCTATTTTTGAGAGGAGGTTATCATTCTATTGTTTTTCCAAAAAGCCATCATCTTCTTCCTCCTTGCTCTTTTTCACTCTAGATTTCTCAAGTGAGCAAAACACTCACCAAGTTACGATTTTGAAGTGAGAAAACCAACCACAACACCATTCTACACTAGTCTTGCCCACTTGTGAAGAGTGTTAGCTTCCATTTTCTTCTCTTGATCTTTTGAAGTTACAAACTTGGACAAAGCGGATTCCGGGTGGATCATCATGGACCTAGAAGAGTTCAAGCGGACCTTTTACAACCCTCAAGTAGCCAAGGAGTCTAGCGTAGGGAGCTATAAAGGTTGTACTCTCAAAACCCTAGCTTTTTCTACTTGTGATGTTGTGTTTGTTTAGAAACCCTAATTTTTCTAGCATGATTCTTTGTATGTTCACTTAGCACCTTTAAAATTTTATTTTGACACATGTGATGCTTCCATACTCTTAATGAGGTTCTAGGTAAACTTAACCTTGGTATCAGAGCCAGGCTAGAGCTTTAGGCGTCGCTTTTACGAAGATAAAACTCCGATCGAACCAAAATACGAAATTTTAGAACACTCTCTGGACAATTTTTTGAAACTGTGATTTTTCAGTATTAAAAATTCTTAAAAAATTCAGCAGGGAAATCTAAGCATAACTGTAGAAAACGAGGCCATGAACAGTGATTTCCACCGCGGAACCGCGACCAAAGCTTGCTTAGGCTGCGGCTCCGCGGCCGTACAGATGGTTCATTGTCTCATTTTTATACAGTAATGATGGAGTCTGCCGGATACATTTTGGGTATTTTTAATCTGAATCTAGAGCTGAATGTTCTGGAGATTGTTTTGGAGTCGGTGATTCGATCGGAATTTTGATTTCGTGTCTTTTCCTGGTAATTAAGATAGTATTAAAATGTTCGAACGAGTATCCTTAACTCACTTTTTCACGGGGTTTAAATCTTTCGGAAGCACGTGCAAGTTAAGTGGTGGACCCTCTAGAAGACAACAAACCTTAACTCAATTATGTGACCGTCTTGAACTGCCTTTTGAACCTTAGGGTTTGGGGCAGTACGGCGTGCCACATGTGAGGCGTTGGCTTGACCCTTCTACGGTTGGACCACTACTACTGTGTCACATTCTGGGATTTTTGAACTTCGCTCAAGTGTTGAGCTTTAAGGAATTTTGGGTATTTGATCATTCGTTTGAAAACTTTAATACTGTTTATTTATCTGGAATGTGATATAATATATGGAATTCATAAAGTTAGGTATGAAATACGAATTATGTGATATTTCGCATTTACGATGTCTAAAGAGAATGTGGATTCCAAATATTGTAGTTTTACACTTTATTTTCTGTGACCGTAAGTGTAGTATGTCGATATCGCCGGTTTCGTTACTATACATCAACGACAATCGGGGTACGCATACTTGCTTACGTTGATGATATATGATATTATGTGTTGCTGAGATATGATGTGCAGGATTGTCGCGATTGAATAGCCGGGTTTTTTTTATGTGAGATGAGAGTTTTATTTTTCATTCATGTAAAATTCAAATGTAATGTAATATTCTTTTATTTGGGGCACTTCCGGGTTGAGGTTGATGTCACCAGTGTTGTATATTATTTACTTTTCCGCCTTAGGATAGACCCAAGGAGGGGAGCACAAGTGACAAGGTTCTGGGGTTCAATGGGAGGCCATCTCGAGGAGTCGAGACCGGGTCTCCTAAACTCTAGGATTTGTAGGGTCGCGTGCCGCTCTCGTAGGGGTCTAAGGGTGTGGGCTTGGCTATTTATCGCGACTATGGAATTCGTATTTTCTATTGTTGGCTAAATACTAAATACGGACGTCCTAGTATATCCCACATTATATATATGTTTCTGCTGCCTGTGTTCTGTGATATCTGAGACGAATGATATATTATATATGAGATATATAGTAGACGTTGCTTATGTTTTACACCCGCGCTAGTCCCGTCCCGGTATGCGGTTAGTTAAGTAACCTAACGGTGCATAACGGAACATTACGGCGAATGTGGATGGCATAAGCGTACGTTATATTTTCGTTTCTTTTCTGTGATTGGCTTAAGGACTTAAATGATGGGATTACATTGATATGATTAATGTAAAGAAAATAAACCTAAAAAGATATTGTAGAATCGGATTTGAAAACCACTCGGCTCTTTATGAAAAAGCTACTTTTCAAAACTGCGGAGCACAAGCCACTCTTTTTGAAAACCATTTGATTCTACGACGATATCAAGTTCAAAGCGTTAAAGATTTTCTTAAAAATCATTCGCAACCCTCCGTCATTTTAGGAAGTATAGTACTTAGTATTCGTGCTACGTTTGTTGACTTTAGTTAAGGCGTAGTGTACGGTAGCTAAGTGATGTCTTCCTAAACTGCATATGATGCAGATTAATTAGGACATTCATACGACTTTGTTGACCATAGTTTAGGGTCATATTGGTGGGTCTAATTAATCAAGAAATGACGGGTAGAACTTGACTGGTACTTATGATTTGTTGACCATAGTTAAGGTCATAGGTACTAGGGGTAAAAATCATATCGAGACTTTCAAGTGTTGAGATTTGCAATGAGATTGCATATCTTCCATATGATGGTTGGATCCCGATCCCACTGTGGGCAGTAGTTGCTCCCAGGAGAGTTTTCCAGTTTACAATTAGCTAACTCATTAGGTGTCTAGAAAGGTGTTAACGGGGCTACACCTCTGGGAAAATGAGGTTTACTTTAATTAGGTCCGTGCGAAAGCACGGGGAACCTCCCTCAAGTACCGACACTGGCCTGGCTGAACGGTTAGCGAAGTTGTAGACTGTAATTAATCCTGGCTAGTTTTCTTTTTAAGGTTTGAAAGAAAAACTTGATTAAAGCAGTGGGAGACATCGATTAGACAAGATAATAACCAATCTGATCTTTGCAAGAGCTTTCGCTGAGTGTATTCTTTTCTCTCTCTTAATGGAAGATACCAATGACTGGACTCAAGATTCTACTAGATAAAAATAAACTGAATGGGACCAATTATAAAGACTGGCTAAGGAATCTGAAAATTGCCTTGACTTATGATAAAATATCATATGTCCTCACGGCTTCAGCCCCGCCCGTCCCAGGTCCAAAATCCTCAGTTGCGGACATTGAAGTCCGTAAGACATGGGATGCTGACTGTGCCATGACCAAATGCCTCGCGCTTGCATCGATGGACAACACACATCAAAAGCAGCACGAGAATATGGACATTTAAACCATATTCCTCTATACTAAGGAGTTGTATGGAGAGCAATCCCGAATATTACGATACGAAGCATCAAAGAAATTGTTTCAGATGCGAATGGCCCCTGGCACACCGGTAGGAGACCATGTTATGAAGATGATAGCTCTTATAGAAGAGCTTGAGGACCTTGGATGGACGATGGACGATGGACAATGAACAATATACGGATATTATTCTGCAGTCCCTCCCCTCCACCTTTGCTCAATTCATGGTTAACTTCAACATGCACAACATGGAGAGGGAACTACCTGAACTCCTTAATATGTTAAGGAGTGCAGAGAGCACACTAAAATTAGTGAAAACTCCCGTTATGACTGTTGGACAATCTTCCTCTTCTCTCCCAAAGGCTAAGGCCAAGGGAAAGAAAAAGAAGAAGCCCACCAATCCTAAGGGTGGAGTTAAAAAGTTTAAGGGGAATGAAAAGTCCAAAGCTGGAGAATTGGGGAAAGGTGAATGTTTTCATTGCCACAAAACTGTTTTTCAACTGTACAGGAGTACTTAAATCTCAAGAAGAAGCATGGGGATGCTTCCGCTTCAGGTGTGTTTGAGACAGAAAACTGTTTTTCAATAAACTCTGCTTCCTGGGTATTAGATACTGGTTCAGGTTCTCACAATTGCAATTCTATGCAAGGACTGAGAAATAGCAAGGTTTTGAAGACAAGTGACCATACTCTCCGCGTTGGAAATGGTTCCAATGTACATACAGTCGCAGTGGGCGAGTATCACTTGGGGTTGCCATCTGGGTGTATATTGGTTTTGAACCTATGTTATTTTGTACCAAGTATGCTTTGTAATATAATATCTGTTTCTTTGTTAGACAATGAAGGATATAATTTTGTATTACAGAACAATGTTATGAACATTCACCTAAATCAAATGTTGGTTGGGTATGGTACGCTTAATAACGGGATATACGTCCTAAATCAACACACAGTTTTCAGCATACAACACACTAATAAAAGAAAACTTTCAGGAATAAAAGAAGCTTTTCTTTGGCACTGTAGACTTGGTCATATTAACGAAACAAGACTAAACAAGTTACACAAAGATGGATATTTAAATCCTTTTGAATATAAATCTTATGCGACTTGCCAGTCTTGTATCAAGAGTAAAATGACCAAAACTCCATTTACCGGACACGGAGAAAGAGCTACCGAGCTCCTGGGTCTCATACATAGTGATGTATGTGGGCCAATGTCTACACAGGCTAGAGACGGTTTTTCTTACTTCATTACTTTCACTGACGATTTCTCAAGATTCGGTCATGTATTTTTATTAAAGCACAAATTCAAAGCTTTCGAGAAATTCACTGAATATAAACAAGAAGTAGAAAAACAAACCGGCTTGAGTATCAAGATGCTTCGATCAGATCGAGGTGGGGAGTACCTCAGTACAGAATTTGCAAACTTCCTAAAAGAGAATGGGATTCTCTCTCAGCTCACTCCTCCTTACACACCACAGCACAACGGTGTGTCTGAACGATGGAATCGGATCCTATTAGATATGGTCCGTTCCAAGATGAGTGATGCTGAGTTACCTGTCTCATTTTGGGGGCATGCATTGGAGACTGCAGCATTTCTACTGAACAGGGTTCCAACCAAAACCGTGTCTACCACGCCATATGAGATATGGCATGGGAAGAGACCATCTCTTAAGAGAATTAAGATTTGGGGTTGCCCGGCCTATGTTAAAAAGCAGAATCCGTACAAACTCGAGACACGGTCGGTCTTGTGTAACTTTGTGGGATATCCAAAGAACTCTTATGGATATCTATTCTACCATAAGGAGGAACAAAAGGTGTTTGTTTCTCAGTATGCCACATTCTTAGAAAAAGAGTTTTTCACAGATAAAGATGATGGCAAGGTGGTGGATCTAGAAGAGGTTCTAGAGACACAAACTACAAATGACGACTTGGTTGAACCGGCTGTTGCAATAGAAACTGAGGAACCTCGGCCACTCCGAAGGTCTGGTAGGACTTCTCGCCCACCGGAGAGGTACTACGGTTTCCTCATTGATGGTGACAGAGAATACTGCATCATGGAGGATGATGATCCTACCAGTTTTCAGCAAGCTATTACGAGTGGAGACTCTGTGAAGTGGCTGGATGCCATGAGATCCGAAATGGAGTCTATGTACACCAACAAAGTTTGAACTTTGGACGTTGTACCCCCTGGGGTAAAACCTGTGGGATGCAAATGGATCTTTAAAAGAAAGATTGGTGTAGATGAGCAGGTAGAGACCTACAAGGCAAGACTTGTGGCGAAAGGTTTTCGTCAAAGACCAGGTTTGGACTATGACGAGACTTTTTCTCCCATAGCCATGCTTAAATCCATTCGAATCCTACTTGCTATTGCTGCTCACTACGACTATGAAATCTGGCAGATGGACATTAAAACAGCATTTCTAAATGGAAATTTAGAAGAATGTGTTTATATGGATCAGCCGGAGGGCTTCATTGACAGTGGGAGCAGCGGGAAAGCATGTAAATTGCTAAAATCCATATATGGGTTAAAGCAGGAATCACGGAGTTGGAACATCTGCTTCGATGATGTTATCAAAGAGTTTGATTTCATAAAAAACCAAGATGAACCTTGTGTTTATAAGAAAGCTGTAAGGAGAGCTGTCTCATTCCTCGTATTGTACGTGGATGACATTCTTCTGATAGGAAATGATATTCCTATGCTACAGTCGGTCAAATCTTTCTTATCACTAAGGTTCTCCATGAAGGTCCTGGGTGATGCCACATACATTCTGGGTATTAGGATCTATAGGGATAGATCCAAGAGGTTATTGGGATTGTCCCAAACCAGGTACATCAACACCATCCTAAAAAGGTTTAGTACGGAAGACTCCAAGCGGGGTGCCTTACCCGCTTGCCATGGGGTCACTCTCTCCAAGGACTCTTGCCCAAAGACCGATGAAGAGAGAGCTCGCATGAGCATTATACCCTATGCTTCGGCAGTAGGATCTATAATGTATGCGATGTTATGTACACGCCCAGATGTAGCTTATGCACTTAGTGTTGTAAGCAGGTATCAATCCAACCCAGGGGAGAATCACTGGATAGCTGTGAAGAATATTCTTAAGTACTTTTGAAGGACTAAAGAATTGTTCTTGGTGTATGGTAATGGAGATCTCCAAATGGAGGCCTTTACCGATTCGAGCTTCCAGAGCGATAAGGACGACAGCAAATCTATCTCAGGGTTTGTATTTACCCTCAATGGAGGGCGGTAAGTTAGAAGAGTTCCAAACAGGATACCGTTGCAGACTCTACGATGGAGGCTGAGTACATTGCTGCGAATGATGCCGCCAAAGAAGCCGTCTGGATGAGGAAGTTCGTCTCGGAGCTAGGAGTAGTTCCAACCATTATTGATCCAATACCATTGTATTGTGATAATAATAGGGCTATGGCGTTAGCCAAGGAGCCCAGGTCCCATCAGCGGTCCAGACACATCCTGAGGCGCTTTCATTTGATCCGGAAGATTGTAGATCGCCGCGAGATCGAGATTAAGAGAGTAGACACAAAGAATAACGCCGCGCATCCACTCACCAAGGCCCTCCCTAAGCCGCAGCATGAGCGACTTTTTGAGATGTTGGGTATGAGATACGCCAATAACTGGCCTTAGTGCAAGTGGGAGATTGTTGGATATATGTATGCCCTAGAGGCCATTATGTGATAGTGGATGTATTTATACATGTATATATATATATATATATATATATATATATTCAGTGTACATTCTTGCTCGACATGATAGTATACTATCTGGTTCTTCTTTATCTGACATGTTGATTTGATCATGCTTTTATTCATTCATACATGTCGATAAAGCCCTGAGGATATAGGCTTGACTACTGTGATTATGATGGAGATCATACGAGTGGGACATCTGTAGTTTATAAGCATATCGTGGAATGTCCCTAGTCGTAGGTGTATCGAGACGGGGCATTGATATACCAGAGTAGACTAGCGTATATGATACTAGACCCATATGATGGGCGATGGATGTTACCACATTCATCGATGTTTGACATCGAGATCGTATACGGGTGCTCAGTGGTGACTGGGTACACTGGACGGACTCGCCGAGAACTCCTATATAGAATTATATCTATCGTCGGATAGCAGTTCTCAGGTGACACTGGTGCAGGTTAGTCTGTAGACCCGAGATCGTCATAGAGTCTTGTGTGTTCTCCGACTGTACTTTGATTACCACCCTACCACGGCTCTACTGAGTCGTGCAAACAGGTGGCCGTTGGGTACAATCCCGAGACACACGAAGGCGATGAGCGATAGGAGGGGTTTCGTCTCTGCCGGTATTGGGAGTTGATGCTGTGCTGTGCTCGACTGGCTATATCAGTAAGTCCCTGGCCAGGGCTGTTGGGATTTGCTGATAAGTGTTATCAGTAGTTTCTTGATCTGTTATAGACCATTCGTCGGCACGACTTATTGAGTTATTGGGGTCGACGTTACCATCCCTAGACTCGATATGCAGCATATCTGACGAAGAGACCAGACTGTACGGTAGTGTTGCCGGTTGGCTTGACGGGGGATGTAGCAGGTTCGCTTGTTTTCTTCTGATCGCTCAATACCCGGATGGCCGTTACGTTTAGCTGACCGCTTGCGGCTTAGGGGTGCTTGATATGATCATCACCCACTGCCGGCGTATTGATGAGTCTTAGAGTCCCACAAAGGAGTTACCTAGTTCAGGAGAAACGTTGTGGTGCGCATATGCGATATGCGCATGGACCCGGTTAAAATGCGCGTATGAGATACCGTATATTAATCGGGCGGCTTGCTTTTGGTCAGGTCATATGTGATATGACCGGATTGCTAAATCAAGTGTTGATTTATCATTTGACCATTAGTTTCTCACTAGAAATCCTTTCTTGTCTTTTTGGATGTATGCATGCATGTATGCATTCATTCTTGTTCATGCACATATGGATGTGCATGCACACATACATACATACATCATTCTATCATGGTTGTATATATAGAAGATAGTGGCAATATAAGTCTCACACCTTATGATTATATATAGATATATATTTGTATTTTTGTTAAAACAAAACAAAAGGAAAAAGATTAATCCATGGTTATCTTCTACACTCTTCCTTGAACTAACCCTTGTTCACCAACTTTTTAACCATGAGTTAATCTTCCTTTTATGTTTTAATTCAAGCACAATAATATCTTTATTATGTAACCATGGTTTGAGATGAAGAGTAGAAAATATATATACTTATATTTTCTATTTTTGAGAGGAGATTATCATTCTCTTGTTTTTCCAAAAAGCCATCATCTTCTTCCTCCTTTCTCTTTTGCTCTCTAGATTTCTCAAGTGAGCAAAACACTCACCAAGTTAGGATTTTGAAGTGAGAAAACCAACCACAACACCATTCTACACTAGTCTTGCCCACTTGTGAAGAGTGTTAGCTTCCATTTTCTTCTCTTGATCTTGTGAAGTTATAAGCCTGGACAAAGCGGACTCCGGGTGGATCATCGTGGACCTAGAGGAGTTCAAGCGGATCTTTTACAACCCTCAAGTAGCCAAGGAGTCTAGCATAGGGAGCTACAAAGGTTGTACTCTCAAAACCCTAGCTTTTTCTACTTGTGATGTTGTGTTTGTTTAGAAACCCTAATTTTTCTAGCATGATTCTTTGTATGTTCACTTAGCATCTTAAAAATTTGATTTTGACACATGTGATGCTTCCATACTCTTAATGAGCTGCTAGGTAAACTTAACACTAAATACGCCCGGCGAAAACTTGAAATTTCCCAATTTCGCCGGCCCGTTCATGAGGTTTTGAGAAAAAAAATTTGTGTCTCCTCTAGTGTTCTGTTAGTATCCTATTTTATTGTTTGATTTTCATAATTATTTTTGTTCAAAATTTTGGCTATCTATATCACTTTCTAGCTCCAATATCCGTATTTTTCTGACATTTACAGATTCAACGGATTGGTGAGCAGCGATCGTGCAGAGCAAGGGGAGTTTTTCAAGTGTAAGGGATTGAAGACTATAGTGCCAAAGACCCGGGTAGTTTGACCCTCGCAAGCGAACCATTCAAACACTCGGAGGCAATATCAACACGAGTTTCTTAAACTCAACTCTTTTGGTACGTATTTTTCTAAAATTCCTCTTCTCAAACCCGACGCTCCAATATTTATATCTTTGCAGGACTCTTTGCAATATCTCCATAAAAACCAAAGAGAAACTAACCGTATTTGTTGCAGCGCCACATTTAAAGTAAAAAAAATGATGATTGATTGTTTGATAACAAAACCTTGTTGATTTGCGCATTGAATCATTAATACGGACTTAAGGGGTTATAATACCAATTCAGATTGGGTGGGAATTTCATTACCCTTCCTAAGACCCCGGAAATCACTAATTGCATAAGAGTCACCTCCGGCTTAATAAAAATATCTAGACTTAACCAATTAAGGACTTGTCGCGCTCAATAGGATAAATGAAGATTGTAGGCATTCGGTCGTTTATCTAAACATGACTTTTATGGTGCCTAGGCTAGATAAGTGAGGATGTAACTTTAAAAGGCCCGTCTCACGGTGATTCGTGAGCGGAACCCTCCTTACCTCACTTGTGCTTACCTGGCCACCACTGGCTGTGAAGAGGCGATTTGAGGGTAATCCCACAATTTGTCGCTTTGGAACAGTTACGAGCAGGTCTAGTGGACTTAGAGGACCCTACTCTAGGTATTGATTGTGCATTTGTGACTGTGCATTTGTGATAGTGTTTGTTGACCTATAATTTCATTTTTCATATTCTTACGAAACAATCACAAATTTGCCACTTTTACCACCTTCACCCAATTTCTCTCCATTTATGTTTTTCTTACCCTCACATTCTACGCTTTGACTATACTAAACTCGTTTAGCGTATGTCCGTTTGGACTAGGGATCCTAGTGCCCGTTTAGTCCGCGTTTCGTTAGTCGCAATGGACTACGCGATTGACCCCGAAGTCGAAACTCCTTCCATGCCTCTATCACCTTTACCCTTGCCGGCCAACTCCGACGTTGACCGTGATTCTGTCTATACTTCTTCACCTTCACTTTCACCAGACTCTTCTTCCGAGAAATCAGGACTTTCTCCTAACAACACAACGGGAATGATTCCACCTCCACTGGGTGTGAATAACCCGCGACCTCCTCTTGTTGCAGCGCCACAACAAATTGCGCTCCAAGATCGTTTCTATCCTACTCACGGTGCACTTCCTACTTGTCTTTGACTTCCACCGGCCAGTGGGGATAATTTTGAAATTAAGCCCTACTTCATCAACATGTTGCCCAAATTTCACGGGCTAGAATCCGAAGATGCCTATATCTTCATCAATAAATTTCAGAACATTTATGCGATGATGAAGACAACCCAGCTGTCTGATGATGCTATATGGCTACGAGTTATTCCTTTCACTCTATGCGACCTTGTTGAAAAGTGGCTGTATAGCACTACATCTCATTCTATAACTAGTTGGGACGAGTTTGTAACAGCATTTTAAAGTAATTCTACCCAAATCATAAGACCGCACGGATTCAAAACGAAATTAACCAATTCACCAAGCTTCCTACCGAACCTTTTTGGAAGTGCTTTGATCTGTACAAGGACCTCCTTGTTCAGTGCCCTCATCACGGTATTGAGAGATGGCAACTTTTCCAAACTTTAAATGAGGGCCTGAATCCAGCAACTAGATAGTTGCAGGAAACCATTTGTCAAGGCCACTTCTTATCCAAATCCGACGAGGAAGCTTGGCAATTCTTCAATGATCTTGCTGTTGGTGTGTAGTAGCGCCTTTAGTAAGGTTGCATCATCATAAAGTAGTGAACTTTTAAATTCTAGAGGGCTATTACAAACGAATTACGAATCGTAACTAGAGATTAGGGTAAAAACATCATTATGTGAAGTCTAAACTAAAGGAAAAGGAAATACAACCTTTGTATCCAACTCCTTCGGTCTTTAGGACTCCTACGGCTTTTCTCAAAGCTTGGAACGACTCCACTCAAGATCCTTCATCGTCTACGATGATCCACCCGCAGATTTCTAGATCAAGCTCTAAGCTACACAAAATGAAGCAAACACTCTACACTAAAGGGCTAGGGTAGTGTAGAATGGTTGTGTGGTTTGTAAACTCACTTAAAAACCCTTTCTTTTTAAGTTCCTCACTCTAAACAAAACTCAAGAGAGCTTGAAGAAGGAGGAAGATGAAGATGGCAAAGCTTTTGTAAATATAATGAAAACTTATTTCTAAAAAGAAAAAGAAAAGAATATATATGAGACACTCTCAAATATAACCATAGTTAACTAAATATCTAGATATTTTGTAGATGGGTTAAAGAACAAATTAAATCTAACCATAGTTAAAGTCAATGGTCAAAGAAGAAGTGTGTAGAAAATGAGTCATTATGCTAATTTCCTTTTTCTTTAATTCATTAACAAAAATCTAGATATTTATCAACCATGTGAGTCTTGTATTGCCATCTTCTATGTATCATCCACCATGACACATATGTATGTATGTATGTATGCATGCACATCATCATGTGTATATATAAACATATATGCATACATCCAAAAGAAAAAGTTTAATTAAAAATGAGCTAAAAGTTAATATTAAATCAACACTTGATTTAATAAATCGGTCACATCGAATGCGACCTGACCAATATTGAACGTCCGATTAAAATACAGTATCACATATTCGTATTTAATCGATCTCCTACGCATATCACATATGCACACCACAACATTTCACCTGAGCTAGAAAAAATCCTGTGTGGGACTCTAAGACTCGTCAATACGCCGGCAGTAGGTGATGATCATATCAAAACACCTACAAGCCGCAAGCGGTCAGCTAAACGTAACGGCCACCCGGGTATTGAGCGATCAGAAGAAAAACAAGCGAACCGTCAAAACTCCAGTCGAGCCATTGGCAACACTTACCGTACAGTCCGGTCTCTTCGTCTGATATGTTGCATATTAAGTCTAGGGATGGAATCGTTGAGCCCTAATTATTCAATAAGTCATGTCGATATGGTCTATGACCAGTCGAGAAACTACTGATAAAACTTATCAGTAAATCTCATCAGCCCTGCCCAGGGACTTCAAGTCAGAGCCAATCGCACATTGCACAACATCAACTCCTAATACCGAGAGAGACGAAACCCCTCCTATCGTTCACTGTCTCCATGTGTCTCGGGACTATACCCAAAAGCCACCTGTTTGCACGACTCAGCAGAGCCGTGATAGGGTGGAAATCAAAATACAGCGGGAGAACACACAAGACTCTATGACGATCTCGGGTCAATAGACTAACCTGTACCAGTGTCACCAGAGAACTACTATCCAACGATAGATATAATACTATATAGGAATTCTTAGTGAGTCCGTTCAGTGTACCCAGTCTCCACTGAGCACCCGTATACAATCTTCGATATCACAACACCAATGGATATGGGATCATCCATCGCCCATCATATGAGTCAAGAAACGTATACGCTAGTCTACTCTAGAATATCGATGACCTATCTCGATATACCTACGACTAGGAACATCTAAGGATATGCTTATAGACTACTCATGCCCCAGTAGTATGATCTCTATCATAGCCATGGAAGTCAAGCAAATATCCTTAGGGCTTTATCAACATGTATCAAATGAACAGTATCAAGTAAACATGTCAGATAAAGTAAAACCAGATAGCATACTATCATGTCGAGCAAGAAAGTCATATATCAAAATATACATTTATATATGTCCAAGCATCCACTATACATATAATGGCCTCTAGGGTATACATATATCCAACAATCTCCCACTTGCACTAAGGCCAATTATTGGCGTATCTTATACCCAACATCTCAAAAAGTCGCTCATGTTGCGACTGTGGAAGGGCCTTGGTGAGTGGATCCGCGGTGTTATCCTTTGTATCTACTCTCCGATTCTCGATCTCTTGGTGATCAACTATCTCCCGGATCAAATGATATCGCCTAAATATGTGTTTGGACTTTTGATGGGATCTGGGTTCTTTGGCCAATGCCATAGCTCCATTATTATCACAATACAATGGTATTGGATTAATAATGATTGGAACTACTCCTAGCTTCGCAACGAACTTCCTCATCCAGACGGCTTCCTTGGTAGGATCATTTGCAGCAATATATTCAGCTTCCATCGTGGAGTCTGCAACGGTATCCTGTTTGGAACTCTTCCAACATACCGCCGCTCCATTGATGGTAAATACAAACCCTGAGATAGATTTACTATCATCCTTATCACTTTGGAAGCTAGAATCGGTAAAGGCCTCCATTTGGAGATCCCCATTACCATACACCAAGAACAATTCTTTAGTCCTTCGCAAGTACTTAAGAATGTTCTTCAAGGCTATCCAGTGTTGCTCCCCTGGGTTGGATTGATACCTGCTCACTACAGCTAGTGCATAAGCTACATCAAGGCGAGTACATATCATCACATACATTATAGATCCTACGGCTGAAGCGTAGAGTATAATGCTCATGCGAGCTCTCTCTTCATCAGTCTTCAGACAGAATTCCTTAGAGAAAGTGATTCCATTGCAAGCGGGCAAGGCACCACGCTTGGAATCTTCCATACTAAACCTTTTTAGGATGGTATAAATGTACTTTGATTGGGACAATCCCAATAATCTTTTGGATCTATCTCTATAGATCCTTATGCCCAAAATGCACAAGGCATCACCCAGGTCCTTCATGGAGAACCTTTGTGATAAGAATAATTTGACCGATTATAGCATAGGAATATCATTTCCTATCAAGAGAATGTCATCTACATACAATACGAGGAAAGTGACAGTACTCCCTACAATCTTCTTATAAATGCATAGTTCATCTATATTTTTGATAAAATCAAACTCTTTGATTGTATCATCAAAATAGATGTTCCAGCTCCGAGATGCCTGCTTTAATCCATAAATGGATTTAAGCAACCTATACTCTTTTTCGTTGCTCCCACTGTCAATGAAGCCCTCTGGCTGATCCATAAAAACGCACTCTTCTAAATCACCATTTAGAAATGCAGTTTTAACATCCATCTGCCAGATTTCATAGTCATAGTGAGCAGAAATAGCAAGTAGGATCCGAATGGATTTAAGCATTGCTACTGGAGAGAAATTTTCATCATAGTCCAGTCCTGGTCTTTGATGAAAACCTTTCGCTACAAGCCTTCATTTATAGGTCTGAACTTGTCCATTTACACCAATCTTTCTCATATAGATCCATTTGCACCCAACGGGTTTTATCCCAGGAGGTGCAACGTCCAAAGTCCATACTTTGTTGGTGTACATGGACTCCATTTCAGATCTCATGGCATCCAGCAACTTCACCGAGTCACCACTCATGATAGCTTGCTGAAAACTAGTAGGGTCATCATCATCTATGATGCAATCTTCTCTATCACCATCAATGAGAAACCCATTGTATCTCTCCGGCGGGCGAGAAGTTCTACTAGATCTCCGGAGCGGCTGAGGTTCTTGAAGTTCTACTGCAACATCAGTTTCAACCAATTCGTCCTGAGTAATTTGTGTCTCTAAAACCTCCTCTAGTTCTACCACTTTGCCTTCAGTACTGTCTGTAAAGATTTCATTTTCCAAAAATATGGCATGTTGAGAAACAAACACCATTTGTTCCTCCTTGTGATAAAATAGATATCCATACGAGTGTTTTGGATATCCCACAAATTTACGCATGACCGATCGTGTCTCGAGTTTATCCGGATTCTGCTTTTTGACATAAGCCGGACAACCCCAAATCCTAACTCTTTTAAGAGATGGTCTCCTTCCACACCATATCTCATATGGAGTGGTAGACACGTTCTTTGATGGAACCCTGTTCAATAGATAAATTTTTGTCTCTAATGCATGTCCCTAAAAGGAAAGTGGTAACTCAGTATCACTCATCATGGACCGTACCATATCGAATAGGGTACGATTCCTCCGTTCTGACACACCGTTGTGCTGTGGTGTGTACGGAGGAGTGAGCTGAGAGAGAATCCCATTCTCTTTTAAGAAGTCTGAAAACTCAGTGCTTAAATACTCTCCACCTCGATCTGATCGAAGTTTCTCGATACTCAAGCCAGTTTGTTTTTCTACTTCAAGTTTGTACTCCTTGAATTTCTCGAAAGCTTCGGATTTATGCTTCAATAAAAATAAGTGTCCGAATCTTGAGAAATCATCAGTAAAAGTGATGAAGTATGAAAAAACGCCTCTAGCATGTGTAGACATTGGTCCGCATACATCACTATGTATGAGGCTTAAGAATTCTGTAGCTCTCTCTCCGCGTCCTATAAACGGAGTTTTGGTCATTTTACCTTTGATACAAGACTGGCAAGTTGCATAAGATTTATATTCAAAAGGTTTTAAATATCCATCTTTATGTAGCTTGTTTAGTCTTGTTTCATTAATATGACCAAGTCTACAATGCCAAAGAAAAGATTTATTTATATCTGAAATCTTTTTTTTATTTGTATGTTGTATATTGAAAACCGTGTGTTGGTTTAGGACGTAAATTCCGTTACTTAGTGTACCATAATCAATCAACCGTTGATTCAAGTTTATGTTCATAACATTATTTTGCAACACAAAATGATATCCTTCATTGTCCAACAAAGATACGGATATTATATTACATAGCATACCAGGTACAAAATAACAAGGGTTCAAAACCAAAATACATCTTGAAAGCAACCCCAGATGATACTCTCCTACGGATACAGCATGTACATTGGAACCATTTCCAACCCGTAGAGTATGGTCCCCAGTCTTCAAAACTCTACTGTTTCTCAATCCCTGCATACAATTATAGATGTGAGAACCAGAACCGGTATCTAATACCCAAGATGTAGTGTTTAATGAAAAACAGTTTTCAGTTACAAACACACCTGAAGCGTTAGCATCAACATGCTTCTTCTTCTTGAGATCTGCAAGGTACAAAGCACAATTGCATTTCCAGTGTCCCGACTTGTGGCAGTAAAAACATTCTCCTTTTCCACTTCCCGTGGTCCCAGATTTGTCTTTCCCCTTCGCCTTTTCAACTCTACCTCTCGGCTTGGTGGGATTCTTCTTCTTCTTTCCCTTGGCCTTGGCTTTCGGGACTGAAGAGGAAGATGGCCCATAAAGCAGAGCGGGAGTTTTCGCTGTCTTAAGTGTGCTCTCTGCATTTCTCAACATATTGAGAAGTTCACGCAATGATTTCTCCAAATCGTTAATATTGAAATTCACTATGAACGGAGCAAAGGCGGGGGAGAGAGACTGCAGAACAATATGTGTATATTTCTCATTATCCATATTCCATCCCAGTTCCTCAAGTTCTTATATAAGACTAATCATCTTCATTACATGGTCTCCTACTAATGCACCGGGGGCCAACCGCATCTGAAACAGCTTTTGAGATGCCTCGTATCGTAAAGTACGAGATTGCTCTTCATACAACTCCTTTGTATGAAGAAAGATGGATTGTATATCCATCTTCTCGTGCTGTTTCTGATAGATACTGTCCATAGAAGCAAGAGCGAGGCACATGGCCGTGTTGCAATCAATATCCCATGTTTTTCGGATTTCCTTATCCGAAACAGATGATTCAGGTCCTGGGACGGGTGGGTCTTTGGTAGTGAGAACATATGATATTTTATCATATGTGAGTGCAATGTTCAACTTCCTCAACCATTCTTTATAATTTGGTCCAGTCAGTTTGTTTTTCTCTAAAAGAAGCTTAAGTCCCATCATCGGTATCTGCCATTAGGAGAGAGAAAAGAATACACTCAGCGAAATGCTCTTGCAAAAATCAGATTGGTTATTATCTTATCTAATCGATGTCTCCCACTATTTTTATCAAATTTTCTTTCAAACCTGAAAAGAAAACTAGCCAAGATTAATTGCATTCTACAGTTTCGCTAATCGGTCAGCCAGGCCAGTGTCGGTACTTTGAGGGAGGTTCCCCGTGCTTGCGTACGGACCTAATTAAAATAAACCTCGTTTTTCCCATAGGTCAAACCGCGTTAACACCTTTCTAGGCACCTACTGGATTAGCTAATTATAAAGTGCAAGATTCTCCCGGAAGTAACTCTTACTCACAGTGGAATCGGGATCCAAATATCATATAGATGGTATGAAATCTTATTGCAAATCTCAACTCTTGAAACTCCCGATATGGTTTTTACCCCTAGATGCTTATGACCTTGGCTATGGTCAACATATCATAAGCACTAGTCAAGTTCTACCCGTCATTTCGAGATTAACTAGACCCACCCATATGACCCTTGACTATAATCAACATAATCACATGAATGTCCTAACTTATCGCATCATATGCTTTATAGGAAGACATCACTTAGCTACCGTACACTACGCCTTGACTATAATCAATATACAAAGCACGAATACTAAGTACTCTGCTTTTTAAAATGACGGAGGGTTGCGGATGGTTTTTATGAAAACCTTTAACGTTTTGAACTTGATTTCGTTGTAGAATCTAAATTGTTTTTAGAAAAGGAGTGGCTTGTGTAAGTGCACGGCAGCGCCCCGGCCGTCTGTCTGAGGCCAAAATGCAGAATCGAAACTTTTCTTTAAACTTTTAAACCGGCGCTACCGCGTACTAAGAAACCCGGATCGGGCCATTAACCTAATGCTAGCATACTAGAGAATGGGTAGAAAGCTATACCGAGCGATCCGTGTCCTTCGGTCTTCGGCCTCTATCCCGATCTCCTCTCGGAATCTCCGGTCTTCATCTCCTCGTCGGAAAGGGCACCACATCGCCGGGTTCTTTTACGGGCTCCCACCTCTGGACCGAGGCAACTCGGGCATGAAGTTGGCGAGCCGACGTGTCCAAGAATGTTGTAGGCTAAGTGTAGAATGGTTTTGTCACATAGGGTTATAAGAAGTTGCCATTTGGAAGTGGGGAAGGAGATGTAAGCTTTTGGGATGAACTTGGGAATTTTTAGCAAGCAAATGAGACTCATTTTCCCCTCAAAAATTTGGACAGCCCCTCAACAAGTGTGGCCGGCCATGACTTATACAAAATGAGAGAGAAGAGAGAGTGGATCAATAATGTAAGAAAGAATGATGAGTGATGATGAGAGAATAAAATGATCACAACAAAAGTCCACACTCATAAACAACCATCTCACATCTCATCAGAAAAGTCAAGCAATGATGATGCACAATCATGAAGCAACCATGTGCCACTAAAAGTTTTCCTTATGCACAATTGCAAATAACCCCCTCCACCAAAATTCAGCCAAAGAAAGAAACAAAGGAAAATGGCCGAAACCGGAAAGGAAACTAGCAACTTCAGAAAAACGATCCCGTAATAAATTACAGGAAAACCCCGCGACTGTATATACATACCCGCATTTGTAAGTCCATGTCACGCACCCCACGAACTTGCGGGGAGGCGGAATATATGAAAAACGATTATCAAAGCTTCGTAACACAGACTTGAGCGCATTAATCATTATCTAAACCATTCCTAACTAAATACTAGAGGTTTAACTGCTCGGATACGAAGTTATACCTCACGTTTCTTGTCCTTCGGGTCTTCATCGCGGTCCTCCACTCCTCGTAGGCTCCTTAGAACATCGGCACCTCAACGGCCTCCTCGAATCAAAGACGATCCACCCGAAAGCTCCTACGCCAAGCTTAATCTCAAACTTGAGATAACTAGGTTGCTTAAAGTGCTAATCTAAGCTACCTAAGGGATATAGAGTGAGGTTATGGATGTATTAGTCTAGCTAACCCTTGATCTCAACACATGAGAGGTTAGAGTTAGGGTCTGAAGAGAGAGTGAGCTTGAGGAGAGAGAAGGTGAAGATGAGAATGAAATGAGATAATGATATTATCATAATATATATGAAGCATTTTTATTTATCCAAAAATCAAATAATAGAATTAACAACCATGCTTCATAAATATCTATGAGTGATTCATCTCCATGAGTCATTAAACATTTATGATGCATTAATGACTTGGATGAATCACACAAATGAGTCACTAATCTCATTTAATGCAATGCCACCTTAACCCCTTAGTCACCACTCTTCTAGAAACTTCCCAACAAATTACGAGAATGCCCCTCCAATCCGTGAAAACACGGAAAAACTTTAGACTGTATAAATCCAGTAACCCGATACTAGAATCTGGCTTAAACCAAAGCCGACTAGTAAAAACTGTCCGAAAAAGTCGTACGTGCGAAAACACACGTATGCGTCCGAACCCTTGTCGTAAAACCATACGACCTCTATACCGTTTCGCCTGGAGCATGGAAACTCTCTGTGTGGGACTCTAAAGACTCGACACTACGCTGGCAGTGGGTTTAACCACAGACCGCAAGCAGCACTAGCTGTACGTAACGGTCCCCAGGTAGATGTCGATAAGAAGGCCGATGAGGAAAACCATCCGAACCCCTACTGAGCCTGATGTAACAATCTCCGTACAGTCTGGTCTGTTCGTCTAAGACTGTCGCATATCAAGCCTAGGGGGCGGCAAGCGTCAATCCCCTAATAGCTGTATAAGTCGTGTTGGAGCGAAGCCCATTACACCCTGAGAAGCTACTGGAACCTACCAGTTTATCTCGCTTGCCCTGGCCAGGGACTTTGCGTAATGGCTCTCTGACACAGCGCGATATCATCTCCCAATACCGGGAGAGACGAATCCTATCTAACCACTACTGCCTCCAAGTGCTCGGGATTGCACCCAACTGCTACCTGTTTGCACGACTCCTTTGAGCCGTGGTAGGGTAGCAATCTAAGAACAGTGGGACACACTCGAGGCGAAATAGCAGTGTCAAGTCTGCGGACTATGCTGTACTCATGTCATCTGGGAACTGTTAACTGACGATGGGTATAATACCAACCAATCAGTTCCCCTGCGAATCCTGTCCGGTGTACCCGTAACCTAACGAGCACTGCATACTATCTCCAGAACGACGTACTGATGGCTGTGGGACAGACCATCTCCCCAACTGGGATGAGAAGCGTACACACTTAGTCTACTCCGAAATATCGATGCCCTATCTCGATAATCCAACGACCAGAGACCTGTATAGGATGTTGCTTACAGACTACCCAGCCCCCACTAGTGTGACTGCCATCACGACGCTGGTAATCAAGCAACGATCCTATGGGCTCTACTAATATGTATAAGTGATACGTTACAAGAAACATATGCACATATTAAAGTAGAAACAAACCAAGTAGCATACTACCATTTTTAGCAAGACTGTATATATAACTGTGAATATCCCAAGCTTCCATTAAGTAATATACAATCTAGTATGATATAATAATGGCCCCTAGGGCATATACAGTAACAGCATTTGTATTCCGACCGAATACAAATGCAATGAGACAAAATCTACACTGTATAATACTAGGATCCGGCTTAAACCAAAGCCCGCTAGTATTATCCGTCCGATCATGATCCGTGCAATACCGCACGTACATGATCGAACCCTGCTGTATATCCATACGGCCTCTACAGCGTTTCGCCCGAAACTTGAGAAACTGTCTGTGGGGGACTCTAAAGACTCGTCAATACTTTGGCTATGGATTTAACCACTAGCACGTCAGAGGTATTAGCCATACGTAACGGGCTACCAGCTATTGACCAAAAGCGACGTCGATGAGCGAACTCATCCTGACACCCTACCGATCCTGTCAGTGACAATATCCGTACAGTCCGGTCCGTTCGTCTATGAGCATCGCATGGCGAGCCTAGGGGGTTGGTAAAAGTCAGACCCCAAAAGCGGTACAAGTCGTGTCGGAGTGTAGCCCAGAACACCCTGAGATACTACTGGAATACCTACCAGTAAATCTCCTGCCTTGGCTAAGGACTTTGTGTAATGGCTCTCCTAGACACAGTGCGACCTCACCCCCAATACCGGGAGAGGCGAACCCCTGCAGATCCGCTCACTGCCTCCATATGGCTCGGGACTGTACCCAACTAAAACCTGTTTGCACGACTCCTTTGAGCCGTGGTAGGGTAGTAATCAAAGTACAGTGGGAAATCACACGAGACAAATGACGATCTCAGGTCGATGAACTAACCTGTACACATGTCACCAGGGAACTGCTATCAGACGTTTGGTATAATCCCAACTAGCATGTTCCCGGCGAGTCCTGTCCAGTGTACTCATAACCCAATGAGCACCTGCATACATCTTAGGTGAACCAACTGACACCAGTGGCTTGTGAGACCGGCCACCACCCCTCATCGGGGTCTCAACTGTATACACTAGTCTACTCCGGAGTATCGATGCCCTGTCTCGAATACTCCCATGACCAGGGACCACTTTAAGGATGTGCTTATAGACCCCCAGCTCCCACGTATATGATCGCCATCATACTGCTGGCCGTCAAGCAAGAATCCTAAGGGCTCTACCAACGTGCAATAGTGACCTGTAAGGTCACCTAAAGCAGTACACGATGACAAAGATAAATCAGATAGCATACTATCATCTTGAGTAAGACCGTCCTACCAGTATAGGTCCTCCCTCAATCATTGCAATCACGTGCCTGTGATCCAATCATTGACTCTGAGGGCACTATATCCAACAATCTCCCACTTGCACTCAAGGCTAATTATTGCGATGTCGCATACTCACAGCCCGTGTGATACCGAACACCCAACTCCTCTACTAATCAGTCTCACAAAGCTCGTTTGCGAAACTATTGCGTTTGAGGAATAGCCTCGGTGAGTGGATCCGCCCTGATGTTTCTTTCTATGTCTCTCTTTATCTCAAGTTCGCGGAGAAAGTCATCTCCCGAATTGAGCAATACCTGTCTTAGAATATGTCTGGATATCTGATGGGACCTAGTTCATAAATGAACTCCAAATCCAAACTTCTTAGACTGTATTGTCAACTGAACTTAATCAGTATCCTACGCCATGCCTCCCTCGGTATCCGCCTGGACCACCTGTCCAAAATACTGCCCCTCGTCAGAGGGAAAACTATAACTCTGACAGCCACTCTGTCATCCAGGTCACCTAGGAAGCCTGGAATGATAACCGCCTCCCGAAAATGGCTGTTGTTAGCATATCCCAAGAACATCCACTTATGTTCTAAAACTGCTTCCGAATGTTTCTCCAGGATTGGATCAATATCTACTTACTGCATCTAGTGCAAAAACATCTGGTGTGGTACTTGACATCTCATGATTGACTCAATTGCCTAAGCAAGTGATCTGCCAATCATGTACATCCCTCTTCCCTTTAGTCTATAAGACACCTTCAGAGAGGATGACTCCATCACCTGCAGGTACACTACCGTGCCAGGAGTCATCCATTCTAAAACACCTTTAGAATGCTGTTTAAATACCCAGATTAGGATACTTCCCAAATCTAGATCTAAAACCATAGATCCAGTAACCAGAATATCTGATATACAGTCTATATCCTTTGTGGAGAAACCACTGTGTGACAACCAAAGTATAACCGATTGTAGTATAGGAATATCACTTCCTACTCTATGTATGTCATCCAGATACAAGGACATCACACCCTACTACCTTCTTAACAGATCCATCCCCTATTCTGATGAAGTCAAACCTATGACTGTCATATCAGAAATAGATGATCTATCTCCGCTATATCTGCTTTAGTCCATAAATAGACATAAGCTACCTGTCCACTATGCTTCCGCTGCTCCCACTGACTACGAAAACCCTCTAGCAGAATCATATACACGTGCACTTATGAAGCCAGTTCAGAACGACGCTATACACATCCTTCTGCCAGGTCTCATAGCCTGGAACAACAGTAGTGTCAAGTCTGGGTAAACAAGAACCTCCCTGTCACCGTCTTTGAGCATACCGAAGTACCTCTCGAGTGCCTGAGGTTACCCACCATATCTGCGGAGTGGCCAATGGAATGTCAAACCAGATTGAATCTTTAGGTTCTTATCAAATCTTCAGTAATCATTTGCGGTTCTGGAATCACTTCCAGTTCTACCATACTCCCACTACTGTTTTCTGAAAAAATCCATTTTTATTAAAACTGTGGCGAGTCAAGAACAATATCACTGTTGATCTTCCAGATGGTAGAAAATCAACCCTCGTCATAGCCCGAGTCAACCCACAAACAGCCATTACAGAAACGTGCCTTGAGTTATCCGGAGTCTGGTTTTAAGCATAAGCTGGACAACTCCTGTACCTTAACATCGTCAAGATATGAACTGTTCTGTATCCAATACAAAAACAGAGGTACTGATTTAATTGGAACCAGATTCAAATCATACAGCTGTCTCCAGTGCATGACAACTAAATGGAGAGAGGCCGATCAGCATTACTCAACTTAGGAGTGCTTCCAATTATGAGTAACCTGAAAGAGAAGCAAGTTCTCTTATCATTACTATTAATTGAATACCATACACAAGTATCTACATCATCGATCACCTTGAAGAATCCCGATACTTGCAACATCTGGTTCTCTACTTTATTCTTATACCTATAACTTCTCAAAACTTGGACCTTGTGTTTCTACAAAACACTTGTCTAAAAACTAGAGAAGTCATAAGTAAACCGAATATAGTACGAGAACCAACCCCTCTGTCCTAATGGACACTGGACAACATACAATACTCTGTATAAGTCCCTTGAGTCTAATAACTCATTCCCTGTGAGTCGTAGGTTGAAAACTGTACTTATGGTTAAGAAGAATTACACCGCTGTTTAATGCTCCTTACCTAACCATCCACTGATATAGGTAAATGTTATGGACATAATTTCAAAAAGGTATATCTCACTCTATAAAAATAGACGTACAGATATATCAATTTGAAATTGGTGCATAACAGCGGATATTCAAAACCAAATATTCGCCGTCTGGCAAACAACCCAGGTGGTTTCCTCAAATATCACCAATTACAACGAATTCCGATATAATGAGGACAATCACCTAATTCCCAATAACTTACTCCCACTCATTATCTGTAAAACCATACAGATGTGAGATTCATACCTGGTAAATACATACCCTGGAGCAAGTGTCTAATTGGGAAATCAGTTTTCCTTTAACAGTACACAGTGAAACTAAAACATTAAAATATTTCGTAGGGGTATCCTGGTATTCCTAGTAATGCCTCTTCCATTATCCAGATTCACAACCGTAACCGTATATTTCTATGCCATCTCTCCACATCCCTTCATATGTCTTTAGTCATTACCTTCTGCACACCCCTTTAGGCCAAATGGTTTTCTTCCTTCCCTACCGTTCGGCCCCAGCGTATGGTTTGGAAGAAGACTATCCAATAAGCATAATAGGTGTACTATCCTAATCCTAGGAGCACTCGTAATGAGAGAGAAGGTGAAGATAAAATACAACCGAATAAATCTTATTCTTATTTCTCCTGAACCAGAATCCATCCCCGAACTGGAACAAGTTCCTTTCGAGTTCGTATATAACCATACGATGGAGTATCCAAATAACAGTGGATCTTTGTAGTGATACAGAATGTCCGGGAGAAATACAAAGGTGAAGTAGGAGTGGTAATGAAATACTTGGTTTGGTCGTGAATAGCAGTCGCAATTTACTTTGCCCTCCTTCTAATCCCTTTATTTGTCTTAACTTAATACCTTCTGTACACCACACTTAGGCTAATCGGCTTTCTTCATTCCCTACCGTTCGGCACCAGCCTAAGGTTTGGAAGAAGACTATCCAATAGGCGTAACGGGTGTACTATTTCCTAATCCAAGGAGCACTCGCAACCTGAGAGAAGGTAAAAGGAAAAGACAACTGAATAGTCCTATTCGTTTTCTCCAGAACCAGAAACCATCCTCGAATAAATTCCTACGAGTTCGTATATAACCATACGATGGTTTTATCCAATGGAAGTGGACGTTCGTAGTAATACGGGGTGTTCTGGAGAAAAAGGTAAAAGTAGGGGTGGCAATGAGGTATGTAACTCTGACAATTCAAAAGCCAGTGTTTAAGAAGGTTCGGTCAATTTTGGTCACTGAGTCATAGTCAAGGGTCGGGTCATGGTTGCTGCCAAAGAGAGAGAGAAAAGAAACACTCGGCGTGCACTCTAACCTAGACCAGAATGGTTATCAATTTATCTAATCAGGAAACCTCCCACTGTATCGTCAAATTCTCCTCCAAACCTAAAAGAAGAATTAGTCGGGATCACCCGAGAAGTAAACCAACACATCAGTGGGAATCGGGATCCAACTATCATCACATGATAACGTGATGGAATCCACTCACGTTATCACACTCCAGAAGGTATGCGCATATCTGGCAAGTTTCAGCTTCTTTAGAAACTCCCGATGTGATTTTTACCCCATGCTCTTATGACCTTGACGAAGATCAACAAATCATAAGTCACATGTCAAGTTCTACCCGTCATTGTCCAGATTAATTTGAACCCACCCGTACAAGCCCTTGACAAAGGTCAATAAGGCTATACGACTATCCCAAACCAACGCATCTATCTATGCAGCAGAAAGGTAACAAGCAGTTACCATTCACTATGCCTTGACGAAGGTCAACAAACATAGCATGAATACTACGTGCTACCCGTCTGAAATGACGGAGGGCTACGAATGGTTTTTGGCGAAAAACCTTTAACATAATGAACTTGATATCGTTGAAGGAACTGGATAGCTTTATATAAAAAAATAGTGACGAAAACCTTTGCTAAAGAGGTTGAAGGGATCTCGGCTCTTTCCCCGTAGAATGAGGTGCAGGATATTCCAACTGAATACCACGATGCAAAGCAAAAGTAATCGACTATAGTGAAGTTATTGCCCTAACACAAACTTCTGTCCAAGGGGTCACTCCCGGTGAAGGGATCTCGGCCCTTGCCTCATCGACTGAGGTGCTGGATATTCATAACCGAATATCACTGTGCAAAACAAAAGAGAACGTCGTTGCAATAACAGCATTTTGAAAAATGTTTCAAAAACATCAGAATAGGTTTGTTTAGCTTGCATTGATCCGAATCAATACAGTCCCATCAATTGATCACACCAATAAAGAACGAAAATAATGATGTACGTATATGCCATCCACATTCCCCACTGGGTCCCGTCATCACCCGTTAGGTTACTTAACTAACGACAGAGCGGGGACTGGACTAGCGCGGATGCAAAACATATACAACATCTACTAGTATATATATCAGTATATAATATTCGCTCAAGGCGTGATAAAATGCAACATCACAGAAATGTAATAAGCATCACAGAACAATACAGATATCTGGGATCCCCGGGTTTCATAGAGCCGCTACTGAAACCCGACGTTCTTCTGGTAGTGTGGATAGCCTGTGCAATGAAATCCTAGACCCCTACGGGCATGGCAAGTTACCCACCAAAACCTAAAGCAAGGCATCCCCCTTCAACAAAGTGAATGGACCACCCAGCACTTCATGGAATCCGGTAACTTGGGCACCCCTCCTTGGGTCAACCTATACCCTCTATGAGTGCGGCGAATAGCCCGCCAAATCTAGAGTGAAGCCCCCTCCGTCTCAACGCCATGAAATGCGGGCCCGTTGCCCTCTAGAACCCGGCTATCCGTGCACCCCACCTTGGGGTAATCCTAGTACAGAAAGTAAAATATACATACAACGGGTACACCGACCTCAGCCCGGTCGTGCCCTAAAAGAATAATATACAAACAGGCAATGACGGCAGTCCACATGTCGGACGCTCGCCCCGCAATATCAAATGTACATATACAACCAAACTGACTAACATCGCATCCAGGCTATCCACCACGACAAATCCGCAACATCACAGCACAACACAGAACATCAACGTGAATGTCACGTTCGCAAATCTGTCTAAAAGGGCTATAGCAGTTAGACAGGATTTACCGATCAAGTGACATTCACGGTCGCAGATATAATGTAAATACTGTGAACTAACATGTTTAAAATTTTCGATTGACTAAATTTCCCAAAGTGGGCCCCAAGCACAACTGTAGCACTCAAAAATAATCTGGGCCCAAAAAAATATACCAGAAACCCTATTTCCATGTCAGAGAGCCACTGTAAAAATTTGGTGCAGCAAGGAGTTAAAATGGCGGCGGAACCGCGGCCAATGCATGGGTTTAGCCGCAGTTCCGCGGTGGAACAGTGCCATCGAGCTACCAAATTTTCACAGAATGCTCAGAAAACCCTGCACTTATTTTTCCAATATACCAAATAATTTTTAGAGCACAAGAAAAAAACGACAGAAACCGTGACATGAAAACGCGGTTTTTGGAAAATCCATTTGATCGAACTTTTAAACACGTTAGAGCAAGCTAGACTAAGTTAATGGCGTGGCTATGATACCAGTGTAAGTGTACGGCAGCGCCCCGGCCGTCTGTCCGAGTTCAAAATGCAGAATCGAAACTTTTCTTTAAACTTTTAAACCGGCGCTACCGCGTACTAAAAAACCCGGATCGGGCCATTAACCTAATGCTAGCATACTAGAGAATGGGTAGAAAGCTATACCGAGCGATTCTTGTCCTTCGGTCTTCGGCCTCCATCCCGATCTCCTCGCGGAATCTCCGGTCTTCATCTCCTCGTCGGAAAGGGCACCACATCACCAGGTACTTTTACGGGCTCCCACCTCTGGACCGAGGCAACTCGAGCACGAAGTTTGTGAGCCGACGTGTCCAAGAATGCTGTAGGCTAAGTGTAGAATGGTTTTGTCTTATGGGGTTATAAGAAGTTGCCATTTGGAAGTGGGGAAGGAGATGTAAGCTTTTGAGATGAACTTGGGAATTTTTAGCAAGCAAATGAAACTCATTTTCCCCTCAAAAATTTGGACACCCCCTCAACAAGTGTGGCCGGCCATGACTCATACAAAATGAGAGAGGAGAGAGAGTGGATCAATAATGTAAGAAAGAATGATGAGTGATGATGAGAGAATAAAATGATCACAACAAAAGTCCACACTCATAAACAACTATCTCATATCTCATCACAAAAGTCAAGCAATGATGATGCACAATCATGAAGCAACCATGTGCCACTAAAAGTCTTCCCTATGCACAATTGCAAATAACCCCCTCCACCAAAATTCAGCCAAAGAAAGAAACAAAGGAAAATGGCCGAAACCGGAAATCAAACTGGCAACTTCAGAAAAACGATCCCGTAATAAATTACAGGAAAACTCTGCGACTGTATATACATACCCACATTTGTATTCCGACCGAATACAAATGCAATGAGATAAAATCTACACTGTACAATACTAGGATCCGGCTTAAACCAAAGCCCGCTAGTATTATCCGTCCGATCATGATCCGTGCAATACCGCACGTACATGATCGAACCCTGCCATATATCCATATGGCCTCTACAACGTTTCGACCGAAACTTGAGAAACTGTCTGTGGGGGACTCTAAAGACTCGTCAATATTTTGGCTGTGGATTTAACCACTAGCACGTCAGAGGTATTAGCCATACGTAACGGGCTACCAGTTATTGACCAAAAGGGACGTCGATGAGCGAACTCATCCTGACACCCTACTGAGCATGTCAGTGACAATAACCGTACAGTCCGGTCCGTTCGTCTATGAGCATCGCATGGCGGGCCTAGGGGGTTGGTAAAAGTCAGACCCCCAAAAGCGGTACAAGTCGTGTCGGAGTGTAGCCCAGAACACCCTGAGATACTACTGGAATACCTACCAGTAAATCTCCTGCTTTGGCCAAGGACTTCGTGTAATGGCTCTCCTAGACACAGCGCGACCTCACCGCCAATACCGGGAGAGACGAACCCCTGCAGATCCGCTTACTGCCTCCATGTGGCTCGGGACTGTACCCAACTAAAACCTGTTTGCACGACTCCTTTGAGTCATGGTAGGGTAGTAATCAAAGTACAGTGGGAACTCACACGAGACAAATGACGATCTCAGGTCGATGAACTAACCTGTACACATGTCACCAGGGAACTGCTATCTGACGTCTGGTATAATCCCAACTAGCATGTTCCCGGCGAGTCCTGTCCGGTGTACTCATAACCCAATGAGCACCTGCATATATCTTAGATGAACCAACTGACACCAGTGGCTTGTGAGACCGGCCACCACCCCTCGTCGGGGTCTCAACTGTATACACTAGTCTACTCCGGAGTATCTATGCCCTGTCTTGAATACTCCCACGACCAGGGACCACTTTAAGGATGTGCTTATAGACCCCCAGCTCCCACGTATATGATCGCCATCATACTGCTGGCCGTCAAGCAAGAATCCTAAGGGCTCTACCAACGTGCAATAATGACCTGTAAGGTCACCTAAAGCAGTACACGATGATAAAGATAAATCAGATAGCATACTATCATCTTGAGTAAGACTGTCCTACCAGTATAGGTCCTCCCTCAATCATTGCAATCACGTGCCTGTGATCCAATAATTGACTCTGAGGGCACTATATCCAACATCTTAAGCTCCGCATCTTTTGAAACTTTCTTTTTCATAAAGGGAAGCCGAGTGGGTTTCAAATCCGATTCTACAACATGTTTAAGTTTCTTTTCTTTTACATTAATCTCATTAATGTATTCCCATCATTTAAGTTCCTAAGCCATTACAGAAAGAAATGAAAAACAGTAATACATATCACATATATAACAATATCACATTCGTCTCAGATATTAAGCAATCACATCACAGAATAATCAGCAGCAGAAATACATATATGAAAATATAAGATATACTAGGAACTCCGTATTTTCTACTTAGCCTAAGATAGAAAATACGGATTCCACGGTCGTGATGAATAGCCAAGCCCACACCCTTAGACCCCTACGAGAGCGGCAAGTAACCCTTCCAATTTTGGAATTTAGGAGACCCGGTCTCGACTCCTCGAGATGGCATCCCACTGAACTCCAGAACCCGGTCACTCGGGCTCCCCTCCTTGGGTCTATCATAATGCGGAAAAGTAAAATATACATCAATGGAGACATCATCCTCAACCCGGATGTGCCCCAATAAAAGAATAATATATACAATGAATTTTACATGAATGAAAAGATAAACTCTCATCTCACATAAAACCCCCGGCCATTCGATCACGACGATCATATACATCATATCACATCAACAATTGAAAAGCATAGACGACGTTAAAATATATCAATCAACATATCAACATACCCACTGTTATAATAGATCTCAACACTTGAACCTGCATAAAAAATTCCCAGAGAGCATATATAGTACCTACGGATCAACACAAGAGCGCACGGTCCAAGCCTCACCAACGGCGCCGCGGAACCGCCGCAAATACATATATTTGGCCACGGTTCCGTGGTCGTTATGTCGAGTTAGGCGCTCGTTTTTCTTGGGGATCTATAGAAAACCCGGCTCTATTTTCTGAATATTTTTAATTACAAAAATCCCAACTTTTGAAAAAATTTCCAGTGAGCATGTAAAAATCTCGTTTTTTTTATGTTCGATTGAGTTTTTAAACGTCGTCCGGTTTACCCTAAAGCTCTAGCTAGGCTCTGATACCATGTTGGTCAGGCAGCCACCCTATCCAATGGGGTCGCCGTGGCACCAACGGGTCCCTCAGCAGCTACTTTTTACGCATGCCCCCTCGCGAGAACTACAACCTGCCGGAACACTTTCCGGTCTTGGGACACCCTGGGGGTAAGAGCCTATGCTTCGCCATACTGTCACACGGTGAGAACCCCCCATAGGTCGACATCCAATACCTAGTAGCTCTGATACCATGTTGGTGTGTAGTAGCGCCTTTAGTAAGGTTGCATCATCATAAAGTAGTGAACTTTTAAATTCTAGAGGGCTATTGCAAATGAACTACGAATCGTAACTAGAGATTAGGGTACAAAAATCATTATGAGAAGTCTAAACTAAAGAAAAAGGAAATACAACCTTTGTAGCCAACTCCTTCGGTCTTTAAGACTCCTACGGCTTTGCTCGAAGCTTGGAACGACTCCACTCAAGATCCTTCATCGTCTACGATGATCCACCCGGAGATTTCTAGATCAAGCTCTAAGCTACACAAAATGAAGCAAACACTCTACACTAAAGGGCTAGGGTAGTGTAGAATGGTTGTGTGGTTTGTAAACTCACTTAAAAACCCTTTCTTTTTATGTTCTTCACTCTAAACAAAACTCAAGAGAGCTTGAAGAAGGAGGAAGATGAAGATGGCAAAGCTTTTGTAAATATGATGAAAAATTATTTCTAAAAAGAAAAAGAAAAGAATATATATGAGACACTCTCAAATATAACCATAGTTAACTAAATATCTAGATATTTTATAGATGGGTTAAAGAACAAAGGAAATCTAATCATGGTTATAGTCAATGGTCAAAGAAGAAGTGCGTAGAAAATGAATCATTATGCTAATTTCCTTTTTCTTTAATTCATTAACAAAAATCTAGATATTTATCAACCATGTGAGTCTTGTATTGCCATTTTCTATGTATCATCCACCATGACACATATGTATGTATGTATGTGTGCATGAACATCATCATGTGTATGTATAAACATATATGCATACATCCAAAAGAAAAAGGTTTAATTAAAAATAAACTAAAAGTTAATATTAAATCAACACTTGATTTAATAAATCGGTCACATCATGCGACCCGACCAATATTGAACATCCGATTAAAATACGGTATCACATATTCGTATTTAATCGAGCTCCTCCGCATATTACATATGCACACCACAACATTTCGCCTGAGCTAGAAAAAATCATGTGTGGGACTCTAAGACTCGTCAATACGCCGGCAGTAGGTGATGATCATATCAAAACACCTACAACCCGCAAGCGGTCAGCTAAACGTAATGGCCACCCGGGTATTAAGCGATCAGAAGAAAAATATGCGAACCCGTCAAAACTACCGTTGAGCCATTGGCAACACTTACCATACAGTCCGTCTCTTCGTCTGATATGTTACATATCAAGTCTAAGGATGGAATCGTCGAGCCCTAATAACTCAATAAATCATGTCGATATGGTCTATGACCAGTCGAGAAACTACTGATAACACTTATCATTAAATCTCATCAGCCCTGGCCAGGGACTTCAAGTCAGAGCCAATCGCACATTGCACAACATCAACTCCCAATACCGAGAGAGACGAAACCCCTTCTATCGCTCATTATCTCCATGTGTCTCGGGACTATACCCAAAAGCCACCTGTTTGCACAACTCAGCAGAGCCGTGGTAGGGTGGAAATCAATGTACAGTGGGAAAACACATAAGACTTTAGGACGATCTCGGGTCTACAGACTAACCTGTACCAGTGTCACCAGAGAACTGCTATCCGACGATAGATATAATACCATATAGGAATTCTCGGTGAGTCCGTTCAGTATACCCAGTCTCCACTGAGCACCCGTATACAATCTTCGATGTCACAACATCAATGGATATGGGATCATCCATCGCCCATCATATGGGTCAAGAAACTTATACGCTAGTCTACTCTGGAATATCGATGACCTGTCTCGATATACCTACGACTAGGAACATTTAAGGATATGTTTATAGACTACTCATGCCCCACTAGTTTGATCTGTATTATAGCCATGGAAGTCAAGCAAATATCCTTAGGGCTTTATCAACATGTATCAAATGAACAGTATCAAGTAAACATGTCAAATAAAATAAAACCAGATAGCATACTATCATGTCGAGCAAGAAAGTCATATATCAAAATATGCATATATATATGTCCAAGCATTCACTATACATATAATGGCCTCTAGGGCATACATATATCCAACACTTGTGGAACAGACGCTTCAATGGGAGAGCACTAGACCGAACACTTCTTCTTCTTCTTCTACTTCTTCCGGTCAAAGGGCAGGCATTCACCAACTCGATGTCTCTAGTGCAATGAAAGCCGAAATGGCTGCAATCACGAGAAAACTTGAAGCGATAGAAAGCAAATTTTCATCTCATTCTCCTAGCCCTGTGGCTCCCCTTCGCACCATCTATGCTTGTTGTTTAGATCCATCTCATCTGACCGAAGAGTGTCCTTACAATCCACCATCTCAAGGACAGGATCAGGTTAATGCTGCATTTCAGCAAAGACCAAGAAACGATCCATACTCTTCCACGTACAACCCTGGATGGAGAAACCACCCTAATTTCGTATGGAACCAGAATCAAAATCAGAATCAGAATCAGAACCAGTTCTAAGGGCAGAATAAATTTCAGAGGGCCCCTCCACAACAACAAGCACAACAACAGTTTCAGCAACCTTTTCAACCGCAACCTTTTCAGAACCCGATGAAAAACTTTGCACCTTACAACACTTCTTTTCCTCAGAACAACAATTTTGTTCCGTCAAATAACGATAAGGTTTCCGCGCTAGAATGAAGTCTTGAGGCTTTTGTGAAACAATCGACTCAATCCACCGCGAACATTCAATCTTCCATTCAATCACTAGTGCAACACATAGCTTCTCATGGGCAGAGCATCAAAACCATCGAGACCTAGATTACACAGCTGAACGCGGCCTTGAGCGAGCGAGAGAAAGGAAGGCTTCCACCTCAACCACTCCCAAATCCTGGTCATCCACATAATGTACATGTTGCTCTTGAACAACAGAACCATAATGTGAGAGCCGTGACTACATTGAGATCTGGAAGAATGCTGAACAACAACATCGGCACACGAATTGATGATGATGACACCTCGACCGTTTCTTCCTCTACTCCTTCTTCTTCTTCTAAGCCTATTCTCCATTCTTCAAAAGGTTCTTCTTCTTCAACCGCTGCTCCGAACGGATCCACATCTCACTCCACTCAAACTCCCGTTTTGGGTTCCATTCCAACTCCACAATCTCCTCCACAAGCATTGGACTTAACCAACTTAAAAAATGCTCCATTTCTAAACCGATTAAGATCTAATAAACAAAGTCCACAAATGGAGAAGGTTGTGGAGTTATTCAAACATGTTAACATAAACATCCATCTCTTAGATGCAATCCAACAAGTCCCCTCCTATGCAAAAATCTTAAAAGACTTGTGCACTAAAAAGAGGAAATCTCAGGTACCAAAGAAGGTTTTCTTATCTAGTAATGTGAGTGATGCTCTTACCTAAAATTTACCACAAAAACGGAAGGACCCTGGCTTTCCTACGATTTCTATAACCATTGGGGATAAGAACATCAACCGCGCTCATTTAGATCTTGGTGCTAGTGTTAACCCGCTTCCTTATTCTGTATATGAGCAACTAGATGTAGGAGAACTGAAATCCACACACTATACTCTTCAAATGGCTGATCGATCTATCACCCATCCTAGGGATGAGCTAGAGGATGTGCTAATTAAGGTTGGGGACTTCATATTCCCAGTCGACTTCATTGTTTTAGATACACAACCTGTAGCTAACCCCCAGAATCAAATTCCAGTGATACTCGGTCGCCCATTCCTTGCAACCTCAATTGTCGAAATGGTTCCATGAACCTATCTTTTGGCAACATAACAATTGAACTCAACATTTTTTGGTTAGGGAATCAGCCACCCGAACCAAGTGCTTATATATTGGATGTTTGTTCCATTCAGGAGATCGCTCCCGAAAACTGTGAGTTTGAGGAATTTCTATTTGATCACAGTGACATTTACGCCACTAGTGCGTTCCTATTTGAATCTGCTGCTTCCAACTCTGACAATGATTACGAGTGCTTCACGTTTTCAAACGATCTTGGCTTGTCACCACCTGAGTTCGAATCTTTTAAATTTACGGATAAGTTGGTTGAACCATCCGACTCCGTTGCTTACACTTGTTTTGAACCCCTCTTGGAATCCTTCAAGTTCAAGATGCGTGCACCGATCTTGCCTTCAATTATTTCCCCTCCGATGCTCGAACTCAAGCCACTGCCGTCTCTCCTCAAGTATACTTACTTAGGTGAGAATGAAACTCTTCCGGTGATCATTTCTGCTTCTTTAGCTCTAGAGCAAGAGAAAGCCCTTCTCGCGGTCTTACAATCTAATTGGTAGGAATTCGGCTGGACGATGGCGGACATCAAGGGGATTGGTCCCTGATCATTGAACATCACATTCACCTGATGGATTATGCCAAACTAGCTAGGGATACACAGAGGCGATTAAATCCAGTCATGAAGGAGGCTGTGAAAAAGGAGATCGCCAAATGTCTGGATAGTGGTATCATTTACCCTATTTCAAACAGCCAATGGGTCAGTCCTATACATGTTGTCCCTAAAAAATCGGGCATTACGGTCATCACAAACAAGGCAAATTAGTTGATCCCTACTCGCACCCAAACCGGGTGGCGAGTGTGCATGGATTATCGGAAACTCAACGCTGCAATGCGGAAAGATTATTTTCCGCTACCTTTCATTGACCAAATACTCGAACGATTAGCTAGACATAAATATTACTGTTTTCTGGACGGTTACTCAGGCTACAACCATATCCCCATCGCTGAGAAAGACCAGGACAAAACCACTTTCATTTGTCCTTTCGGCACATTCGCATATTGCCGCTGTAACATTTCAGAAAATATAAAATATTATTTTTGGAATTTAATATTAAAATAATATTTTTCCCGAAAACTGCCCGATTTGTGAAATTGGGGTTTTCGAAAAAGGGTATAAATATATATCAATAATTGTGAAATAAATAGAAATTAAAATGATTTATTCATTTAAAAAAATATTTAAAGGATTTAGCATTTTTAAAATTTATTATATGCAATTTCGATAAAAACCCGATTAGTGCACTGCAAATCGCGATTAAGTCAAATTCGTATTTCTACAGTTTTTCATAGCCAGTGCACCATGTCATGTTATGTGGCGATTACATGTTGTGTTCTTGTGTTATTTTGGATATTTTGTGACTTGGGTTTTTAATAAAAAGAAAAGGGTAAAAGAGAAAGGGATATAAGCATAATATTGAGAGAGTGTGGGTGAGAATAAGAGAAGAGGGAGAGAGGGGCTGCCTCATTCACCTCCCCATTTCATTTTCTTCTTCTTCTTCTTCCTCAATCCCCCCATCTTTACCCCATGATATCATCTCAAATCCTTGATCAAAACCCTAATTCCTTTTCAAAAAATTGATCCCCTCTACACCCTCTTCACATTGGACCAAGAAAAATAGGATTTGGACAACATTGGCAACTAGGGTTTTTCTTTGGTTGCCCAAGTGAGGTAATTTCATCACCCTTAGCATAGTATTTCATTCACTTTAGCTTTCATGCAAGTTTAGAGGTGAAATGGTAATGTTTAGTGAGGTTAGAAAATTCCTAGTAAAAGGTCTGTGTTTGTTTGGAAGTGGTGATGCCTAGTGGCTGTTAACTAGACTTGGGTGCTGTGTAATGACCTGGACCAGAGCTTAGAAACCCAAAACATGGAATTTAGAAACCCCGACATTGGATGAATGTATGAGTTGTGAGGGTATTTTGGAATCTGGAGCAACCCGGGGACACTAGAAATGATTTTGCAATTATTGAGAGTCGTGCAGGCACCTAGGAAGCTACCACCAACACCTGAGCCCCATCCCCTGCACCTAGGCCCCAGATTTATTCAATCTGGCCACAATTTGTGGCCAGGGTAGCTCAGAATTGATTCGTACTTGTTCTGGGGTCCTTTTAGATGTAAATTAGGCCCTCCATATATGAAAAATTGACCAATTTGGGTTAGGGTAAAATCTGGGACCATTTCCATGAGTTGGTGCACTGTTTTACGACTTCGTTTTGACTTTATTTTGGTATTTGGTATTTTGTTTTCGTCGTGTGGCGTTTGGACGTCAGCGACCAGGGTTAATTGTCATGTTTTACACGCAAAGCTATAGGTTTTGACCTATGAGCAAAGCGTGTACTGTTTTGGTTTTTCAACCTTGATTTTAATGCGCATTGCGATTGTTTACTATTATAGGTACCTTCGCGTGGATTCCGAGGAGACGGGGCGTGGAATCATCGATTTTGGCAAGCGAAGACCAGGGGAGTGGATTTATATCCACGGGGGAAGTCGGGTGGATGGCGTATAGCACCCCCGCAATGTATTGATGGAAAACTGATTATAGAATATGGTTAGGAAACCTAGATTAGGAAACTAGGGTTACAATGAGGATAGCTACGAAACTATATTAGAAACTAGAGGATAGTTAGAAGTGATATGTTACGGCTATTATGTGATGACGGAATTCGAGGATGTCGTTCGTCGATATTGCCGTTTAGGGTACTGTAGGACTAGATAGTCAATGTAGAGGCGTCATCCGAACCATGCCCTTTTCTAAACCGAAGAATCGTATGTATTTTAAATATATACTTCGAGGGATGTTACGGATTTTCAAATGATATCTTTTCCTTAAAACACCGTAACCCCTATTTTCAAAACTACGATTCGTTTCTTTTAAAGTCTGATTGTATGGTTCGGGTGTGCATGTTAGATTAGATACCTATACTTATAGTAAAGATAGAATGTTTAGGTAAACTCGACTTGATGTGAAATATAAATGCGATGAAAGAATATAAGACAAATATGATGATCTGATGTTTTACCTTATGCTGCATTCATGATATTATTATTGCATTGCATATACCTGTGTTAGTACACATACACCATTATCGATGATGCGTATGTTACACGTACACAGATTTGCCGGCTCACACACTTCCTCATCGATAATTGCCATGTCACTATACAGTAGGATTGCTGCATCATGATTTGACTTTATACATCATTTACATGCTATAGTTACCCATGCACTTATATACGATGTTGCATTTGACTTTGGAGATATTGGGAACCGCAAGACATATTTTCAAAACTGGAATTCTTTAAAGGAGCGGTTTTCCCTTAATATGATATATCACTGTTCCTTGTTGCATAATATACAAATATGCTTACATTTCCATCATATGTCGCATACATCATGCTTTATGATTTTACGCATTGAGATATGCTGTTTTTATGAGATTTCTGGATTTGAGAACCGTGGACATTTTAAAAGAGATTATGTCTTGTTTTAAAAACCCGGTTTCTCTTGTTATGATATTTCAGTGCGTCCATCATGTGTTTTCTCGGTTCTGAGAGTGACATGTGAAACCCGATTCGAGGAGGCGGATGAAGCCGATTGCGGGTACATGGTGGACCCGGTATGGTACCCCGGGGCGAGAACGGATCTGTGGCGCAGTAGGCGATGAGCCTGGCAGAGGGACCACTACCTACCGGTGATAGTATTTGGGCTCGGTGGATATCCGGAGGATACCGACCGAAGTCGAGAGATGATATGGGCCGATCCGGACTGACGGGGCCCGATATATGAGGATTTACGTGCCGATGCTGGGCACGGTATTCATGATGTTTTCTAGTGTCGATGTTAGGCACTCAGGTTCCATGATTTTGATGTGTCATAAGGGACACCATTGATATATATATTCTCATACTTTCATGCACACTCTTTTATGATGTTTACGTGCATACAGACATTGATTCTCGGTGGACGAGATCCACATGCATACATACCTTGATTATGGTTGGACGAGATACATATTCATGCATTGATTATTACTTTTGGATGTTATCCGCATGCATATAGCTATTGACTACCTTGTTGGCACATATACAGACCCGGTCACCCTAGATATCATAGTATTACCTTTATGATATAGTTGACCTAGGAGTCGTTGTTTATTCGATTTCTATCTGTTGATATTTTTCTACTCACGAGTTGGCAACTCACCCCCGTTGTGCCACAGTTCTTGCAGGTTGATCGCTTGGATCAGTAGCGGCTTCGCTGGCACACAGTTGCATTCGGGTGTTTTGCATTGGTAGGTGGGACATTTGTATCGTACCCACTCTTGTATCTGTATTTCATTATTGTATCTAGTTAACTCCATCAATCAACATTAGTAAATTGTATAAGTAATGAGACTTAGTGGGTTTGTGGTTGCAAGACTTAGAGCGAGGGGTAATTAGCTTCTTGTAGTTGTGATTTCTCGCTTTATTCTTTATTCTTTTGTGGTGAGCTTCGCCGTTGAGCGTCGTATATTTATTTATGCTGTATTGCATGGTTGCGATCCGCCGTTTGGCGAAGAGCTAGCTCCCGCTTGGGGATGCCATTATTTTTAATATGTATTTGTGGTTTTGGATCAAAATATACAAAGGAGGTGCTGCCGAAATTTTTAAAGAGATGAAACATGTTTTCAAGCTAGTAAATTTCACTTGCATCATTCATGTTCCTTTTCTATGCATTAAGAAAACTTGTTTTCATTATACCTTTATTTCAAAACATCACCTCCTTTATTTTTCTAAAAAGGTTTAGATTTTTAGGTTTCAGCTTACTTGAATTCCATTACGCCTTTTGACGTTGCGTGATTCAAGTGCTGGTCACGAGCTAATATTTTGGGTCGTGATAAATTTGGTATCAGAGCTCTAGATTTAACCTTGGTTCGAGTCTATGTTTGACTATGCGGAGTCTAGGGCCGGTATGTATTTCGGAACCTAGGCTTGACCTTATGGAACTTAGACTTGGACGGGGGGTATTAGACCCGAACTTTCATTTCATAGGCTGACCCTGATTGATGGAGTAGGTAGCTTGAGTAGAGTGACGTACCGTACGTATGTTCCGTGGCATATTTACGATACGATACTCGACTTAAGAAACCTTAGGATGTACATATTTTTGAGACCAGTGATTCTCTTCGTATTCATGATTATATATCCATTGGAGATCCTTGATTCTATTAGTTTCGTGATCATACTTTCATTGATATTGTTCCTTCTTATGATCATGTATCCATTCTGGATCTGTCGTTTCCTCTCATGCCATTGATCTGCTTTCTTCGATCTCGATTGAGGTTCCTGTCACCATAGTTTGAGCACAGTTTGAGCTGCTGCTAGTGTTGCGGTCAGGGCGAGCTCGTCTGGTACGAGGGCTGACCATTGTGTTTTCTGGTGACATGGGAATGTCTCGAGTTAGTATTTATGTTGTGACCTCTTGTGGAGGCGAGTACTTGGTTTTATACCGGATGATCGGGCCATTGTTAGAGCTGCCAGTTGCGAGAGGACTGTAGATATACAGCCTACCTCAGAGATTATGATGTCGCCTACCGTGCAGACAGGTGACCCAGCTGTTGCTGAGATGATGGGATGTCGCTTCCAGAGCTTACGAGCTAAGGTTGCCGGAGCTTCCAGGAAGAAATCCGATAGATGATAGCTAGTCTACCCAGATTTGAGAGACGAAGGTGATTCGTCAGATTGATGCGCCGACGCAGGCCCAGTTGAATTGAAGATTTCCAGTATGGAGAGTCTTACTCAGACCTAGAGCAGACCGATCCAGAGATGACCGCCGATGTATCGCCTTTCCTGGGGGATTGAGGCATTGCTTAGCATGCGGGCGAAGAATATTCACATGTTGTATAGGCGAAGCTAAAAAGTTCGAACGAGTGTCAGAAGCCCATTTTTCCCAAGTTTAAAGTGTTCGGAGAAACATGCAGGTAATTCTGTGCACCCTCTATAAGAATGAAACCCTAACTCGACATGATGACCATGGAACCGCTTTGAACCTTAGGGTTTGTGGCAGTTTAGCGGTGCCATCAGTGAGGCTTGGGTTTGCCCTTCTACGGCTGGTCCAGAGGTACTGTGGTGTGTACCAGATATTTTTTGACTGTGCTCAGGTGCTGAGCCTTCGGGAAATTTTGGGACCTTGATGAATCGATCGAAAAATTTGACGTCGTCCAGATATCGTGTGATAAGATATCAGCAAGCTGACCAGCTTTAGATAGAGGATCTCACCCAGATGCGTTGTGAGTGATCGAGGACGAACGAGTATTGAGTATTCCTCCGATGGTTGGGACGAGTTCCCGAGGACGTGTTCGGCCAGATATCTTCTACAGAGTGATGAAGCTACAGAGTACGCGATTTCGAGTCCGTGCGAGAGACTTCGAATTGACCGTGGCCGAGAACAGTTGCAGTGCGCAGATAGCATAGCGTGACGTCATAGTGGATAACGATAAAGACAAGTGGAACCAGAGGTTCGTGCGAGACACTGACGAGCTGTTGTTACTCCCCGTCGAAATTAGAGATTTGATAGGAATACAGAGCGTTGGGGTGCGGCAAGTTTCCGAGGAAATGTGTGCGGAACACGCAGATGTCCAGAAAATGAGAAAAGATTATATAAGAGTACCAGCCTCCGTACAGTTCGGCATAGGTGAGATCGGAAGAGACCTTGAGCAGGATTCCTTCCGGGACACTGCTGCAATGAGGATTGCACCCAGGATCAGATGTGTCACGTGTATTCAAAGAGACAGAGGCAAACGCCAACAACGAGCTGTTTTATGAGTGGTCATGATGATTGACCGAGAGATGACCAGAGAAGTGTTAGAGCGGAGTCATTCCCGTTAGCACACCTGACAGGGCCGATGAGCCGATAGATTGCAAGATTGGTGAATCTGCAGAGAAGATAAGGACCCAGAGATAGAGGATGCCGGGCCATGAACAGGAGGCGAGCGGATGTTCTTGCTCTGCCAGTTTTGGTGCACCGATTTATTTCTCCGACATTGTAGGACGTGTACCTCGATGTCCTTTGTTGCGATTTGCGTTTGTGATCAGAGTATCACGCTTACATCGCTTGGATTTGAGTTTCCTGATATTGATTTCGTGCACCATGGCTGCATCTACTGGGTATTTGCATATTTGCGCATAGTTTCGCACCTGATATGTATATTTTATACACCGTTGTGTTGACTTGCGATTTATATATATCTATTGCATTCGATGTCGATTTTGTACCTTCGTATCATGTGTTTATGATTTCATCGATTTTATACGGATGATTTGATTTTTGCACTCGGTATAGCTTATGTGTGCTTGTAGTGCATTGATACGTATTTTATGCAGCACAGTTGCACCTGACTTCATTTTGATGTCATTTGAGATATTTGTTGTGATTTCATGCCTAGGGCATGCATATGATTTGATTTATGCTTTCGGCATAGTTTTCATGAACTTTTAGTGTTTGATTTACTTTTGTGCATGCCGATGCACATGGTTGTGCAATTATATACTACGGTATACCTGATTTAGATATGGATTGAAATGAGTTGTATACCGTCGATTCGATTTTGATACTCGAATTTGTTTTGTGCACCTTGTGCACCTGATTGGATTCTTGTGCATATCAAATGCACCCGATATTATTGTCGTGTACACCCGTTGCACTGGACTGATGCTTTCGTGCACACCCGTTGCATGTAGTTTGGGCTTTTGTGCATATTGTGGCACCTGTATTTGGATTTGAATTTCATGCGCACCTGACGCATGTGTTTATTGGATACGCCTTTTGAGGCTGATTTTGCTTTTGAGCACTTTGTTTTCATGTTGGGCACTATATTGTGTAGTAGCCAAACATGACTGATCCGAGAACAGTACCTTAGTACACTGCATGCATTAAAAGATTTCCAAAAGGGTTTTCAAAAGGAGCTATAGTCTCGCTATTTCCTACGTGACCGTGAGCGACACGAACGTTATAAGGGAAAACCTTTTGGGATATTTTGAAAAACGACGGAACGTGTATTTAAGAAAATATATAACGACATATATTATTATTTTAAAATGAGCGTCCGTCAGTTATGCCGAGAGTTACGCATTCCTGCGGCGATTTAGAAAAGATTTTGCACGTATTTTATTCAGATTTGGAGTTTTCAAAGATGCGTACTATACACGTATTATAGTATTTGACTAGTGTATATTGGATTTCAGTAGTGGATTTCGAGATCTGTATCTCCATTGTAACTCCGAGGATATGCGTGCAAAATTATATGATTTGCGTAATGCTTGACGGAGTTCGATTTTGAGCTTTGTACTCGTTTTCATGCGCACTTGACGCGTTGTGTTATTTCTGCGTTTTCCATGATTTCGGAGCGCCGTTGTTTTGAGTCGATTATTGAAATGTTTTAGATTTTGGGGGTTTAAATTTAAATTCGGGGACCGAATTTATTTAAATGGGGAAGATTGTAACATTTCAGAAAATATAAAATATTATTTTTGGAATTTAATATTAAAATAATATTTTTCCCGAAAACTGCCCGATTTGCGAAATTGGGGCTTTCGAAAAAGGGTATAAATATATACCAATAATTGTGAAATAAATATAAATTAAAATGATTTATTCATTTAAAAATATATTTAATGGATTTAGCATTTTTATAATTTATTATATACAATTTCGATAAAAACCTGATTAGTGCACTGCTAATCGCGATTAAGCCAAATTCGTATTTCTACAGTTTTTCATGGGCAGTGCATCATGTCATATTATGTGGCGATTACATGTTGTGTTCTTGTGTTATTTTGGGTATTTTGTGACTTGGGTTTTTAATAAAAAGAAAAGGGTAAAAGAGAAAGGGGTATAAGTGTAATATTGAGAGAGATTGGGTGAGAATAAGAAAGGAGAGAGAGAGGGGCTACCTCATTCACCTCCCCATTTCATTTTCTTCTTCTTCTTCTTCTTCCTCTCTTCCCTCCACCTTCACCCCATGATATCATCTCAAATCCTTGATCAAAACCCTAATTCCCTTTCACAAAAATTGATCCCCTATACACCCTCTTCACTTTAGACCAAGAAAAATGGGATTTGGACAACATTGGCAACTAAGGTTTTTCTTGGGTTGCCCAAGTGAGGTAATTTCATAACCCTTAGCATAGTATTTCATTCACTTTAGCTTTCATGCAAGTTTAGAGGTGAAATGGTAATGTTTAGTGAGGTTAGAAAATTCCTTGTAAAGGGTTTGAGTGTTTGTTTGGAAGTGGTGATGCCTAGTGGCTGTTAACTAGACTTGGATGCTGTGTAATGACCTGGACCAGAGCTTAGAAACCCAAAACACGGAATTTAGAAACCCCGACATCAGATAAATGTATGACTTGTGAGGGTATTTTGGAATCTGGAGCAACCCGGGGACACTAGAAATGATTTTGCAATTACTGAGAGTCGTGCAGGCACCTAGGAAGCTACCACGAAGACCTGAGCCCCATACCCTACACCTAGGACCTAGATTTATTCAATCTGGCCACAATTTGTGGCCAGGGTAGCTCAGAATTGATTCGTACTTGTTCTGGGGTCCCTTTAGATGTAAATTAGGCCCTCCATATATGAAAAATTGACCAATTTGGCTTAGGGTAAAATCTGGGACCATTTCCATGAGTTGGTGCATTGTTTTATGACTTTATTTTTGACTTGATTTTGGTATTTGGTATTGTGTTTCCGTCGTGTGGCGTTTGGACGTCAGCGACCAGGGTTAATTGTCGTGTTTTGCACGCAAAGCTATAAGTTTTGACCTATGAGCAAAGCGTGTACTGTTTTGGTTTTTCCGCCTTGATTTTAATGCGCATTACGATTGTTTATTACTATAGGTACCTTCACGTGGATTCCGAGGCGATGGGGCGTGGCGTCATCGATTTCGGCAAGCGAAAACCAGGTGAGTGGATCTATATCCAAGGAGGAAGTCGGGTGGATGGCGTATAGCACCCCCGCAATGTATTGATGGAAAACTGATTATAGAATATGGTTAGGAAACCTAGATTAGGAAACTAGGGTTACAATGAGGATAGCTACGAAACTATATTAGAAACTAGAGGATAGTTAGAAGTGATATGTTACGGCTATTATGTGATGACGGAATTCGAGGATGATGTTTGTCGATATTGCCGTTTAGGGTACTGTAGGACTAGATAGTCAATGTAGAGGCATCATCCGAACCATGCCCTTTTCTAAACTGAAGAATCGTATGTATTTTAAATATATACTTCGAGGGATGTTACGGATTTTCAAATGATATCTTTTCCTTAAAACACCGTAACCCCTATTTTCAAAACTATGATTCGCTTCTTTTAAAGTCTGATTGTATGGTTCGGGTGTGTATGTTAGATTAGATACCTATACTTATATTAGAGATAGAATGTTTAGGTAAACTCAACTTGATGTGAAATATAAATGCGATGAAAGAATATAAGACGAATATGATGATCTAATGTTTTACCTTATGCTCAATTCATGATATTATTATTGCATTGCATATACCCGTGTTAGTACACTTACACCATTATCGATGATGCGTATGTTACACGTACACAGATTTGCCGGCTCACACACTTCATTATCGATAATTGGCATGCCACTACACAGTAGGATTGCTGCATCATGATATGACTCTATACATCATTTACTTGCTATAGTTACCCGTGCACTTATATACGATGTTGCATTTGACTTTGGAGATATTGGGAACCGCAAGGCATATTTTCAAAACTGGAATTCTTTAAAGGAGTGGTTTTCCCTTAATATGATATATCACTGTTCCTTGTTGCACGATATACGGATATGCTTACATTTCCATCGATGTCGCATACATCATGCTTTATGATTTTATGCATTGAGATATGCTGTTTTTATGAGATTTCTAGATTTGAGAACCGTGAACATTTTAAAAGAGATTATGTCTTGTTTTAAAAACCCGGTTTCTCTTGTTATGATATTTCAGTGCGTCCACCATGTGTTTTCTCGGTTCTGAGAGCGACATGTGAAGCCCTATTCGAGGAGGCGGATGAGGCCGATTGCGGGTACATGATGGACCCGGTATGGTACCCCGGGGCGAGAACGAATTTATCACGCAGTAGGCGATGACCTTGGCAGAGGGACCACTACCTACCGGTGATGTTATTTGGGCTCGGCGGATATCCGGAGGATACCGACCGAAGTCGAGAGATGATATGGGCCGATCTGGACTGACGGAGCCCGTGGGCCGATCCGGACTGACGGGGCCCGATATATGAGGATTTACGTGCCGATGCTGGGCACGGTTTTCATGATGTTTTCAAGTGTCTATGTTAGGCACTCAGGTTCCATGATTTTGATGTGTCACGAGGGACCCCGTTGATATATATATCCTCATACTTTCATGCACACTCTTTTATGATGTTTACGTGCATACAGACATTGATTTTCGGTGGATAAGATCCACATGCATACATACCTTGATTATGGTTGGACGAGATCTATATTCATGTATTGATTATTACTGTTGGATGTTATCCGCATGCATATAGGTATTGACTACCTTGTTTGCACATATACAGACCCGGTCACCCTAGATATCATAGTATTACCTTTATGATATAGTTGACCTAGGAGTCGTTGTTTATTCGATTTCTATCTATTGATATTTTTCTACTCACGAGTTGGCAACTCACCCCCGTTGTGCCACAATTCTTGCAGGTTGACCGCTTGGATCAATAGAGGTTTCGCTTGCACACAGTTGCATTCGGGTGTTTTGCATTGGTAGATGGGACATTTGTATCGTACCCACTCTTGTATCTGTATTTCATTATTGTATCTAGTTAACTCCATCAATCAACATTAGTAAATTGTATAAGTAATGAGACTTAGTGGGTTTGTGGTTGGGAGACTTAGAGCGAGGGGTAATTAGCTTCTTGTGGTTGTGATTTCTCGCTTTATTCTTTATTCTTTTGTGGTGAGCTTCGCCATTGGGCGTCGTATATTTATTTATGTTGTATTGCATGGTTGTGATCCGCCGTTTGGCGAAGAGCTTGCTCCCGCTTGGGGATGTCATTATTCTTACTATGTATTTGTGGTTTTGGATCAAAATATACAAAGGAGCTGCTGCCGAAATTTTTAAAGAGACAAAATATGTTTTCAAACTAGTAAATTTTAGTTGCATCATTCATGTTCCTTTTCTATTCATTAAGAAAACTTGTTTTCATTATACCTTTATTTCAAAACCTCACCTCCTTTATTTTTCTAAAAAGATTTAGATTTCTGGGTTTCAGCTAACTTGAATTCCGTTACGCCTTTTGACGTTGCATGATTCAAGTGCTGGTCACGAGCTAATATTTCTGGTCATGATAGCCGCATGCCCTTTAGGTTATGCAATGCTCCCGCTACCTTCCAGCGGTGTATGATGGGAATTTTCTCTGACATGGTTAAGAAATTTTTGGGGATATCCATGGATGATTTCTCCGTCTTTGGAGATTCTTTCGACAAGTGTTTGCAACATCTTGACGCCGTCTTTACTCGATGTAAGGATAAAAATCTCACTTTAAACTGGGAAAAATGCCACTTCATGGTGCGCGAAGGTATTGTCTTAGGACATATCATTTCGCGAAATGGCATTAAGGTTGACAAAGCAAAGATTGATGTCATTTCCAACCTCCCTCCTCCAAATGCGCCAGAGATATCTGATCCTTCCTTGGCCATGCCGGTTTTTACAGACGGTTTATCAAGGACTTTAGCAAGATTGCTAGACCCTTGACTCTTCTTCTGGCCAAGGATACCATGTTCAACTTTGACTCAAGCTGTTTGACTGCTTCCGAATCCTTGAGAAACTCGCTAACCACTGCTCCCGTTCTTTCTTCACCTGACTGGACGCATCCTTTCGATATTATGTGCGATGCATCCGACTTTGCAATCGGCGTGGTCTTAGGACAGCACATCAATAAGATGCCGCATGTAATCTACTATACGAGCCGGACCCTGAATGACGCCTAAACGAATTACACAACAATCGAGAAAGAGTTCTTGGCTGTTGTGTTTTCTTTAGAGAAATTCAGGCCCTATCTAATCGGCTCCCCAGTCATTGTCTACACAGATCATTCCGCTCTAAGACATCTTTTTGCGAAAAAGGATGCAAAATCTCGGCTAATACGTTGGATTCTCTTACTTTAAGAGTTTGACCTCATCATTAAGGGCAAAAGAGGATTTGAAAACATAGTAGCCAATCATCTTTCATGACGTCCTTCTTCGCCGATGCTCCCTCTCCTAATCAACGATAATTTTCCTTATGAACAACTCTTGACGGTATCTTGTGAACTACTTGGCGACTGGACTCATACCTAACGATTGGTGGAGTCAGGACAGATTTAGATTTTTATCCCAAGTAAAATACTTTTACTGGGACGAACCCTACCTATTCAAGTATTGTCCAGACTAAATCATCCGCCGGTGTGTTCTGGAAAACGAATTCAAGAGTGTTGTCTTTTTGCCACGATCAAGCATGTGGTGGGCATTTTAGCCCAAGAAAGACAGCTGAGAAAGTCTTACAATGTGGTTTTTACTGGCCAAAACTTTTCAAAGATGCACATGAGTACTGCAAGACTAGCTCCCGGTGCTAACATTTAGGCCGGAATTCTAGGCGAAATGAGATGCCGCTCCAACCAATCTTGGTTATTGATATATTCGATGTATGGGAGATAGATTTCATGTGCCCATTTCCAAACTCTTTTAGGAACCTGTACATTCTCTTAGCTGTTGATTATGTCTCCAAATGGGTTGAGGCAGTGCCAAGCCGGACGAACGACAACAAAGTTGTCGTTAAATTCCTGAAAGAAAACATCTTTTCTCGGTTTGGGCACCCTCGCGCTATCATTAGCGACAATGGGACACATTTCTGCAATAGGTCTTTCGAGGCCTTGATGCGAAAATACGTGATTAATCATAAGCTATTCACGCCCTACCACCCCCAAACATGTTGGCAAGCCGATGTTTCAAATCTGCAGATCAAGCAGATATTGGAGAAAACAGTTTCAAGGAACCGTAAAGGTTGGTCTGTGAAATTAACTGATGCCTTTTAGGCATTTCGGACTGCATATAAGACTGATCTTGGCATGTCTCCTTATCGGCTTGTGTACGGAAAGGCTTGCCACTTCCCTGTGGAAATCGAACATCATTCTATTTGGGCGATCAAAGAGCTGAATCTCAATCTTAAAGATGCAGGCAGCTAACAGAAGCTGCAACTTAAAGAACTGAATGAGCTTCGGAATGAGGCTTACGAAAACGCGGTTGTTATAAAGAACCGAACGAAGGTGTTCCATGATAAACACCTTACGCGGAAAACCTTCACGCCTGGACAACAGGTACTTCTTTATGACACCCGACTCCATTTCCATCCCGGTAAACTTCGATCTCGTTGTAAGGGACATTTTCTTGTGCGGTATGTGTATCCGCACGGCGCGGTGGATTTGGAGAATCCAAATGACGGTTCGTTCTTCAAAGTGAATGGGGATAGATTGAAACCGTTCCTCAGTGTAGAGCCATCAGAGGAGTACCTGATATTGCAGGAGCCGGTTTACCCTGCATAATCTTCTTCTGTTTACAACCAAACTTCGGTTATCCAGCCATAAAAAGTGGAAACACCGTTTTAAATAAGTTTGGGGGTATGTGCATACTATTTTTGGTATATATATGTGGATATTCTTGTCCTGTGCATATCCATTTTTCATTTTGACAAGCAATCTTGTCTGGTGATGCTCAGTCATTTGTTCAAAAAAAAAAGGAACCGACGATTTTGACCCTTCAACATTTTTGCCCTCTTGATGTAGAATGACAGTGAGGGCATTATCTAATTTAAGTTTGGGGGTATGCTCGGTACGCATTTCAATCCTTCGCATTCATTCATATATTCTGCATTGCATACATATTAAAAAAACCATAAAAATTGAAAATTATCTTTAAAAACATAAAAACTTTTTTGGTCATGTTTGCTAGCGGGGGAACTTAGATTCGAAGTCTGGCGGTTTGGTTGATAAGATAGAAATAACTAAATCCTTTTCGAGATATTAAAAACCCGAATGATAACCCTTCTTTGAGTTAAACCGTAGCTAATATACATCTTTTATATATCACTTTACACGTGTCATGAGTTTTCAAGAATTAGATAAAATGTCTAACATGTCTCAAACTTATTGAAAATTGATAAACATCTTTAGGATCAAACAGGTTTGTTCTGAATTAAGTAATATCAAGAATAGTTCACAAGGTGAAGTGAATATGATGGATATTATTGAGGTTTTAATAGAAGTTAAAAGTCTGGAAAATAACCCATCTGGAACCTTGTTGTAGTGATTACACACCTTATCCATATGAACACGTCTTCGGGATTAAAAAGAAAAGCTGGCTATATCTCCATTTGCACTTCTTTTAGAATATTTCAAAAAACAAAAAAAAATGAGTCATTTTGTTTTGTGGCCTTGGTAACTTGGGTAATTAAGTCCTTGGAGTGTCTCCACACCTAATACCCTAAAACCATCTGGTTGGGAAGTCATTGACCCAAAGCTCCTAAGTTTCCAATCTCCAAATAAAACAAGCTAAGCAAGTATTCTCTCTGAGTTAAAAATCCTCACGGTTCATTGTGGGAGAATAATCTTGGCGAAGACGAGTTTTCTATTGTAAACAGTTTTTTCGCGAAGATATGAAGGTTTATATTTATAAAGACGTTTTGCACGATCATGAAAGGTATGTATGAACAATAACAAGTGAAATGTAGGAGTGAAGAAAAAGACGTGGTTCTCTACTAAAAATGATATAAATTCTTACTTGAAACCTAACTAGAGAACGAAACTTGAGAAAATCTTAAGTCTTTTGATCCTTTAGAAGTCTACCCTGGTCCGTATTTATGACATGATGACCCTAATTAAATTATTAAAAACTTATCGACACTATTCGCACAACCACATAAAGACGTGTATGAGCTTATGTTAAATAAATTGTGAGGAGTGAAAAATAGGGTTGGACGTTTCTAACTAGGGTGATGGAACTTCTGGCTTTGATACTTAACCTTAAGATTAGAATTAACAGTTTCCGTACGACACTAACTTGACATGATTTTGTTGGTGCAATCCGTTGAAAAGCCTTAGGAGACAACACTCCTCCTTCTAGGGACACCTAGAAGTTTAACGGCTTGTTGCACGTGCTCAGTGCAATCGCGTTCCCTGCGAAGTGAGGTTAGGATTTTTTTGTTTTGCTTTGGAAGAGCAAAAGATAAGTTTGGGGGTATTTGTTCATCTCATAAAACTGCATTTTAATACTACTCATTCATTATCTATTTTGTTATATAATCAGTGTATGCTCAGTAAATACAGATTACAGGTATTCGTGACAAAATACTGGAAATACACTTAAATTCACGGATAAAACATTTGTCAGCCGACGCTGCAATCAGAACAGAAAAATGATCGATATCTAAGGAGTTCTTTTGCAACAAATAAAGTGTACACAATTTTGGTCCAACACAATACAAGTGTGCACATAGCTCTTTGGTACTTGGACCTAGGTGGGGGCTGCCCATTGCACAAGTGGGTGTGATGTGTGATAAATGCTAAAAAGATGTGATGTGAATTAAAGCATTAAGATTTCCCTCCAAAAGCTACTGAGCACAACCCATGTTGTTATCGATAAATCAAACATTTCCGGTGGAATTGTGGAGAGAACACAACATCACAGAACCAACACGAGCCTAATTGCCCAAGAGATAACCGGTGAAAAGGTCCAAAATCCGGCGCCGCCGTTCCCAACACGCCCAAAGCTCCCCATTTTTCTTCCGGCTATCCCTTGTTATCACATCATCCTTATTATATTGTTTGTTTAATCTTATTTTGTGCCTATAAATACCAGATCAATGGGCAAGGGGAGGGGATACTTTTGTGGCTTTGGTTTTAGTTTAGAACAAGTTGTAATTTGTAGATGTTAACTTGTCTTTCCTTTGAACTCTTGAGATCTTGCCCTTTATCTTGATCTTGTAACTTCTTCATTGATCTTACAAGCTTAAGATTTAGGTTCTAGAATTCAAGATTAGCTGTATCTTATTTGAAAATCAATAAAAGTTCTCATTGTTCATTACATGTGTCTTGCTTTCTACAAATATTGAACTTGTGAAATCCTTGCCTTGCTTTGATCTAGCAACCTGTTAAGTGAGCTTACAAGTTTAAAGTTTGGTATTTTGATTTCACATTGGTACGGGCTTAAAGAACACTTGAAGGAATTTTCACATTGAATATATCGGTTCTTAACTTTCTAACCTTGGATTTACTTTTCTTGCAATGCTTTTTGCTATGTGCCTTGGTCTTTTCTTTGTTGTATTTTGTATTATAAATATGCGTGAGTAATTGATTTACTTGTTAAGGGTAGAATATGGTTAGTTTGTGAAGGAGATGTGTTTGCTAAAACCTTAAAAACCATAGCTTTGTAATTGAAACTCCGACCAAACGACTCACAATTCAGCTCCGTTAGGCACCCTATCTTACCACGATAGCGGTGAGTCCTAATCGTGACCGGTTGCGAGTGGTTTGCCGAAGGCTAAGGTCAAGAGACAACAACGGAAGGACAAGGGACAAGAAATATGGATTTAGCACACAATCGCAAATATCGTATTTCAAGTTCCTTAATCCACGTTGTTGCCTATTGCCTTAGTGTCAATATCAGAATTATGTCTATAAGGAAACGACAAACATCATCCTAACGCAAGCTAACCTAAAACTACCCCTAACAAGTCCTTTTATTGAACATATCGTAGTTACGACACTTAGTACAAACAACAACTCAAGTGACGGTATTAACTCGTTAAAACAAGCTTAAAAACCTACCATCTCCCTACGGACGACCCGTACTCATCGCGGCTCGCTACACGCGACACCCTTTTTATTGCGGTTATTTCAAATTCTTTTTAAAAAAACAACATGGTGAAAACATGCTAATCACTAGATATCGTGATTTGCTTCAATATTTTGGCAGATTCGATTCCGACATCTTGATTTAACCCATATCTCCTTGATTCCAGACCTGAGCTAATATCTACACAATATCTCAAATCAAAGTGTTAGTAATATTTGGTGTTTTTGAGATATTATCCTACCCATTTTATATGATATTATATTTTAAGAATATTGATTAGGGATATTTGATATGATATGCATATTTAAATTACAAAAGTATTATATAAATATTATATGCATATATTTTCCTTCATAATGTTAATTATAATATATAAACATATGACAATAGATATTTTACAGATAAACCCTCATGTGTATTATAATTATAAAAAACACCTTTAATTATTTAAGAAAAGTGAGGAAAATGTTATATCAAATGTGCGTTATTTTCGACTGAACAGGGGGCTGGGTAGTCCATAAGCACATCCTTAAATGTCCCTAGTCGTGGGAGTATCGAGACTGAACATCGATATTCCGGAGTAGACTAGTGTATACGTTTCTAGATCCCCGATGAGGGGCGATGGTTGGTTCTACAGCTATTAGTCTTTCGCATCTAAGATTGTATACATGTGCTCACTGGGGATGAGTACACTGGACGGACTCACTGGGACCCACCGAGAACTTCTAGATGGTACTATACCAATCATTAGATAGCAGTTCTCAGGTGATATGAGTACATGTTAGTCTTCAGACCTGAGATCGTCATTTGTCTCATATGAGTTCCCACTGTACATAGATTACTATCTTACCACGGCTCTACTGAGTCATGCAAACAGGTTTTAGTTGGGTACAGTCCTGAGCCACATGGAGGTAGTGAGCGATTGTTGGGGATTCGTCTCTCCCGGTATAGGGAGTCGATGTCGCATTGTGTTCGGTTGGCCAACACCATAAGACCTTGGCCAAGGCAGTTGGGATTTACTGATAGTTAGATCAGTATTTTCCCAGATTGATCCTTAGCCACATCGGCGTGAATTATCGGGTTATTAGGATGTGACGTTTATCACAAACTAGACCCGGTATACGATACTCATAGACGAAGAGACCGGACTTTACGGAGATTGTCACAGATAAGCTCAGTAGGGGTTCGGATGAGTTTGCTTATCGGCCTTCATTTTCGACAGGTGCCCGAGTAGCCGTTACGTACAGCTAGTACCGCTGACGTGCTTGTGGTTATAGATTTATCCAGTAACTCACTGCTGGCATATTGTCGAATCTTTAGAGTCCCACATAGAGGGTTTCCCAAGTTCAGGCGAAATGATGTAGTAGCCGTATTTTGATACGTGCAAGGTTATGATCGAATGATTGTACTACCTACCCGGACTTTCGATCGAACGGTTGATATTACTAGCCGGCTTAGGATTGAGCCGAATTATTAAATCAGGTATTGATTTAATAATTTACATATACATATTTCGATATGTCTATTCCAGTATTATGTTCTTTGTATTATTCCATCTCTTTGGGTATTCGTATTTTGATACGGATACGGGTATGTATATAAGGTAGAGTGTATTCCGTATTTATATGGAAAACATTCTAGAAGGAGGACACCTCATTTTCTTGGTTTTTCTTTTCTAGAAATTAGAAATGAGGTGGAGGGGTGAGGTGGCAAGAGAATGGTGTTAAGCATGGGTGAATAGGGTAGACAAATGAATTGTTAATTCATTTCTCTACACTATTCAAGTATCGTTGGTTTTATTATTGCAAAATATCAGTTGACAAAACCATGCTAGCATTATTGATTTGATATGAGATTTTTCCATTTCACCATTCTCTTTTTCTCTCCTTTTTTTGAGCTCCCCCTCCATCTTCCTTCCCACCCTCTCATGAGTTAAGAAACAATAGTGTAAGAGAGATAAAAAATTACTAAAACAACTCACTATATCACTAGACACTCTAGATTAGCAACCTAGAGCCTTTAGTTGCTCCACTTGATTTTTAGTGTGGAGCTAGAGCCATGAACCACATCTCTTGGGTGGATCATCTTCGAAGGAGGAAGACCGGCGGTCAAGCTCGATCAAGAAGACCCCTAGGAGCTAAAGAAGAGGGTAAAAAACCAAAAGACACGGATCATTTGGTATAACTATCTTTATAGATTAGTTAGAACTCTTCTAATTTACTAGGTTAATGTTTGGTTAGATTCTAGGTAGTTGTGTCTAGCGCCAACTTTTTAAAAAGCCAAAGTTTTTCGTTCCGCAATGGCCGCACTTAGCGGTTAGGGAGCTAGGAACCACAACACAATGTCCATTACTTGTGCCTACATATCATACGGCTATTTTGAAACGATTTACATATATACATCTTCGGCTACTTTATAGGCTTACATGGATGCATGTCATATATATGAGATGATTACGCGATCCATTGGGACGCGTTTAGAGTACTTGTGCATTATATATACATTAGTACAGGATATGATAGTACTATATGTTAGTTATATGTATGCCCTAGAGGCCATTATTATACACGTGATGTTATAGTGGATGCTTGGACATATATAGGGAGGACTTTCTTGGTCGACGTGATAGTATGCTATCTGGTTGCTCTTTATCTTAACATGTACACTTATTATCTCTCTATTACATGTTAATAAAGCCCTTAGGATGAGTACTCGACTACCAGGATTATGATGTAGATCATACTAGTGGGGCAATGGTAGTCGGTAAGTACATCCTTCAATTGTTCCTAGTCGTGGGAGCATCGAGACGGGGCATCGATATTCCAGAGTAGACTAACGTATATGCTTCTCGAACCATATAATAGGCGATGGATGATCCCATATCCATTGGTGTTTGACATCAGAGATGGTATACGGGTGCTCAGTGGAGACTGGGTACACTGAACAGACTCACCGAGAACTCCTAGATAGTATTATACCTATTGTCAGATAGCAGTTCTCTGATGACACTGGTACTGGTTAGTCTGTCGACCCGAGATCGTCATAGTGTCTTGTGTGATTTCCACCGTGCTTTGATTTCCACCTTACTACGTTCAAGAGATCGTGCAAAAGGGTGGTTTTTAGGTACAGTCCCAAGTCACATGGAGGCAATGAGCGATAGGAGGGGATTTCGTCTCTCCCGGTATTGGGGGTTGATGTTGCGCTATGCTTGATTGGCCATAATAGGAAATCCCTGGCCAGACTTGCTAAGATCTACTGGTAAGTGTTATCAGAAGTTTCTCGAATCGTTATGGGCCTCACATCGGCATGACTTATCAGGCTATTGGGGTCTGACGTTTACCACCCCAGGCTGTGATATGCGACATATCTGATGAAGAGACCGGACTGTACGGTAGTGTTACTGATTGGATTCGCAGGAGTATGAGCAGGCTTGCTTGTTGATTTTTTGATCGCTCAATACCCGGGTGGCCGTTACGTTTAGCAGACCTCTTGCGGCTTGTGGGTAACTGATATGATCACCACCTACTGCCGGCGTATTGACGAGTCTTTAGATTCCAGAGGTTTCCTGGCTCAAGCGAAATGAAGTAGGAGCACATATGTGATATGTGCTTGACCGAGATTAATGAGCGTATGTGATACCGCATTTTATTCTCACGATATGTGATATCGGACGGTTATATATGATATAGCCAGGTTATCGGATCAAGTGTTGATTGCATCAGTTGATACATTTGATATTAGTCGGTTGTCTGTGATATATCCGGATTATTAAATCAAGTGTTAATTTAATAATTTAATGTATAATTATATATTTGATATATTAACTTACATTAACTAATATTAGCTCACTTAAGATTTCTATTTCTCACTTGTATACACTTAGTATATATGTGATATATATTAATGTACATTCTTGTGTGTCATGCTAGATGATACATGTGATATGGGTGTATGTGACTCACACCATGCTTAACATAATCAAGGGTTTTATTTATTTAAAGTAATTCAAAATTGGGTGAAAATTAGTCATGCTTGATGCTTAGTGGAAGCTTGTAGAATCATTGACAAAGTCCACCAATTTTGTTTTACTTAAGATATTTATTAACCCAACCATTATAATTAGCTATGGTTTAGTCTCTACATGAGTTAGTACGTGATATTAACTCACCCATGGTTCCCATTCTACACTTGACCTTTTTCATGGTTGCTTTTCTTCATCTCCTTCCTCTAGCTCTCATGCAATTTAGGAGGTGAAAAAAATAAGTGAGAAAAATATTTCTAAAGTGAGCAAAATTCATACTTCATCATCCTCTACTAGATTAGCCATTTAGTTTAGGGTGTTAGCTTCACTAATTCCATATTAGTGAAGAGGTAGCTTGAGTTGGTGTCTACTCGACTTAAATCATCTTCGGCCTCGAAGACTTCAAGCAAGCTTGTTCCTTTCATCTTGTGGAGCCTTTCTAGAGTCTGTGAGTTCACCACTTGGAGCGAAGGGACCACTACATAGAGTTATTGAAGTGAAGGACCGGTCTACAAAGGTTGTATTCCTTATTCACTTAGATGTAAAGATATTTACATTCTAGTTTCGTCTAATTATCTAGTTAAGATTCTAGGTTAGGGTTCTTTAGCGCGCCATTTTTTTAAAAACAGCATGGCCGATGCCTCGTGAAACCCAGTCGCGGCGCTAGGGAACCCTGCAGTAGTATCAGAGCTATGCTAGAGAATTAGACGATGTTTTTAGAATTACGAAACCGAAACAACTCCGAAACACTCGAAATAAAAACCAAGTTTCTATCAAAATTTTTAAGGTGTCTAAAATTTTTTTAAGCAGTCGCAGAATGTTATATGAGATGTAACATGAACACCACAGAAATTTAAGCCCCCCTCGCCGGATTTTAGCCGGCAACATGTCTTACAATATATTCCGAGCTCGCCGGTTTTGTAGTGGGCTTCTGGCTTCAATTTTTGGTGGTGTTCCAGTCTCTGGGTTTTGGTATTTCAGGCGTTGCTTATTTTTACTGATATTGCATGTGAAGTTATATTTCTATAATGGCAATTCGGAGTGTTTCGTAGTCGTAATTCTAACATCATTTCGGGTTATTTAGACGACGTTAAAATGTTCGAACGGATATCAATAACCCATTTCTCTCTCGGTGAAAATTTTTCAAGAGTTGGATTTTTCTATGTTTAAAATCTTCAGAAAATCATGTAGGTGTTTTCTGTGGACCCTCTAGAAGAACAAAACCCTAACTCGATTCTGTGACCGTCGGAACCACCACCAAACCCTATGATTTGTGGTAGTTCCATGGCGCCATAAGTGAGGCAAGGGTTGATCCTTCTACGGTTGGTCCATAGGTGCTGTGGCATGTTCTAGGTACTTTTTAAACTCCGCTCAAGTGTTGAGCTCTTTGGGAATTTTTGGGTGTTTGTTGATTCGATCGAAAAGTTTAAAATCGTCTAGTTATCTGTGATTATTATACAATACTTGGAATCCACAATATTTTGTTTTGTGAAAACTAATTTGAATTTTATAAATATAGCAATTACCTTTGTCACGACCCAAAATTAGGCACATGACCGGCAGTTAGACTACGTAATGTCAACAGACGTAACGCAATTTAAGTAAGCCGAAAACCCAGCAATCTAAACCATTACAAGGTGTAAAGGATATAAACACCTTTTTTAAAAATCTCAAGAACTTAAAGCTAAATGTTTTTTTTTCATATAAGTTTCGGCAGCACCTCCTTTGTAAAAACTAGCCCCGAAACGGATACAAACATAAGATATAAGTAAATTATCCCCAAACAGGAGCAAATCTCCCCCAAAGGCAGAAACAACCACCACAATAGATATACGACATCATAGTAAAGAAATGAGATAATCCACATAAATAAAAGCCGGCTCACATGAGCACGACAACCAGAGTCATAAGAATATACAACATCGATCCTCACAACTCGTCTATAAATCAATACATGAAGGTGGTAGATGGAGAGTACTAGGTACAAAAGATATACAACGACATAATCCGATAACCGCAACCCACCTATGACAAAAGTCCTCACAGCCAACCGCAGTGGTATTCGCCAAAGTAGAGATAAAAAGGCGCCCTGCCTCGACTACCCTGATGATCAGACCTGCAAAACACTGTGGCACAACGGGGGTGAGTTGCCAACTTGTGAATAGTAAATAACATCATACTGTAATCGCAAGTTTGCACTAACAGCGATAATCTATCACATGTAATCTGATAGCATAAGTATGGCAATATGAATATGCAACTATCATGATCAAGGTACACCACCAGGGTACTATATCTACATGAATCAAATGCATATCAAATAAATCCTGATTTGTGGGATAAATAATAAAACTTCATGCAAAAATCATCGACATGGAAAAACCCAGTGTCCCTCACTGACACGTCAAATCCCAAAATCCTCAGACACCACATTCTCAGATTAGCCCTCATATCCTGTAAGTCTTATGGAACCTGAGTGTCTAACATCGACACCCGAAACATCATGAAAACATATGCCTATGTATATATATGTATATATGTGTGACACTCAACGACACATCAAAATCATGGAACCTGAGTGTCCAACATCGACATTCGAAACATCATGAAACCCTTGTCCAGTATCGACACGTAAATACTCATCTGTCAGGCTCCGTCACCACGACTGGCCCTGATTTCATGTCCATACATAACTCCGGTCGGTATCCCCATGATAACCGCTGAATCCAAATACTATCACCGGTAGGTAGTAGCCCGCCTGCCTGGCTCATCGTCTATACCACGAAAATCACTTCTTGCCCCGGGGAACCATACCGGGTCCACCATGTACCCACAGACGGTGCCTACCGCTCCTCGAATCGGGTATCTAACACAAGTCTCAGAACCGAGAAAACTCATGGTGGACGCACTGAAATATCATATCAAGAGAAACCGGGTTTTCAAACAATACATGAATTTCTTGAAATACCCCCATGGTTCTCAAATCCATAAATCACATGAAATCCATATCTCAATGCGTAAATCCATGAAATATAATATATGCAACATAAAACAGTAATATGAGCATATCAAGGAAAAACCGCTATTTAAATGCATCAAGTTATTAAATATATCATGGGGTTCCTAATTTCACCAAAATCCACCGCAACATCATATAAGGGTGAACATGTAACTATAGCAAGATATGAGTATATACCTATCAAGAATTATGTAATACCATACAGGTATATGTGTAGCTATATCAAGGTATATGGGTGTACATGTAAGTATGTATGCATGATGTACATGTAGCTATATCTCATATGTGTATACACCTGTCAATAATGATGTAATACCCTCCAGGTATATGTGTAGCATGTAGCAAGGTATGTGTATATACATGTAGCTATGTATGCATGATGTACATGTAGCTATATCTCATATGTGTATTCACCTGTCAATAATGATGTAATACCCTCCAGGTATATGTGTAGCATGTAGCAAGGTATGTGTATATACATGTAGCTATGTATGCATGATGTACATGTAGCTATATCTTATATGTGTATACACCTGTCAATAATGATGTAATACCTTCCGAGTATATGTGTATACACATGTAGCTATGTATGCATGATGTACATGTAGCTATATCTCATATGTGTATACACCTGTCAATAATGATGTAATACCCTCCAGGTATATGTGTAGCATGTACCAAGGTATGTGTATATACATGTAGCTATGTATGCATGATGTACATGTAGCTATATCTCATATGTGTATACACCTGTCAATAATAATGCAGTGTCCAATGGGTACAAGTCCAGGCACACCAGGAAATAAGATGCAATGATGTCTATGCACAATCTCTATATGTGCATATAAGCAAATAAGATGCAATGATGTCCATGCACAATCTCTATATGTGAATATAAGCAAATAAGATGCAATGCAGCTAAAATCATATCATATCATATCTAGCCCTGACGCTTAACGCCATATGGGCGATTTCCCCGTAGATGTTAAATCTACTCACCGATAATCTCGAGCTAGGTAGATCCAATCACCTGCTTCCCCTTCTTCGCAGCGTTCGAATTCCGTGCCTGCGATCCTATTAACACAAACATAACAAGTGCAAAATCTCATAATCGAACAATATCACGTACAACTACGTTTTGACCGACGCACGAACTCCAATCCAACTCACAAGTGTTCGTCTAGTGGTTAACGTATGTAGCAACAACCCAAAATCAACCCAGGTGCAGTAGCTACACAAGATCACGAACCGTGTCGGATAACGTAACACGCGTGTTCAAAACACTGGATTATAGCAAAGCGATCCCAGATTTTGATATACAAACAATTAGTGAAAGTTGCAAGTTCTACGAGACCACATACAACCCCAGAGACCCCACGACCAAGATTCAACACCCCAGCACCCACTCTGACCGCAATTTGTGGCCAGAACCAATATATTTGCGGCCTAGATTTTTGGGAATGGGCTCAGGTTTTTATGGTGGGTTCTAGGTCACAACAATAGGTCACCGTGATGGGAACTTTTCCAACAAACACCTGGTTCTACAGCAGATCACAGAGACTCCATAATGACATTAAAAATACGATATTTGCACGAAACTAAACTTTACACGTTCTAAACTGAAACTAATAAGCTACACAACATTAAAAATACCTACTTAACAGATAGAGATCATTACCTAACCACACAAGCTCAAAGATCCTAGCTTTCCATGCTCCAAGGCAACTTAGTGGCTAAACCAAGATTTATAAAGTGTGTTCATGAAGTTTTATGAAGTTTTTGTAAGGATTAGTGAACGGATAGTGAGGGTTCAGTTTAGAGTTGAGGGGATGAACAAAGATTGAGAATGAGAGAAGAATGAGAGAGTGAGGGAATGAAAATGATGAGAGGTGAGTGTAGGGTGAACCAAAGCCTTATTCTTATTCTCTCCCCCACCTCCAGTAATGCAACCATTAATACTTCATTAAAGTTTTCATGACTCACCTAGCCACCTCTCTCTCTCAATCCAAACAAAGAAAATATCTCTCACAAATATCTAAGGCAAGGTTAAGGTAAGGTTTAATCAAGGCATGGATTGCTTAAGGTGTCATGGTCACTTAACGAGATTAACACTAACTAACCCTCACATTAACATGCACAAGTGCGTGCAAGCCATAACAAATAATAATAAAATATTAATTTATTGTTATAAAATGTGAGGAAACCGATTTGGTAAACTTTTCCCTAAAAACCCGCATTAACGCTTAACACTAATTGCATTCAAAGGTGTTACAATCTCCCCCCTTAAAGAAATTCGTCCCCGAATTAAAATTCTTACTAAGTGTACCTTCAAAGAGATGAGGAAATTTCTTCCACATATCAATCTCGGCTTCCCAAGTGATCTCCTCACCAGTTGGGTTACGCCAAAGAACCTTCACAGATGGGCAGACCTTTGATCGAAGTTTCTTCACCTGCCTATCCAAAATAACTACCGGCTGCTCAGTGAACGAAAGATCACGCTCAAGCTGAACGGTCTGGTGCTGAATTATGTGAGAAGGATCATGAAGGTATCTACGAAGTATCGACACATGGAACACTGGGTGAACATCCGGAAAACTGGACGGGAGCACCAAACGATAAGCAACAATACCAACTCGCTTAAGGATCTCGAAGGGACCTACAAATCTGGGACTGAGCTTCCCCTTCCTTCCAAATCTCATAACGCCCTTCATCGGAGAAATCCGTAGGAATACATGATCCCCCACTGTGAACTCAACTCTGCGACGACGACGGTCGGCATAAGACTTCTGTCTGCACTGGGCTGCTCTCATCCTGTCCTGAATCAGCTGGATCTTCTCCGTAGTCTCCTGAACTAGCTGGGGTCCCAAAACCCTACTCTCACTTAGTTCGGTCCAACAGACTGGCGATCGAAACTTCCTACCATACAAAGCCTCGAAAGGTGCCATCTGAATAGTCTCCTGAAAGTTGTTGTTGTAGGAGAACTCAATCAACGGAAAGTGACGATCCCAACTGCCACCAAAATCAAGCACGCATGCCCAAAGCATATCCTCTAGAGTCTGTATAGTCTGCTCTGGCTGACCATCGGTGTGCCGATGGAAAGCGGTGCTAAAACTCAACCGGGTACCCCAAGCTTCCTGAAGCTTCTGCCAAAGACGGCTAGTAAACTGGGTTCCCCTGTCGGATACAATGCATGTGGAAACGCCATGTAAACGCACAATCTCATCTATATACAACTGAGGATACTGAGCATAACCGAAATTGGTTTTTACTGAAAGGAAGTGAGCCGCTTTCGTCAACCGGTCAACAACCACCCAAATGGGGTCATACCCCCGACTGGTCCTGGGTGGACCCACAACAAAGTCCATGGAAATCTGCTCCTATTTCTACTCAGGAACGGGCAAAGGCTGCAACTCTCCAGCCGATCTCTGATGCTCAGCCTTAACTTACTGACAAGTCAGGCACCTCGAAACGAAGTCCGAAACATCGCACTTCATCCCTTCCCACCAGTAAATGTCTCTCAAGTCACGGTACATCTTGGTGGAACCTGGATGAACGCTAAAGGCTGACTGATGTGCCTGCTCTAGGATCTCGCGTCTCAACCCATCAATATCTGGTATACACAAGCAAGTTCCATAACGTAGCACACCCTGGTCATCAATCAAGAACTTTGAATCTGTACCCTGCCGAACAAGCTCAAGAATCTCAGACAAATGGGCATCACTGGGCTGCGCCTCATGGATACGATCAAGTAGAAGTGGACGGGCGCGGACATGAGCAAGATGTCCCCCAGTAGAAATGAACTCAAACCGTACTCTACCATCATACAAGATCTACCAATCTGCAGAAGACTGCCTCTGAACTGCGCTCAACTGGGACAAGCTACCCCCGGGCCTATGACTCAAAGCATCAGCTACCACATTCGTCTTGCCCGGGTGATAAAGGGTCTCATAATCGTAATCCTTCACAAGCTCCATCCACCAGTGCTGTCTAAGATTCAGATCCCGCTGCTGAAAGATGTACTTCAAGCTCTTGTGATCCGTGAAAATCTGACACGACTCCCCGTACAAGTAGTGTCTCCAAATCTTCAATGCAAAGACCACCGCGGCCATCTCAAGATCGTGAGTAGGATAATTCTGCGCGTGCTTCTTTAGCTTCCTAGAAGCATATGCAATCATTCTATCATGCTGCATCAGAACACAACCGAGTCCCACTTGAGAAGCATCACAGTAAACAACAAAACCACCCAATCCAGAAGGCAAAGATAGAACTGGTGCAGTCGTCAACCGAGTCTTCAACTACTGAAATCTCTGCTCGCACGCATCAGTCCAAAGAAAAGGAACCCCCTTCCAGATTAGTCCGGTCAGCGGTGCAGCGATACTCAAGAAATCCTGCATGAAACGGCGGTAATAACCAGCTAAATCCAAAAAGCTGCGGACCTCTGTCACAGATACAGGTTTGGGCCAAAGCTGTACAACCTCGATCTTTCTCGAGTCCACAAGAATACCGTCTCCCGTCACCACATGACCCAGGAAGTCAACTCTATCAAGCCAAAATGCGCACTTTGAGAATTTAGCATGCAGCTGGTGCTCTCTCAATATCTGCAAAGCAATCCTCAAGTGCTGCTCGTGCTCCTCACGACTCCTAGAGTAGACCAGAATGTCATCAATAAACACAATAATAAACTGGTCGAGGAACGACCTGAAAATCCGGTTCATCAGATCCATGAACGCTGCTGGGGCATTGGTGAGTCCGAACGATATCACCAGAAACTCATAATGCCCTTAGCGTGTATGAAAAGCAGTCTTCGGAATGTCATCATTCCGAACCCGCAACTGATGATAACCCGAACGCAAATCAATCTTAGAAAAATGTTTCGCACCCTGGAGCTGATCAAATAAATCGTCAATGTGAGGTAAAGGATACCTATTCCGCACCGTAACTCGGTTCAATTGACGATAATCAATAAACAACCGCAAACTGCCGTCCTTCTTCTTGACGAACACCACAGGAGCTCCCCAAGGAGAAACACTCGGACGCACAAGTCCCTTATCAAGAAATTCTTGCAATTGATCTTTAAGCTCTCTAAGCTCTGTCGGAGCCATCCGGTAAGGCGGTATAGAAATAGGCCCCGTGCCAGGAATCAGATCAATGCAAAACTCAATATCGCGCTTTGGCGGCAAACCAGGTAACCCATCGGGAAAAACGTCGGGAAACTCTCGCACGATAGGAACCTGGTCCAACGATTCTACTGTGGTTTTAGTATCACAAATGAAACCCAAGAATCCCCGGCATCCTCTCCTCAAAAGCCGACTAGCGCAAAGGGATGAAATCAAACTGTGAGGGGCGGCATCACGGTCCCGTGCACAACCCGAACAAAACTAAAACTGACTGTCTTCTCACGGCAGTCTACAGATGCATAACAAGCTGCTAACTAGTCCATGCCAAGGGTAACGTCGAAGTCCAACATATTTAGAAGGATCAAGTCGACGGACGAATCCCTGTCTCCTATACAAACGGCACACGACCGAAACACATGTCATGCAACAAAAGAATTGCAAACAGGAGTAATCACAACAAGCGTCTGATCTAGGAAACACGACCCTCGGCCCAACCTCGGCACGAAGTGTGTAGAAACATACGGATGAGTAGATCCCGGATCAAACAAAACATGTGCATTAAAAGAACATAAAGAAAGAGTACCTGAAACCACTGTATTGGATGCCTGCGCGTCCTGATGAGTCAAGGCAAACACCCGAGCCTGCCCTCTATCGGCAACTGGCTGTCCTCTGCCTCTGCCACCTCATCCTCTCTGAACAAACCCTCCGCGACCACGACCTCTCTGAGCATAAGTCTGACGCGGAGCAACAACTGGCACAAGAGGCAACGCTCTTTGAGGTGGAGAATGCGGTAAGGTAACATGTGGTACGGCTGCCTCTTTCTGGCGTATCGTGGTACAATCCTTAACAAGGTGATATAGAATGCCACACCCAAATCACCCACGTGTCGATTACTGACCCTCCTGTAGATAAGTGCTGAACAACTGGCCTTGTCCTATGTCTCTGCTACTCCCCGTTCCTGAACGAACGCTATCGCGGCGTCTAGACATCTGTCTCTGGGATGATATACCAGTACGGGCCCTCTTCGGTTCCAGAACAACCGACGACTCAGAAATACGCTCCTCAACCAATAGGGCTGCGTCCACCGCTGCTGCATACATATCACAATGCTGTACGCTGATAGCGAGGAACAACTGGGTAAGCAGGTCTCGAACAAACCTCTTGACCTGCATCTCCTCTGTAGCTACCAAATACGGAGCATACACAGACAGCTCGGTAAACTGCACATCGTACTCGGCCACCGTCATGCCCTGAGTCTGGCGTAATGACTCGAAACTGCGCGCTCGAGCATCCCTGACACTCTGCAGAAGAAAACGCGTAAGAAACACCATCACGAACTCAGCCCAAGTCATAAGAGAAAGACCTGCGGCTCTGCCCTTCTCTAAGGACTGGTACCACTTCTGGGCCAGACCTTCCAGACGAAAACTCGCGAACTCTACCCACCTCGTATCAGAGCATCTTAGCGAACGACATATCCTGGACATCCGATCGATAAATGACTGTGGATCCTCAGCTGCATCGATGCCATTGAAAACCGGAAGCCTCAGCCTCATGAACTCCGATAACGATATAGTGATCACCTCCGTAGTTACAGGTATGACTGTCAGAACAGTAGGCACCAACACGGTCCCCGTAATGGGTGGTGTAGGGTTCCTAGGCACACTAATGAGGTCTCACAAGGCATCAACCATGCTAATTTCAAATTTTACAAGTGCCGAGAAACCCTAATACGGATCGTTAACTAGAATTTTAGGCGAAACATGAAACTAGTTAACAACTTAACTAAAAGAACGGAAATACAAGCTTTGTAGATCCTGTCCTCCACCTCCATAGCTCCTCAATGAAGTCTCCTCACTGTCCAAATCGAATCCCGGGCTCTAGCGTCGGCTTCATCGGAAAAATGGGCGGGCTAGGTCATCGACTACGATGCCGAAGATGATCTACGTCGAGGCAACACAAGATCAAGCTCCCACTTCACCAAGTCATGAAACTTGTAAAGAAAACACCCTATACTACTTGGCAAGAGGTAGAGGATGAAGAAATAGGAGGTGGGTTCACTTTAGAATTGGATTTCTCACTCTTTTCATCAAATCACCATTGATGGTGCAAGCTTTTCTTCTTTGTAAAGATGAAGAAGAAGAAGAAGAAGATGAATATGATAAGTCATTTTTAAAAAGAAAACAATATGATACTTATCATGTATTCAACCATGGTTTAGTGTAGAGATTTAACTAAGGTTAGTTCAATGGTTAGGGTTAGAGAAGAGACAAGAATGGTGGACTTGTTCAAAGCTTCAAGAAGCTTCAACAAGCAAACAAAACAAGCCACCATTATCTTTTCTTCTTTTCTAAAATAAATAAATAAATAAATAGATAAGAAAAAGAAAACCCTAACCATTACACAACCATGGTTTAATCTTTACACAAACCCAAGTGAGCATGTATCATCAAACATGATACAATCTTGTGCACAAAAATATATCACATATACAATGTGCACATGCAAGTGAGAAAAACCATTTAAAGTGAGCCAATACTAGTTAATGCAAAGTAATATATCAAATATATAATTATGCATTAAATCATTAAATCAACACTTGATTTAACGATCCGGTCATATCGCATATGACCGACTAATATTCAATGTATCGGCTTATCGAATCAATCTTCGATTCGATAACTAGGTTATATCGCATACAACCAATCGATACATTCATCATGAGAATAGAATACGGTATCACATACACGCATTATTCTCGGTCCCGCACATATCTCATATGCGCTCCTATTTCGTTTCGCTTGAGCCAGGAAACCTCTGTGTAGGACTCTAAAGACTCGTCAATACGCCGGCAGCAGGTGATGATCATATCAAACACCCACAAGCCGCAAGCGGTCTGCTAAACGTAACGGCCACCCGGGTATTGAGCGATCAGAAGATCAACGAGCAAGCCCGCTCACACTCCTGTGAATCCAACCAGTAACACTTACCGTACAGTCCGGTCTGATCGTCTGATATGTCGCATATCTCGCCTAGGGGTGGTAAACGTCAGACCCCAATAGCTTGATAAGTCGTGTCGATATGAGGTCTATAACAATTCGAGATACTACTGGTAACACTTACCAGTAAATCTCAGCAACCCTGGCCAGGGATTTCCGGTTATAGCCAATCGAACACAGCGCAACATCAACCCCCTATACCGGGAGAGACGAATCCCCTCCTATCGCTCATTGCCTCCATGTGACTCGGGACTGTACCCAAAAACCACCGTTTTGCACGCCCTCTTAGACGTGGTAAGGTGGAAATCAAAGCACAGTGGGAACCACACAAGACTCTATGACGATCTCGGGTCAACAGACTACTCTGTACCAGTGTCACCAGAGAACTGCCATCTGACGTAAGGTATAATACCATCTGGGAGTTCTCGGCGAGTCCGTCCAGTGTACCCAGTCTCCACTGAGCACCCGTATATCATCTCTGATGTCAAACACCAATGGATATGGGATCATCCATCGCCCATCTGTATGGGTCGAGAAGGTATACGCTAGTCTACACTGGTATATCGATGCCCCGTCTCGATACACCCACGACTAAGGACCTTGAAGGATGTACTTATGGACTACCATGTCCCCACTAGTATGATCAGCATCATAGTCCAGGTAGTCAAGTACACATCCTAAGGGCTTTACCAACATGTAACAGAGAGACAATCAATATACACGTTAAGGTAAAGAGTAACCAGATAGCATACTATCATGTCGAGCAAGAAAGTCCTCCCTATATATGTCCAAGCATCCACTACAATATACATCCTATGTATAGCAATGGCCTCTAGGGCATACATATAACTAACAATCTCCCACTTGCACTAGGGCCATCTGATAGCAGTGGTTGTAGTATCTCATACTCAACCATGCCTTAAATGTCTCTCTCTGGGAAAAAGCCTTTGTGAGTGGATCCGCCGTGTTGTCCTCTGAGTCTACTCTCCTAACCTCGATCACCCTGGAGATCTACCATCTCCATGATCAGGTGACACTTCCTTAGAATATGTCTGGATCACTGATGGGATCGGCGTTCCTTGGCATAAGCCACAACTCCATTGTCACACAATGGGAGGAACGAAGTTCATCTCATAAACTAATATATACACCCAGACAGCCTCTTTGGTAGCATCTTAAGTAGCGATGTATCCAGCCTTAATCGTCTAGTATGCCACGGTATCTAGCTTGGAACTCTTCCAACATACCGTCCCTTCACTGAGGGTAAAGACACTGCCTGTGACTGACATTCAGTCGTCTTTATCACCCTGGAACCCTTCCAGTGATTCTCCTCAGGATCGATTGATACCATCTCACTACTACTAGTGAGATTCCTAGCATCCAATTACATCTATCTCATAGATGATAACTCAGGATTTAGGAGGTATCACTTTGATCCTATATGGAGAATCCTTATGATTAACGGAGATTGACCGAGCGTAGCATAGGAAACTCCTTCCCTATCAAGAGTATGTCATCCACGTACTCTACGAGGATCATTACCATACTCCCTACTACCTTCTTGTATATACAAGGTTCATCTACCATTTTGATGAAGTCAAACTCTTTGACTACCATATCAAAACAGATGTTCCAACCCCGCGATGCCTGCTTTATCCTATAAAGCATCTTGCACACGTTTCCGCTGCTCCCACTGTTTACGAAGCCCTCTGACTGTGTACTTATAGACTCTCTCTTCTGAAACATCATTTAAGAAAAGCAGTCATGACACCCAACCGCCAGATATCGTAGTCATGGTATGAAGCCGTGGCAAATAGGATCTGGATGGACTTAAGCATAGCCACTGAAAAAGGTTTCATCATTATCCACGCCTGGTCGATGATGAAAACCTTTAACAAGTCTAGCTTTGAAAGTCTTAACTATTCCATGTACACCAAGTAATCTTCTCAAGATATACTTGCTCCTGATGAGGATTTAACCCTTCAGATATAGCAACCAAAGTCCATACTTTGTTGGTGCATAAAGATTCCATCTCAGATCGCTAAGCATCCAGCCTTTCTTACAGAGTCCCTACTCTCGATGGCCTGCTCGAAACTAGTTGGGTCATCATCTTATGATGCAATCCTCGCTCCCACTGTCATAGAGAAACCGAAGTATCTCTCAGGCGGGTGAGGAACCTTACTAGATCGGCGGAGAGGCTGAGGTTCGTTGGTAACTGTTGAATCCTTTGGTTCTATCAAATCGTCAGCTGCAGTTTTGTATAGCTGGAACCTTTCCAGTTCTACATTACAGATCTTGCCTCGAGCTTATCTGGATTATGCTTTTCAGACATAGGCTGGACAACCCCAAATCTTAACTAACTTAAGAGATGGGCTCTTCCCTTATCATATCAAATATGAAGTGGTAGGCACTGATTTGATTCGAACCAATTTCAATAGTTATGCAGCTTCTCAAGTGTATAACTCCCAAAAGGAAAATAGGAAACTCAGTAGTACTCATCATAGAGCACACCATATCAAATAGGGTGTATCTGCTCCGCCCCGATATACCATCGTGCAATGGTGTATTCGGAGGAGTAATGCTGAGAGAGAATCTCATTCTCCATTAGAAAAGTCCAGGAATTCTATGCACAAGTATTCTCCTCCTCGATCACATCAAAAGACATAATACTTATACCCGTATTTTGGTTCTCTGCTTCTAACTTATATTCCGTGAATATCTCAAAAGGTTCGGACTTGTGTTTCAACAGGAACATATGTCTGAATCTTGAGAGATTATCAGAGAATGTAATGAAGTACAAAGAACCAGTCTTGGCATGTGTAGACAGGGGACCTTTATACATCAACATGTATCAGTCCCAAGAGTTCACTAACTCTTTCTCTGTTTCCAATAAACAGAGCTGGTGTCATTATATCTTTGTGACATGACTGGCAAGTTTCACAAGATGTAAATTCAAACTGATTTAAATATGCATCTACAAGTAACTTAAGCTAGTCGGGTCGCATTGATATGACCTAGTCTACAATACCTCAAGAAAGATCCGTTCATTTCTGAACTCTTCCTTTGCGTGTGTTCCGTATACTAAGAACTGTAGTTTGATTTAGAACATCAATGCTTTTAGAAAACGTGCCTGAACCGATCAACTTTTGATATAGGAAATGTTCAAAACATTATCCAACAATACAAAATTTTATCATTTCTTTAATAATAAAGAGACTGATATGATTTTGTATATCAGGTTCGGTATCTAATAACATTCGTTCAGAATCAATGTATTGGTAACACAGGGTGACAGTGACCAACAGACTTGGCTGCAACACTTGCCCCGTTTTCTGTCTCATGAAACTTATCAACCGTTCTCATTTTTTTTTACCTTTCTGTAGCCCTATGTAACAGATTACATATCTGGGATCCTGATCTGGTATCATATACCCAGGACGTAAAGGATATTGAGAAACAGTTCTCTGTAATGAACACACCCGAAGATGATGCATCAGCATGCACTCTCTTCGTTTGGGCGGCATGGGAATTCTGGTAATCCCCAATTTCCTGCTCTGTCTTATAACAATTATAAGTTGGAGCGGGACCAACGTTCCCCAGCTCAGTATAACAAGCGGGTTCGGTCAATATATCCGTATTATTATCTTGATTAAGGCGTGATATGGTTGCTACCTGGAGAGAGAGAGAAGAAAACACTCAGCGTGCGCTCTTGCAAGAATAGATTGGTTATTATTTTATCTAATCAGGATGGCTCCCACTGCTTTTTATCAAATCTTCCTTCAAACCCTAAAAGGAAAGACTAGCCGGGATTAATTACACACTACAAGTTCGCCAATCTTTCAGCCAGGCCAGTGTCGGTACTTTGAGGGAGGTGTCCCATGCTTTCGCACGGACCTAATTAATGTAAACCTCGTTTTCCCAGAGGCGTAACCCCGTTGACACCTTTCTAGACACCTACTTGATCGGCTAGTTGCAATGTGTAAAACTCTCCCAGGAGTAACTCTTACTCGCAGCGGGTATCGGGATCCAACTATCTCATAGAAGGTATGCAATCTCATTGCAAATTTCAACACTTGAAATTCCCGATAATATTTTGCCCCTAGCGTGCTATGAACTTGACGCATACCAAACAACCCATAGTCCGCTAGTCAAGTTCAACCCGTACATTTCTTGATTGAATTAAACCCACCCGCACGACCCTTGACGCATGCCAAACAACGCCGTGCGAATACCCTAATCTAATCGCATCGTATGCTAGCAGATAAGCACTAGTTAGCTACCGTACACTACGCCTTGACGCATGCCAAACAACCGCAGTACGAATACTAACTAGTACTTATCTGAAATGACGGAGGGCTACGACAGGTTTTTCTGAAAACCTATTGCGTAATGAACTTGATATCGTTGTAGGATCGAATGAATTTTGAAATGGAGTGTTTTTTAGGCTTTTCTAGTTTTGCTAAAGGAGTCACTCCCGGTGAAGGGATCGTCGGTCCTTTCCTCGTCGAATGAGGTGCGGGATATATCATATATATCACTGTGCAAAGAAAAAACTCTTAAAAGCAATCAAAAGACAAACCGAGTGTGTAGCATCTGCCAGTTATTGCTAAAGGAGTCACTCCCGGTGAAGGGATCTCGGTCCTTTCCTCATCGAATAAGGTGCAGGATATATCACATATACCTCTGTGCAAAGCAAGAACTGTAGCTACCCTTTTTATTTTGAAATTCGATTCTACAACATCTTTAGGTTTCTTTTTCTTTCATTAATCTCATTAATGAAGTCCCATCATGTAAGTACCTAAACATCACAGATAAATACGACGTACACTTATGCCATCCGCATTCGCCTCAATGTCCCCTCGTGCACCGTTAGGTTAGGTAACTAACGGCAGAGCGGGGCAGGGCTAGCGCGGGTGTAAAACATAAGTAACGCCTATATAATATATCATATATACTATATAAAGTATCTATCACAGAACATCACATGATCACATCACAGATATCGCAGCAGAAGAATCAAATGAAATACTGGATATACTAGGACGTCCGTGTTTTCAATACGAGCCAGTATAAAACACGGATTCCACGGTCGAGATGAATAGCCAAACCCACACCCCTAGACCCCTACGAGAGCGGCAAGCAACCCTACCAATTCTAGAGTTAGGAGACCCGGACTCGACTCCTCGAGTTGGTCTCCCACTGGACTCCAGAACCCGGTTACTTGTGCTCCCCTCCTTGGGTCTATCCTAGTGCGGAAAAAGTAAATAATATACAAAGGGTGACATCTTCCGCAACCTGGAAGTGCCCCAATAAAAGAATATTACATACAAGTTTTTACATGAATGAAAATGAAAAACACTCATCTCACATAAAAACCCCCGGCTATTCAAACACGACGATCCAATATAACATATCCAGCAACACATAACATCACATGTCATCAACGTAAGTAAATATGTCCATCCCAATTGTCATTGACATATAGCAACGAAACCGGCGATATCATATATTACACTTACGGTCACAGAAAAGAAAGTGTAAAACTACAACAGTTGGAATCCGCAATCTGTTTAGACATCGCATGCCTAATCAAATGAAATTCCTTAGACATCGCATGCCTAACAATTATAAACCCCGCATTTTAGTCTCATTATCGAAAACACTTTTCAATATCAAGTCGGGCAATTCAACAAGATTCCCGACATTTTGATCGAATGCTCGTCACAAACTTTAGTAGACGGCCGCACCCCCGATGCCGTCGACGAAGTGCACCAAGGCTGAACACCGCTGTCGCGAGCACCCGAACGGATGCTTTCGGCGACGGGGTTCTCCTACAGTCACTTGGTCGGGCCTATGGAGTGAGGCTGTCTATTAAGTTTACCCGGCGAGTATCCGCGTACGCTACGTGATTGCGACGGACTTTTGATCACATCAAAATTCCGTAGCAACCGATCAAGTGAGACTAAACTGCTATGTTTATAACATTCATTCAGTTATCTCATAACTACTTGTGAATTCCAATTATTGTATCACATTCCGGATAAGTAGAAAATGTTAAACTTTCCGATCGAATAATCGAACACCCAAGTTTTCCCGAAACAGCTCATCACATGAAATAAGTTTAAAAACATCCAGTTCATGCCTCAGTACCAACGGTCCAGCCGTAGAAGGGTCAAGCCAACGCCTCACATGTGGCACGCCGTACTGCCCCAAACCCGAAGGTTCAAAGGGCAGTTCAAGACGGTCACATAATCGAGTTAAGGTTTGTTGTCTTCTAGAGGGTCCATCGCGTTACTTGCACTACTTAGAACGTCTTTAAACCACGGAAAAATCCAACACTTGGAAATTTCCCGACAGCGGAAAAGGTGGGTATTTAAATCCGGTCGAACTTTTTAACATATTCAAAAATTATCCGGAAAACACATAGACAAGATTAGACAATCCGATCGAATCTACGAACTCCCAATACAACCCAGAAATTTCAACTCTATAATAAATATTAAAAATTCCCAGGAAAACCAGCACTGCAAATTAAGAATTACTGTGTAAAATTCAAAGCAAGAGGAGACTAAAGGGCCACGGAACCGCCGCATTAGCATGCTAATGCCGCGGTTCCGCCGCGCTTTGATGGAATCATGAGTACGGGCTCCACAGTAATTCTTCAAATTCCCTGCTGATTTTTCTGCATATTTTTAATTTCGAAAAACTCCAGATTTCAAAAAATGTACAGAGAGCATTTTGAGAATAGGGTTTCGGTTCGATCGGACTTCTAACTCTGTCTACGCATCGCCTAAGGCTCTAGCTAGTCTCTGATACCACTGTAGGGTTCCTAGGCACACTAATGAGGTCTCACAAGGCATCAACCATGCCAATTTCAAATTTTACAAGTGCCGAGAAACCCTAATACGGATCGTTAACTAGAATTTTAGGCGAAACATGAAACTAGTTAACAACTTAACTAAAAAAACGGAAATACAACCTTTGTAGATCCTGTCCTCCACCTCCATAGCTCCGCAATGAAGTCTCCTCGCTGTCCAAATCGAATCCCGGGCTCTAGCGTCGGCTTCATCGGAAAAATGGGCGGGCTAGGTCATCGACTACGATGCCGAAGATGATCTACGTCGAGGCAACACAAGATCAAGCTCCCACTTCACCAAGTCATGAAACTTGTGAAGAAAACACCCTATACTACTTGGCAAGAGGTAGAGGATGAAGAAATAGGAGGTGGGTTCACTTTAGAATTGGATTTCTCACTCTTTTCATCAAATCACCATTGATGGTTCAAGCTTTTCTTCTTTGTAAAGATGAAGAAGAAGAAGAAGATGAATATGATAAGTCCTTTTTAAAAAGAAAACAATATGATACTTATCATGTATTCAACCATGGTTTAGTGTGGAAATTTAACTAAGGTTAGATCAATGGTTAGGGTTAGAGAAGAGACAAGAATGGTGGACTTGTTCAAAGCTTCAAGAAGCTTCAACAAGCAAACAAAACAAGCCACCATTATCTTTTCTTCTTTTCTAAAATAAATAAATAAATAAATAGATAAGAAAAAGAAAACCCTAACCATTACACAACCATGGTTTAATCTTTACACAAACCCAAGTGAGCATGTATCATCAAACATGATACAATCTTGTGCACAAAAATATATCACATATACAATGTGCACATGCAAGTGAGAAAAACCATTTAAAGTGAACCAATACTAGTTAATGCAAAGTAATATATCAAATATATAATTATGCATTAAATCATTAAATCAACACTTGATTTAACGATCCGGTCATATCGCATATGACCGACTAATATTCAATGTATCGGCTTATCGAATCAATCCTTGATTCGATAACTAGGTTATATCGCATACAACCAATCGATACATTCATCATGAGAATAGAATACGGTATCACATACACGCATTATTCTCGGTCCTGCACATATCTCATATGCGCTCCTATTTCATTTCGCTTGAGCCAGGAAACCTCTGTGTAGGACTCTAAAGACTCGTCAATATGCCGGCAGCAGGTGATGATCATATCAAACACCCACAAGCCGCAAGCGGTCTGCTAAACGTAACGGCCACCCGGGTATTGAGCGATCAGAAGATCGACGAGCAAGCCCGCTCACACTCCTGTGAATCCAACCAGTAACACTTACCGTACAGTCCGGTCTGATCGTCTGATATGTCGCATATCTCGCCTAGGGGTGGTAAACGTCAGACCCCAATAGCTTGATAAGTCGTGTCGATATGAGTTCTATAACAATTCGAGATACTACTGGTAACACTTACCAGTAAATCTCAGCAACCCTGGCCAGGGATTTCCGGTTATAGCCAATCGAACACAGCGCAACATCAACCCCCTATACCGGGGGAGACGAATCCCCTCCTATCGCTCATTGCCTCCATGTGACTCGGGACTGTACCCAAAAACCACCGTTTTGCACGCCCTCTTGGACGTGGTAAGGTGAAAATCAAAGCACAGTGGGAACCACACAAAACTCTATGACGATCTCGGGTCAACAGACTACTCTGTACCAGTGTCACCAGAGAACTGCCATCTGACGTAAGGTATAATACCATCTGGGAGTTCTCGGCGAGTCCGTCCAGTGTACCCAGTCTCCACTGAGCACCCGTATATCATCTCTGATGTCAAACACCAATGGATATGGGATCATCCATCGCCCATCTGTATGGGTCGAGAAGGTATACGCTAGTCTACACTGGTATATCGATGCCCCGTCTCGATACACCCACGACTAGGGACCTTGAAGGATGTACTTATGGACTACCATGTCCCCACTAGTATGATCCGCGTCATAGTCCAGGTAGTCAAGTACACATCCTAAGGGCTTTACCAACATGTAATAGAGAAACAATCAGTATACACGTTAAGGTAAAGAGTAACCAGATAGCATACTATCATGTCGAGCAAGAAAGTCCTCCCTATATATGTCCAAGCATCCACTACAATATACATCCTATGTATAGCAATGGCCTCTAGGGCATACATATAACTAACAGGTGGAACAACCTCCTGCCTCCGTGCTCGAATGGCCTCAACTAACAACCCCACCATCTGGCACAAATCCTGCATTCTGGCCCCTAGCATAGCAATATGGTCTGTCGAAGGTAGATCCATCTGCTCCTGCACAATGGGCATACCGCTCGGGTCAGTCCTCGTCTCGGACGAGTCAACTCTGATCTCGGCCCTCGTGGCCGCTCTCTACGCCCTCGTAATGTTCGGCGGCATAAAAGCTGGGAATGGAAACAGGATTCGATAAGAACACATAAATCGAATCTCAAGGATGTATATAATCACGGAAGGAATTTCAAGCAATAAGTCCTAAGGTCACTTAGGTGGAGTACCGTGTCGTAAGTATGCCGCGGAACATACACACGCTACGTTACTCTTCTTAAGCTACCAACTCAATCATACCAAGGTCATGCAACACTACGAAAGGTAAAACATATTGCTCTGATACCAACTTTGTCACGACCCAAAATTAGGCACATAACCGGCACTTAGACTACGTAACGTCAACAGGCGTAACACAATTTAAGTAAGCCGAAAGCCCAACAATCTAAACCATTACAAGAAATAAAGGATAGAAACACTTTTTTTTTTTAAATCTCAAGTAAGAACTTAAAGCTAAATGTTTTTTTTCATAAAAGTTTCGGCAGCACCTCCTTTGCAAAAACTAGCCCCGAAATGGGTACAAACATATGATATAAGTAAAGCATCCCCAAACGGGAGCAAATCTCGCCCAAAGGCGGAAACAACCACCACAACAGATATACGACGCCGTAGCGAAGAAATGAGATAATCCACATAAATAAAGGCCGGCTCACACTTGCATGTCAACCAGAGTCATAAGAATATACAACATCGATCCTCACAACTCGTCTCTAAGTCAATACATGAAGGTGGTAGATGGAGAGTACTAGATACAAAAGATATACAACGACATCATCCGATAACCGCAACCCACCTATGACAAAAGGCCTTACAGCCAACCGTAGCGGTATCCGTAAAAGTAGAGATAAAAAGGCGCCCTGCCGCGACTACCCTGATGATCAGATCTGCAAAACACTGTGGCATAATGGGGGTGAGTTGCCAACTCGTGAATAGTAGATAACATCATACTGTAATCGCAAGTATGCACTAACAGCGATAATTTATCACATGTAATCTGATAGCATAAGTATGGCAATATGAATATGCAACTATCATGATCAAGGTACACCACCAGGGTAGTATATCTACATGAATCAAATGCATATCAAATAAATCCTGATTTGTGGGATAAATAATAAAACCTCATGCAAAAATCATCAGCACGGGAAAACCCCAGTGTCCCTCACTGACACATCAAATCCTAAAATCCACAGGAACCACATCCTCAGATTAGCCCTCATATCCTGTAAGTCTCATAGAACCTGAGTGTCTAACATGGACACCCGAAACATCATGAAAACATATTCCTGTATATATATATATATATATATATATATATATATATATATATGTATGTATGTATATATGTGTGTCCCTCAACGACACATCAAAATCTTGGAATCTGAGTGTTCAATATCGAAACTCGAAACATCATGAAACCCGTGTCCAGCATCGACACGTAAATACTCATCTGTCAGGCGCCGTCACCACGACTGGACCTGATGTCATGTCCGTACATAACTCCGGTCGGTATCCCCACGATAACCGCCGAGTCCAAATACTATCACCGGTAGGTACTAGCCCGCCTGCCAGGCTCATCGTCTATACCACGAAAATCACCACTTGCCCCGGGAAACCATACCTGGTCCACCATATACCCACAGACGGTGCCTACCGCTCCTCGAATCGGGTATCTAACACAAGTCTCAGAACCGAGAAAACTCATAGTGGACGCACTGAAATATCATATCAAGAGAAACCAGGTTTTCAAACAATACATGAATTTCTTGAAATACCCCCACGGTTCCCAAATTCATAAATCACATGAAATCCATATCTCAATGCGTAAATCCATAAAATATAATATATGCAACATAAAAAAGTAATATGAGTATATCAAGGAAACCACTATTTAAATGTATCAAGTTATTAAATATATCATGCAGTTCCTAATTTCTCCAAAATCCACCGCAACATTATATAAGGGTGAACATGTAACTATAGAAAGATATGAGTATATACCTATCAAGAATGATGTAATACCATATAGGTATATGTGTAGCTATATCAAGGTATATGGGTGTACATGTAAATATGTATGCATGATGTACATGTAGCTATATCTCATATGTGTATACACCTGTCAATAATAATGCAATACCCTCGAGGTATATGTGTAGCATGTAGCAAGGTATGTGTATATACATGTAGCTATGTATGTTAGTTGTATGTATGCCCTAGAGGCCATTATTGTACATGAGATGTATGTTATAGTGGATGCTTGGACATATATAGGGAGGACTTTCTTGCTCGACATGATACTACGCTATCTGGTTTCTCTTTATCTTAACATGTACGCTTACTGTCTCTCTGTTACATGTTGATAAAACCCTTAGGATGTGTACTTGAATTCCATGATTATGATGCGGATCATAATAGTGGTGTCACGCCCCGCTTCCCAGTGTTCGGGAAGAGGACGCGACGAAGCCGCTACGTATTTACTGTGAAGTAAATTCGCTAAGCGAATTTAAGCAATATAAAAGTAAATGCACAAGAGACAAGATATAATAAAACAGCAACTTTATTTATTCACATTCTTTCCGTACAATGCATGGAAATGTAAATACATCTAGAAGAAAGCAATGCCTAAACAATGGCATAACAGAAAAGGAAAGGTACTGAAATAAAAGTGTACAATGAACTAAATGTTGGAGATAGTGCCCTCAGAGTCAATTATTAGGTCACAGGTACGTGATTGCAATGATTGATGGAGGACCTATCCCGGTAGGACAGTCTTACTCGAGATGATAGTATGCTATCTGGTTTACCTTTATCATCGTGTACTGCTTCAGGTGACCTGACAAGTCGCTATTACACGTTGGTAGAGCCCCTAGGATTCTTGCTTGACCACCAGCAGTATGAGGGCGATCATATAAGTGGGAGCTGGGGGTCTATAAGCATATCCTTAAATGGTCCCTAGTCGTGAGAGTTTCGAGACAGGGCATCGATACTCCAGAGTAGACTAGTGTATACAGTCGAGACCCCGACGAGGGGCGGTGGCCGGTCTCACAAGCCACTGGTGTCAGTTGGATCACCTAAGATGTATACAGGTGCTCATTGGGTTATGAGTACACCGGACAGGACTCGCCGGGAACATGCTAGTTGGTAATATACCAGACGTCAGATGGCAGTTCCCTGGTGACATGTGTACAGGTTAGTTCATCGACCTGGGGATCGTCATTTGTCTCGTGTGAGTTCCCACTGTACTTTAATTACTACCCTACCACGGCTCAAAGGAGTCGTGCAAACAGGTTTTAGTTGGGTACAGTCCCGAGCCACATGGAGGCAGTGAGCGTATCTTCACGGGTTCGTCTATCCCGGTATTGGGGGTGAGGTCGCGCTGTGTCTAGGAGAGCCATTACACGAAGCCCTCGGCCGAGGCAAGGAGATTTACTGGTAGGTATTCCAGTAGTATCTCAGGGTGTTCTGGGCTACACTCCGACACGACTTGTACCGCTTTTGGGGGTCTGACTTTTACCAACCCCCTAGGCCCGCCATGCGATGCACATAGACGAACGGACCGGACTGTACGGATATTGTCACTGACAGGCTCAGTAGGGTTGTCAGGCTGAGTTCGCTTACAGACATCCCTTTTAGTCAGTACCTGGTATCCCGTTACGTATTGGCTTATACCTCTGACGTGCTAGTGGTTAAATCCACAACCAAGGAGTTGACGAGTCTTTAGAGTCCCCCACATTCTGTTACTCAGCTTTCGGGCGAAAGGCTGTAGAGACCGTATGGAGATATGGCAAGGTCCGATCAGATACGTGCGGTATTGCACGGATCAGGATCGAACAGTTTGTACTAGAGGCCGTATGGATATATGGCAGGGTTCGATCAGATACGTGCGGTATTGCACGGATCAGGATCGAACAGATATTACTAGCCGGTTTTGGTATAAGCCGGATCCTAGTATAGTACAGTGTAGATTTTGTCTCATTGCATTTGTATTTCGGTTGAAATACAGATGCGGGTGTGTATGCACAGTATCGGGGTTTTCCTGTAATTTATTACGGGACCAGTTTTCTGGAGTTGCCAGTTTGCTTTCCGTTTCGGCCAATTTCCTTTGTATCGTTCATTGGCCGAAGATTGGTGGAGGAGGGCTTATTTGCATTGTTGCAAATAAGTGGTTGTGGAGGGGGTCTTTGCATTTTTGTTTTATCATGATGGTTTCATGATGGAGCCCATCCCTTGACCTTCCATGCTTCATGATGGCTTGACTTTTGCTTTCATGGTTGTTGATTGAGTGTTGGGTTTTTGTGGTGATCATTTGACTTTTCATCATCACTCACTTTCCACCCACCCCCTTGTCTTTGTTCTTTCTCTCTCCAATCACACATGGGGGGGGAGGGCCATTCCTTGAGAATGGATGGGATTCATTTTCATGAGGTGTGGGATTTTTGTATCTTGAGCTTTGAGAAATCCCTACAACTCCCTCTCCAAAAGTTCACTTTTTCCTCCACCATATGGCAATTCCATAACCCCAAAAAATGAGACATGGATCTCTACACTACTTTCTACAGTACATCTTGGGCATGTCGAGTAGCCAGCTTCGTGCCCGAGTTGCCTCGATATTGAGGTGGGAGCCCGTAAACGATGTAGGCAATGTGGCGCACTTCCGGCGACGAGGAGGAGACGGGACATTCCGCAGGAGATCAGGACGATGACGAGAAGACCGGAGGACTTGGATCGTCGGTATATCTCTATTCCCTTTCTTGTAGTTAGCTAGGACTAATTAATGGTTCGATCCGGGTATTAGTGCGCGGCGGTTTGCCAGTTCAAGAAAAATTAAAGTTTATCACCGCTTCCGCATTTGGCCGTCGGATTGACGGCCGGGGCGCCGCCGTGCACTTACAGTGGTATCAGAGCCTCGCCATTAACTTAGTCTAGCTTGGTTTAATGTGTTTTGCATTTCCGATCGACCAAAATTCCAAAATCTACATTTTTCAAAGCGACAGTTTTCTGTTGAAATTTTTTGGTCTCCAAAAATTTTTCAGGTTGTATAAAATTGAAGTACTGGAGACCACTAGGCTACTGTAGAAATTCTACAGGGTGAATCGACAGTGGAGGCGCAGAACCGCGGCCAAAACCCCATTTGGGCCGCGTTTCCGCCGCGCGCTGTGGAGATCCCTGCACCAAATTCCTACAGTGTCTTTGTGGGCTTAAAATATGGGTTTTGGAATATTAATTTTGGGCCCAGAATTTCCTGATCTGCTACAGTAATGCTTGGGGGCCCACTTGTTAAAATTTGATTGATCGGATATTTTAAACACATTATTTCACAGTATTTACATTATATCTGCGACCGTGAATGTCACTTGATCGGTAAATCCGGCTAACTGCTATAGCCCGGTTAGACGGATTTGCGAACGTGACTTTCACGTTGATGTTCTGTTTTTGCTGTGATGTTGCGGATCGGTCGTGGGGATAGCCTGGATGCAATGCTAGTACAGTTGTGGTTGTATTATGTACATTTGATATTGCGGGGCGAGCGTCCGACATGTGGACTGCCGTCACTGCCTGTTTGTATTATTATTTTGGGGCACGGCCAGGTTGCGGTCGATGTACCCGTTGTATGTATATTTTACTTTCTGTACTAGGATTACCCCGCGGAGGGGTGCACGGATAGCCGGGTTCTAGAGGGCAACAAGCCCGCATCTCATGGCATTGAGACGGAGGGGGCTTCACTCTAGGATTGGCGGGCTATTCGCTGCACTCGTAGGGGGTACAGGTTGACCCAGGAGGGGTGCCCAAGTTACCGGATTCCGTGAAGTGCTGGGTGGTCCATTCACGGCGCTGAAGGGGGCTGCCTCGCTTCAGGTTTTGGCGGGTGACTTGCCGCGCCCGTAGGGGTCTAGGATTTCATTGCGCAGGCTATCCACACGACCAGGGGAACGTCGGGTTTCAGCAGTGGCTCCGTGAAACCCGGGGATCCCAGATATCTGTATTGTTTCTGTGATGCTGTACATTTTCTGTGATGTTGCATTTTTATCACGCCTTGAGCGAATATAATATATTGGTATATATATTAGTAGATGTTCTATATGTTTTGCATCCGCGCTAGTCCAGTCCCCGCTCTGTCGTTAGTTAGCTAACCTAACGGGTAATGACGGGACCCAGTGGCGAATGCGGATGGCATATGCGTACATCAGTATATTTTCGTTCTTTTTGGTGTGATCAATTGATGGGACTGCGTTGATTCGGATCAACGCAAGTTAAAAACAAACCTAATCTGATGTTGTTGGAACACCTTTTCAAAAAGCTGTTATTGCAAGGATGTTCACTTTTGTTTTGCATCGTGATATTCAGCTAGAATATCCTGCTCCTCAGTCGACGAGGCAAGGGCCGAGATCCCTTCACCGGGAGTGACCCCTTGGACAAAAAGTTTGCGTCAGGGCAATAACTTCACTATAGCCGATTACTTTTGCTTTGCACCGTGGTATTCAGTTGGAATATCCTGCACCTCATTCTACGGGGAAAGAGCCGAGATCCCTTCACCGGGAGTGACCTCTTTAGCAACGGTTTTCGTCACTATATTTTCAAAAAGCTATCACTTCCTTCAACGATATCAAGTTCTTTACGTTAAAGGTTTTCGCCAGAAACCATTCGTAGCCCTCCGTCGTTTCAGACGGGTAGCACGTGGTATTCATGCTATGTTTGTTGGCATTCGTCAAGGCATAGTGTATGGTAGCTGCTTGTTGCCTTTCTGCAGCATAGATAGATGCGTTGGTTTGGGACAGTCGTATAGCCTTGTTGGCCTTCGTCAAGGGCTTGTGCGGGTGGGTTCAAATCAACCTGGAGAATGACGGGTAGAACTTGACATGTGACTTATGATTTGTTGGCCTTCGTCAAGGTCATAAGAGCATGGGGCAGAAATCACATTGGGAGTTTCAAAAGAACTGAAACTTGCCAGATATGCGCATACCTTCTGGAGTGTGATGACGTGAGCGGATTCCGTCACGTTATCATGCGATGATAGTTGGATCCCGATTCCCACTGATGAGTTAGTTTACTCCTCGGGTGATCCCGAATAATTCTTCTTTCAGGTTTGGAGGAGAATTTGAGCAACAGTGGGAGGTTTCCAGATTAGATAAATTGGTAACCATTCTGATCTAGGTTAGAGTGCACGCTGAGTGTTTCTTTTCTCTCTCTCTTTGGCAGCGACCATTGACCCGACCCTAAGACTATGACTCAGTGACCAAATTAACCGAACCTTCTTGACACCGGCTTTTGGATTGTCAGAGTTGCAAACCTCATTGCCACTCCTGCTTTTACCCTTTTCTCCAGGACACCCCGTATTACTACGAACGTCCACTTCCATTGGACAAAACCATCGTATGGTTAGATACGAACTCGAAGGAATTTATTCGAGGATGGTTTCAGGTTCTGGAGAAAACGGATAGGATTATTCAGTTGTCTTTTCCTTTTACCTTCTCTCAGGTTGCGAGTACTCCTTGGTTTAGGAGATAGTACACCTATTACGCAAATTGGATAGTCTTCTTCCAAACCATAGGCAGGTGCCAACCGGTAGGGAATGAAGAAAACCAATTAGCCTAACGATGGTGTACAGAAGGTATTAAATTAAGACAAAGCAAGGGATTAGTGAGAGGGCAAAATAAATTGTAACAGATATTCACGACCAAACCAAGTATTCCTTCGCCAATCCTAAATCACCTTTGTATTTCTCCAGGACACTCCGTATCACTACGAAGATCCACAGTTTATTGGATACTCCATCGTATGGTTATATACGAACTCGAAAGGAACTTGTTCCAGTTCGGGGATGGATTATGGTTCTGGAGGAATAGGAATTAAGTTCATTCGGTTGTCTTTTATCCTCACCTTCTCTCGCATTGCGAGTGTTCCTAGGATTAGGACAGTACACCCATTATGCTTATTGGATAGTCTTCTTCCAAACCATAGGCTGGTGCCGAACGGTAGGGAAGGAAGAAAACCATTTGGCGTAAGGGGTGTGCAGAAGGTAATGACTAAAGACATATAAAGGGATTTTGAGAGGTGGCAAAGAATTATACGGTTACAGTCGAGAATCTGGAAGAGGCATTACTAGGAATACCGGGATACCCCATCGAAACATTTCAATGTTTCAGTCTCACTGTGTACTGTTAAAAGAAAACTGATTTCCCGATTAGATACTTACTCCAGGGTATGTATTTACCAGGTACGATTCTCACATCTGTATGGTTTTACAGATGATGAGTGGGAGTAGGTTATTGGGAATTGGATGATTATCCTTATTATATCAGGATTCGTTGTAATCGGTGATATTTGAGGAAATCACCTGGGCTGTTTGCCGGTCGGCAAATATTTGGTTTTGAATATCCGCTGTTATGCACCAATTTCAAATTGATATATCTGTACGTCTATTTTCATAGAGTGAGATATACCTTTTGAAATTATGTCTATGACATTTACTTATATCAGTGGATGGTTAGGTAAGGAGCATTAAACAGCGGTGTAATTCTTCTTAACCTTAAGTACAGTTTTCAACCTACGACACACAGTGAGTGAGTTATCAGACTCAAGGGACTTGTACAGAGTATTGTATGATGTCCAGGATCCATCAGGACAGAGGGGTTGGTCCTCGTACTATATTCGGTTTACTTATGACTTCTCTAGTTTTTAGACAGGTGTTTCGTGGAGACACAGGGTCCGAATTTGGAGAAGTTATAGGTATTTGAATATAGTAGAGAACCAGGTGTAGCAAGTATCGGGATTCTTCAAAGTGATCGAAGATGTAGATACTTGTATATGGTATTCAGTTGATAGTAGTGATTAAGAGAAATTGCTTCTCTTTCAGGTTACTCATAATTGGAAGCATTCCTAAGTTGAGTAACGCTGATTGGCCTCCTTCCATTTAGTTGACATGCACTGGAGACAGCTGCATGATTTGAATCTGGTTCAATTAAATCAGTGCCTCTGGTTCTATATTGGATATAGAACAGTTCATATCTTAACGATGTTAAGGTACGGGGAGTTGTCCGGTTTATGATTAAAACCAGACACTGGACAACTCAAGGCACGTTTCTGTAATGGCTGTTTGTGGGTTGACCCAGGCTATGACGAGGGTTGACTTTCTACCATCTGGATGAACAATAGCGATATTGTTCTAGACTCGCCACAGTTTTATTAAAAATGGATTTTTTCAGAAAACAGTAGTGGGAGTATGGTAGAACTGGAAGTAATTCCAGAACCACAAACGATTACTGAAGATTTCATAGGAACCTAAAGATTCAATCTGGTTTGACATTCCATTGGCCACTCCGCAGATGCGGTGGGTAACTTCAGGCACTCGAGAGGTACTACGGTAGCCTCAAGGACGGTGACAGGGAAGTTCTTGTTTACCCACAATTACCATTGCTGTTGTTCCAGGCTGCGAGACCCGGCGGGAGGATGAGTATAGCGTCGTTCTAAACTAGTTTTAGAAGTGTACGTCTATATGACTCTGCCAGAGGGTTGTCGTAGTCAGTGGGAGCAGCGGAAGCATTGGTGGACAGGTAGCTTATGTCTATTTATAGACTAAAGCAGATGTAGCGGAGATAGATCATCTATTTCTGACGTGACGGTCATGGGTTTGACTTCATCAGAATAGGGGATGGATCTGTTCAGAAGGTAGTAGGGTGTGATATCCTGGTATTTGGATGACATACACAGAATAGGAAAAGAAACTCCTATACTACGATCGGTTATACTTTGGTCGTCACACACTGTTTTCTCAACACAGGACTTGGATATTATATCAGACATACTAGTTACTAGATCTATGGTTTTAGATCTAGATTTGGGTGGTTTCCCAATCAGGGTACTTTGACAGCATTCTAAGAGTATTTAGAATGGTTGACTCCTGGCACGGTATTATACCTGCAGGTGATGGAGTCACCCTCTCTAAAGGTGTCTTATAGACTAAAGTAGAGAGGGATGTGCATGATTGGCATATCACTTGCTTAGGCAATTGAGTCAATCATGAGATGTCAAGTACCACACCAGATGTTGTTCTTGCACTAGATGCAATAAGTTGACATTAATCCAATCCTGGAGAAGCAGTCGGAAGCAGTTATAGAACATAAGTGAATGTTCTAGGGATATGATAACGATAGCCTCATACAGGAGACAGTTATCATTCCAGGCTTCCAAAGTGACATGGACGACAAGGAGGTTGTCAGAGTTATAGTTTTCCTTCTGATGAGGGGCAGTATTTTGGACAGGTGGTCCAAGGCAATACTGAGGGAGGCATGGCGCAGGATACTGATTAAGTTCAGTTGACGATACAGTCTAAGAAGTTTGGATTTGGAGTTCATCTATGAGCTATGTCCCATCAGACATCCAGACACATTCTAAGACAGGTATTGCTCATTTCGGGAGATGGCTTTCTCCGCGAACATGAGATTTAGAGAGACATAGAAAGAAACAACAAGGCGGATCCACTCACTAAGGCTATTCCTTGCAATAGTTTCGCAAACGAGCTTTGTGAGACTGACTAGTAGAGGAGTTGGGTGTTCGATATCACACGGGCTGTGAGTATGCGACATCGCAATAATTAGCCTTGAGTGCAAGTGGGAGATTGTTGGAGATAGTGCCCTCAGAGTCAATTATTAGGTCACAGGTACGTGATTGCAATGATTGATGGAGGACCTATCCCGGTAGGACAGTCTTACTCGAGATGATAGTATGCTATCTGGTTTACCTTTATCATCGTGTACTGCTTCAGGTGACCTGACAAGTCGCTATTACACGTTGGTAGAGCCCCTAGGATTCTTGCTTGACCACCAGCAGTATGAGGGCGATCATATAAGTGGGAGCTGGGGGTCTATAAGCATATCCTTAAATGGTCCCTAGTCGTGAGAGTTTCGAGACAAGGCATCGATACTCCAGAGTAGACTAGTGTATACAGTCGAGACCCCGACGAGGGGCGGTGGCCGGTCTCACAAGCCACTGGTGTTAGTTGGATCACCTAAGATGTATACAGGTGCTCATTGGGTTATGAGTACACCGGACAGGACTCGCCGGGAACATGCTAGTTGGTAATATACCAGACGTCAGATGGCAGTTCCCTGGTGACATGTGTACAGGTTAGTTCATCGACCTGGGGATCATCATGTGTCTCGTGTGAGTTCCCACTGTACTTTGATTACTACCCTACCACGGCTCAAAGGAGTCGTGCAAACAGGTTTTAGTTGGGTACAGTCCCGAGCCACATGGAGGCAGTGAGCGTATCTTCAGGGGTTCGTCTCTCCCGGTATTGGGGGTGAGGTCGCGCTGTGTCTAGGAAAGCCATTATACGAAGCCCTCGGCCGAGGCAAGGAGATTTACTGGTAGGTATTCCAGTAGTATCTCAGGGTGTTCTGGGCTACACTCCGACACGACTTGTACCGCTTTTGGGGGTCTGACTTTTACCAACCCCCTAGGCCCGCCATGCGATGCTCATAGATGAACGGACCGGACTGTACGGATATTGTCACTGACAGGCTCAGTAGGGTTGTCAGGCTGAGTTCGCTCACAGACATCCCTTTTAGTCAGTACCTGGTAGCCCGTTACTTATTAGCTTATACCTCTGACGTGCTAGTAGTTAAATCTACAACCAAGGTGTTGACGAGTCTTTAGAGTCCCCCACATTCTGTTACTCAGCTTTCGGGCGAAAGGCTGTAGAGACCGTATGGAGATATGGCAAGGTCCGATCAGATACGTGCGGTATTGCACGGATCAGGATCGGACAGTTTGTACTAGAGGCCGTATGGATATATGGCAGGGTTCGATCAGCTACGTGCGGTATTGCACGGATCAGGATCGAACAGATATTACTAGCCGGTTTTGGTATAAGCCGGATCCTAGTATAGTACAGTGTAGATTTTGTCTCATTGCATTTGTATTTCGGTTGAAATACAGATGCGGGTGTGTATGCACAGTATCGGGGTTTTCCTGTAATTTATTACGGGACCAGTTTTCTGGAGTTGCCAGTTTGCTTTCCGTTTCGGCCAATTTCCTTTGTATCGTTCATTGGCCGAAAATTGGTGGAGGAGGGCTTATTTGCATTGTTGCAAATAAGTGGTTGTGGAGGGGGTCTTTGCATTTTTGTTTTATCATGATGGTTTCATGATGGAGCCCATCCCTTGACCTTCCATGCTTCATGATGGCTTGACTTTTGCTTTCATGGTTGTTGATTGAGTGTTGGGTTTTTGTGGTGATCATTTGACTTTTCATCATCACTCACTTTCCACCCACCCCCTTGTCTTTGTTCTTTCTCTCTCCAATCACACATGGGGGGGGCCGGCCATTCCTTGAGAATGGATGGGATTCATTTTCATGAGGTGTGGGATTTTTTTATCTTGAGCTTTGAGAAATCCCTACAACTCCCTCTCCAAAAGTTCACTTTTTCCTCCACCATATGGCAATTCCATAACCCCAAAAAATGAGACATGGATCTCTACACTACTTTCTACAGTAAATCTGGGCACGTCGAGTAGCCAGCTTCGTGCCCGAGTTGCCTCGGCATTGAGGTGGGAGCCCGTAAACGATGTAGGCAATGTGGTGCACTTCCGGCGACGAGGAGGAGACGGGACATTCCGCAGGAGATCGGGACGATGACGAGAAGACCGGAGGACTTGGATCGTCGGTATATCTCTATTCCCTTTCTTGTAGTTAGCTAGGACTAATTAATGGTTCGATCCGGGTATTAGTGCGCGGCGGTTTGCCAGTTCAAGAAAAATTAAAGTTTATCACCGCTTCCGCATTTGGCCGTCGGATTGACGGCCGGGGCGCCGCCGTGCACTTACACTAAAGCTCTGGGTCTTCAACGAAATGGTCCAAGTCTTCAGCGCTGGGCTCGATCTCTGACGTGTCCAGGTCACCTGACGACATTCAAAGAAGAAAAAAGAGAATGTCGTCAGCGAACAGATCGCTCGGTAAGTCCCAAAGATAAGGAAGAAAAAGAATAGACAGAATAAGAAGGTAGCTTTTAAGTTGTATTATATTGTTTTAGTGTTAACGCTGTTGTTTATAGCTTGGTACAGAAGGATGCCAGTGCATACGAGAGGAGTCTCTATATGCTTGAGATTAGGGCAAACTGAAAGTACAAAGGTCCATCGATAATACCACGGAACAACGACATGGATGTAATTACGTCTTAATCTTACAGTCCCGTGCCACCTTTAACACCTTCTGTACCAATCTACCGCTTAAACCCCGAGATGTCTTGATTATATTGTTTGTATTGTATTGCAACTTGTATTTTATTGTAATATAGATTGTATAATGGGATGACTTGTCGAAACCATGATATCAGTAAATGGATGTAATTGTAGAATCATGGATGTAACTGGAGAATCAAGTAAATGGAAGTATATCCATAGTTCGGTTCAGTCAATATAGATTGAATGGATTCATGTTGAATTGTAATATTGTAGATTTCAGATTGTAGATTGTAGATTGTACTTGAATCATATTCAAGTTAGATTATTAACGAGACTCGGTCTGAGTCAGATAATTAGAAAAGTAAATTGAAGTCCTGATGGTTTTGATGTTATCGGTAACCGCTGCACATGGACGGCTGGATTTGTGTCTTTTTCAAAGACGATTACCGTATTGATAACACCGTTGTTAAGTTATCTACCTTAGATAGGCAAGCACCCACTTTTTCGGCTCCCTGAGGCTCAAGAGATTGAACCGCTTAAACCTATGTTTACTAGGGTCCTTAAGATAATTTATAGAACTTGAGGGGGTTTTATGTAAAAATACTTTTGTATAGTTTTTAAAATACTCCCTAAGTATTTAGTTATCGTCTTTAGAGTTATCATGAATGTATATTTTATAATTGTGATATTTCTAGTGAAAATATCCTAAATTCATAATAAAGGGATTTATTTGTAAAATTGACCTGTATGGAATTCATGGTATATTAATGTAAAGTGATTCTTGTGATTTTTGAAAAGAGTTGGAATATTTATATTATCACAAAATAGATATTTTAATTATATATATATATATATTTATATTTATATAAAAATATTTTTTTAATATATATTATATTTCTAGAAATCTCATTTTCTTAAGATTTTGTATTTTGTAAATCTTTCGAGACCGAATGCTCCTTGCGGAGATCTGCATCTCGCGCTACTAAGCCCACGGATGTGCGATAATCCGCACCATCCCAGTCGGCTTCTCCAAATTAGGTTGTAGTGGCGCTTTGCAAAGATTTGTGTAAAATACTTAATCCTTTAGAAAATGGTTTTATTAATTGATGGTATTTATTTGTAATGGTTCGTTTCCCATATTCTATATTCCCAAAAAGTATTGTGCTATGTTTCATGAGTGTTGTGAGGAGATAGGTCATTACCTCATGATCTACTTAAAGGTATAGCATGATTATGATGGTTTAAATGTCTAAATGAAACTATATGGTATTTTAATAAAAAAGTACGGTAAAATTGAAATAGCAATTTCTTTTGATATAGAACTTTTTCAATATGATTAGTTAGTGTTTAATAGTCAACATGAAGTGGTTTAACAAGATTGTATTAAGAAAATGTTGGATTTAGAGAAAGAACCGAATCGGAAACCGGATTTACTATGTTTCCGTCGGGTTTTGGAATTTAGTATCTTTAGAAAAGATTAGAGAAGGGAAATTGGGACATAAGGGTTTCAAGGTTAGATGAGTGGAATAGGGAGACGTAGGCTTCACCGGTGCATCGTTTCGTCGCCCGGAGTTCCTAGAATTGTCGCCGGAAAATTCGCCTCTTTGCTCACTTTCAAAACACACTAGGGTTCTAGGAATTTCTTGAGAGTTGGCTCAGAATTTTGGGATGAGGGGGTAGTGTTTAGGAGTGGTATTTATAGGGTTAGGCTAGGGTTAGGGTAGATAAAGAGTTTAATTAAAAAAATATATTAAAATATATTAAAAGTGGAGTAAATGGGGTTTTAAAAGTGCTCTGGAAATGGTCTCAGGAATAAATTTTGCAGGTGTACAGGGGAGACCAAAAGACACATTTTTCATGTTGGGGTCGTCGCCGGAATCTGCCGACTCGGCCGTGACTCGGTCGGAGGCCTGAGTCGGCCGAGTCGAGACCAAGTTGGCCGATTTCCGGCCGTGTCAGGCGGCCGGAATCCCCCGACGGTTCATCTATCCTCTGGCAATGTTACATTTTTGGGTGCAGTGGGGTTTTTGTGAGATATGCACGTGTAAACCCTTGGTATTCTAAAAGTTTAAAAAAATCAATATTAAAAATAATGTGGGGTATGGGATTTGAACTCTGGTGGCTTAGTTCAGCAGTGCAAGGTATTACCAATGAGCTACAAGCTCCTTCTTGTAATTAATTACCAAAACAAGTATTTAACTTGTGCTCAGGCAAAAGTACCCCTTTCTTTAAATTTTGAAAAAATTGCACAGAAAGTTGTACATGGAATTTAGGGTTGTTACATTCTACCCTCCCTAAAAAATTTCGTTCTCGAAATTTGTAAAAGGAAAGTGTAACAGATTCAAGGAAAGTTTGGTGACAGTAGTACTGATAGTGTATGAAAAATAACAAGGTGGTGTAAGGGTTTAAAAATATGAAAGAGACTTAGAAGTGTTACCTTGGTCAACTTTCTTGGCTTCTACGGCTGCTAAGGTGTAAGCTTGGCATCTCGGCACATTTTTCTGTGTATGCCGGTGACTTGATGCCTGACTGGGTAGAGGTGGTCCATGTGTAGGTGGTGCTGGGGGTGCAAGACGAGTTGCAGGAGCCTGGATAGCTGGCCGCTGCAGGTAGTTGGAGGGTGTGTGAGCTGAGTTGTGTCTATAGGGACAGTTTCAAATTCTATGATCGGATGCGCCACAAACTAGGCACAGGCCTTTTGCGCGCCTACAGTCCTTCCACAAGTGTCCCTTTCTCCTACAGTAGCAGCAGAAGTCTGGACTCGACTAGTTAATTGCTTCTTTCTATCTCTTGGGTTCAGAAGGTTGTATAAGGTAGGCTCCTCCTGCCATCTGGGTGGCAGAGCGCTTTATACCGGTTGCTTCTGCTTCTGATCGGTTCACTAATATAGCAGTCTGCTGCTGCAGTCCAACCAGGAGACTTCGGATTTCCTCAAGCAGAACCGTCTGCTCGTTGAGCGGAGCAGGGACGGTATATTTGATTGGTAGTGGAGGTGGAGTCTTGTTGAAGTTGGTGCTGGTGTTGTTTGGGGAATCCGTAATCTTGAATGAAAAATTTAGGTTAGGACAGATTCAAAGTATATGATTCAAGGAATATGAAATGATAAGATTCAAGGAACATAATTGTAAAGAATGTTTTAGTTGCTGGTTCTTGTGTTATATTGTTTAGGTTGTTCACGCAGAACAGAATTGCATGGTAGGATTCCATACAACTCTGACCTGCATGGGCCACCAACAAAACTTGTCACACCCCGCTTCTCAGTGTTTGGGCAGAGGACTCGGCAAGGCCGCTACGTATTTACTGTGAAGTAAATACGCTAAGCGTATCTAAGCAATATAAAAGTAAATGTACAAGAGACAAGATATAACAAAACAACAACTTTATTTATTCACATTCTTTCTGTAAAATGCATGGAAATATAAATACATCTGGAAGAAAGCAATGCCTAAATAATGGCATAACAGAAAAGGAAAGGTACTGAAATAAAAGTGTACAATGAACTAAAGCTCTGGGTCTTCAACGAGATGGTCCAAGTCTTCAGCGCTGGGCTCGATCTCTGACGTGTCTAGATCACCTGACGACATTCAAAGAAAAAAGAAGAGAATGTCGTCAGCGAACAGATCGCTCGGTAAGTCCCAAAGATAAGAAAGAAATAGAATAGACAGAATAAGAAGATAGTTTTTAAAGTTGTATTATATTGTTTTAGTGTTAACGTTGTTGTTTATAGTTTGGTACAGAAGGATACCAGTGTATACGAGAAGAGTCTCTATATACTAAAGACTAGGGCAAACTGAAAGTACAAAGCTCCGTCGATAATACCACGGAACAACGGCATGGATGTAATTACGTCTTAATCTTGCAGTCTCGTGCCACCTTTAACACCTTCCGTACCAATCTACCCCTTAAACCTCGAGATGTCTTGATTATATTATTTGTATTGTATTGTAACTTGTATTTTCTTATAATATAGATTATATAATTGGATGACTTGCCGAAACCATGATATCAGTAAATGGATGTAACTGTAGTATCATGGATGTAACTGGAGAATCATGTAAATGGAAGTATATCCATGGTTCGGTTCAGTCAATATAGATTGAATGGATTCATGTTGAATTGCAATATTGTAGATTTCAGATTATAGATTGTAGATTGTATCAGAGGAGGAGCTGGAACTAGCGGCTGAAATTATAAAGAAATGCTTGCCCGTACTAGATGGTTAAGAATTTAAACTAAATTTAACCTTGTCTATTTAGTGCATATTATGGTTTAGCAAAATTTAGTCAATGAATATATGGTTGTGAATTACAATTGGAATGAATAATCTATCGGTCTTTAATTGCATCCCAGTAGCTACCTTCTTTGTACCACGGTGCAGATTCTTTTGATTGATGTTTTGATCCCTGAAAGCTTAAATGCAACTATCATTTGCCTAGTCTATTATGCTTTAGCATCTTTCACACAGCATAAATGAACTAGGATGAAAATAGATACAAATTATTTGGATTTTGTATCTGTATATTGATAAATATGGATGACTCAAAATATGGATATATGAAATGCATCCCTTTTATGCATATGGATACGGATGGGTAGTAGATTGAAATATCCAAATTGATGTCTAATACATTTCTGGAGATACTAGTTCTTGGTACATACGAAGCTGAAGTTTAACTTGCAATGTCGATCAAATTGATTCAAAACAATTATATAATATAATGCAAATTTGAGATCTCATGTATGCATCTCTTTGAATACTATGTGGACCTTTTTTATGCTGTGTGAAGTTTACTTTGTAATACAATTAAATTAATTTGAAAGGTAGTGCATTTGATGATTCATGTTTAGTGATTACCAATGATCACTCACATAGGTTGTTCTTCTAGAATATGTTAAGAAACTTGCTCATGGACTCGGCCCTGTCGATTGTCAGATTTCTCACACTGCTTCGTTCATTGATTTAAAGTCTTTCCACTTATATGATTGCTTGAGAGTGAATAAAGGCACCTCCGAGTCAAAATGGTTGCTGGAAGTTTGTTACCCGTTGTTAGATAAAAGAAATCAATTTTGCTATGAGCATCAATCTTGAATGCAAAATGTTGTATTATAACCAATATATGATACTCGATGATAATATAAAACTTTCATATTCTCATTGATACTCATATATGAAACTCAAAGCGCCACTTAGTCCCCGTCTATTGGTTAACATACGTTCGATGTTCGTCGTGACATAAAACTATACGAAGGTTGTTAAATATCGAACGGTATAGCTCGATACTAACAACCGTCGTGTAGTCTATGTGGCGAGAAGATTTAATCGTATGATAACCGATAGATTTGTCCCGTGTGGACAAATTAGGAATGTATAAAGAAAACAGTTGGGGTCAAAATTTGCACCCAGTTGACCAAGTCAAAGTCAAGGTCAACCCCAAGCCAGGTGGGCCCAAGCCCAAGCAAGTGGGCCAATGCCCAGGTCGAGCCCGAACACGAAGCGTCCGGCCTTCCGCCATACCAGAATAAAAATCATGTAACAAATAATTTTGATGTAATTTTTGTGCATGAATGTTTGCAAAATGGGCATAAAGCCAATTTTTTGTAAGCCCATGGCTTAAATGCAAAAAGAAATGGCACATGGGCCATGGGATGGGCAAAATGCCATTTTGCAAAGCCCAAGGAGCTATATGTAAATATGTAGGCCTATATAAGGCAAAATAATGATGAATAAAAAAAGACCTTTTCCATTCTCTCAAAAACCTAGGGTTTGTGCCTCATTCCCCTTTCTGAGGGTTCCAAACCTTCTTCTTTCTTTTGAATTAAATCAAGAGTTTTACTCTTCCTTTTCCAAAACTAAATAGTGTTTCACCACAAAACCCATAAAGGGGAACTTGGATCTGTCATTAGATCTTAAAAAGAAGAGATCTTTAAAATCTCACATCTCTTGATCTTCAAGATCTGGCCAAACAAAGGAAGAAGAAGGAGACTCATCTCCAGAAACCCCACTTTGGGGAAGAGCTAAGGCTCAAGGGGAGAAGCCCTTCATCAGCTTCAAAACATCCTGAGAGTTTAACTCCATATATATACACATATATATATAATAAATATTTCCTTTCTGAAGCATAGCTTCTGGTTCTGGGACTAAAAGCCCCCTCTTCCTCGCCGGCGCCCAAGCGCTCAAGCGCCAAGCACCCACGTGCCGACATGTGGCGCGCTGGCGCTCGAGCGCCCTGCACTCAAGAGCAAAGCGCCCACGTGTCGACACGTGGCGCGCTATCGCCTCAGCGCCCTGCGCTCAAGCGCAAAGCGCCCACGTGCCGACACGTGGCGTGCTTGCGCTCAAGCGCCCTGCGCTCCAGCGCAAAGCGCCCACGTGTCGACACGTGGCACGCTTGCGCCACAGCGCCCTGCGCTCAAGCGCCCTGCGCTCCAGCGCAAAGCGCCCACGTGTCGACACGTGGCGCGCTTGCGCCACAGCGCCCTGCGCTCAAGCGCGAAGCGCCCACGTGCCGACACGTGGCGCGCTTGCGCCACAGCGCCCTGCGCTCAAGCGCGAAGCGCCCACGTGCCAACACGTGGCGCGCTTGCGCTCAAGCGCCTAGCGCTCAAGCGCGAAGCGCCCACGTGCCGACACGTGGCGCACTTGCGCTCCAGCGCCCTGCGCTCAAGCGCAATGCGCCCACGTGCCGACACGTGGCGCGCCAGCGCTCAAGCGCAAAGCGCCCACTTGCCGACACGTGGCGCGCTAGCGCTCTTGCGCTCAAAGCGCTGGCCCCACGCATCCTTTGGATGTCTTTCCCCTCTTTATATATATATATACATGTATATATATACATATGTATACATATGTACACATACACATACTCTACAATACTTTCCCTCCCAAAAAAAATTTTGGGCCGAGGTGCTGCCCCGCACCCTCCAAGGGGGTTGCTAGCCCCCTTGACCCCCAGCCCGCTATCCGGGTAGCAGTACCCCTGTAAAAACTATGCGTGGCTCCCGGTATATCCATACCCCCCTTTCAAAACACATCACACGCACACTGCACATTGTGTTCGCAACTAGTTTAACCCGTCAATCGGAGGTTCTCTCGCTCCAAAGGTGAGGGGTAATTAACGGCAGCTTAGTCCGCAGCCGCTGGAGATTCGGATCCCCACAATCATTAAACCCCCGTCTACCCTAGGCAGGGGGAATCTGTAGTACGCCTGACAAGCGCGCTCATATTCTCATCTCAATGGGGTGACGAAAAACACCCTACAGATTCTGGCACGCCTCGGTGCGACCTATCTCTCCTCCCATATTTCGGGTTAAACGTTCATGCAAACTCAATCAATATACATACCTATATTTATACTAAAATAATGCTCTTTCATGCAGATTTTCAAGCAATCACATTTCAACGATGTTTCCGAAGATGAACTCGGCTCCCATATCCTACACGATGAAGATGGACTCCAGGACAGTCCTTCCGGCCAGTCTTGGGCGACAGTGGAAGGAGCCGCTGCTACCATTCGGCTCTATTCTGTTCGTGCCAGCGAATGCCATCCCTGCTATTCAAGCCTCAGTGATGGATAAACCAGCCTCATAGGGGAAAAGGCCAAACGTCATGGTCGCGAGGGCACCTCAGTCCAAGCGCAAGTCCGTTTCCGAATGACTCTCCATGGCCCCAGCTGGGGGAAGGCCATCAACATTAACAAAGTAACAGGGCGTCCCGAGCAAGCTCCAGCGGTGCCCTTGATTACTGCTCGATCGGGTGTCTTCTCTAAGCTCCCCGCTAATCGACTCACTGTGGCTTCCCAGGAAATGGATGCCCGCCAAGCCTTCAAAATTGAGAATCTAAGACAGAAAAGGCTCGGGTACAGAGCCAACAAAAAGGCTAGGTCTCCTGCTAGGCTGAACCTCATAAGGTTCGAGGAACAGGGTTACCCCGCAAAGATAAAGAAATGGCTGGATATGAGGTCCACACTGTCCATATGGTGGGCACGCGCAGCAAGAGCAAGAATGGGGCCACTACGTCTCAAATCCAATCTGGCTTGAATATGGTTGCCGCTTTCCAAGAACATCCGCCTCTGCTGGGTGATGAAAACCCTCTCGATGAGGATGATAGGCAGAAAGACCCTTCGGTCCATGAGGAGTCGGGCTCGGAAAGCGAAAAAGAGCCGACTTTCCGCCCCCGGACCGCGGAGCAAGAACTGCTTCAAGAGCTCCGAAAGCAGCTCAGAAACAAAGATAAGGAGATGGCCAAGCTCTACTCAAAAATTGACGACTTGACAAATGTCGTCCTACAGCTCACAGCCCAACTTGCCTCTCAGCCGTCCAATCAGGCGCAGGGCTCTCATGAACCGAGAAACGGTGTCCCGAAATAGCCGACACCCATTCTCTCAAATCCAAAAGTGGGCGGACCGCATGAAAATCAGTCGCATCCTATCTCGGGAAATGTCTTGGCTACCGATGACAGTAGCCCGCTAACGCAAGATCAAATTATGGATTTGGTTGCCAACAAAGTCAAAACATTTGTAGCGGAAACCGAAATGCAAAAAGATGTTAGCAGTAGTGGGAGACCATATCCTGCTCAGTATGATCTCGTAGAATTTCCTAGCGGCTATGTCATCCCTAAATTCGGAAGATTTGATGGGACGAGAAATGCGAATCAGCACATCGCCCACTTCAAAGCCTCATACGGGAATACTGGGGGCAATGATGCGCTTCTCCTCTGCCAGTTTGTTAATAGCTTGACCGACGTTGCTTTCGACTGGTACGCGAGCATACCGGATGGCTCCGTTACTACTTTCGTCCAAATGGAATCTTTGTTTCGGCAAAGGTTCATGAGCGTCAGCTATAAGATCACCATTACCGAGCTCGTAAGGACCAAGCCCAAGGACAATGAAAGAAGCACGGATTTTATAACCCGATGGCGCAATCTCTCCGTCAAATGTGAACCGCCGATAGAGCAGGACCAATCTGTCAGTCTCCTTGTCGGAAATCTCAACAATTGGATGGCCCCATTTCTATACACCGCGGGCCTTAAAACATTCCAAGAGCTGACCAAAAAGGTCCAAACGTTGGAACGCTCAAAGCCCGAGTCTGCTCAGGATCTTCAGTTCACAAACAGACCGAAACCTTGGAGGGACGACAACCGAAAAGGCGGAAGTTCTAACAGCACCGATTCTCTAAATAAGCAGAGAGCGGGCGGAGCAAAAACTGACCAGTCTCGAGAGCCAACTTTGGAGGAAAGAAGAAATAAGGTCTACTCATTCCGAAGGGACAAGGTCCATAAAATTTTTAAAGATGCTCTGAAGAATGGCCTACGGCTACCAGGACCAAAAAGGCTAAGTGAAGCGAACAGGACTGATCATCCTAACTTCTGCCCATACCACCGAGTGCTGGGGCACACTATTGAAGACTGTTGCATCTTCAAGGATTGGGTCGAGAAACAATATAAGGAGGGAGAAATATCATTGTCCCTTGGCGTGTTAACAAACGATCAAACTGCGACCGCCAATTTCATACAAACGGAGACCGAAGTTCTTCGTGAAACTGATTCTCTCAGACATCTGCCTTTCTCTGAAAATAGTCGACCACCACGTCATTAAACTGGGAACAATCGACCTCTAAGTCGTTAAACTGGGAATGTAAAAAAATGTGTAAACAAAAGAAAAATAAAGAAAATCCGAAATGATAGGGCAACTCGCAATAAAAATCAGCGAGTAAAAATATAAAAAAATAAAAATAAAGCCGAAATGATGGGGCAACTGCGAATAAATAGCCGAAATGATAGGGCAATCGCGACCTTCGCGATAAGAAAAGCTGAAATGATAGAGCAATCGTGGTAAAACAAAAACAAAAAAAACAAACAAAACAAAGGCGAATGATGAGTCGCTCCTGGTACCATATTCCAATGCAGCGATGCAGACGCCAACCAAAATCCAATTTCTCAAAATTCTTCCAGCCCTACAGTTGGTCCCCATGCTGACCACCGTATACAATCCATGGGCTCAAATAATTCTCATCATACCCATGCCCCACCGCAATCACCAGTTACGCGGCTGGTCTCCGTCCTTGGAATTATGCTCCGCTGGGAAGACCCACTCATGTGTCCTCACGATACATAAGGAGAACAAACCTTTGTAGGATCTTTACGACTCATAAAGGAAAAACACACTTAGGAGTCCCCACGACTCCTAAGGAGAAATTACACCTGCGAGATCCTTACAACTCGCAGGGAGAAAATGCTTTTATGGGACCCTCACGGCCCACAAAATTGAAAAGCCTTAGGTGATAGGGATCTAAACCTGTCTCCTAAGCCATCGCTCCCCAATCCCCAAGTGGCGAATGATGAGTCGCTCCTGGTGCCATATTCTAGTACAGCGATGCAGACGCCAACGAAATTCCAAATCCCCAACGGCGAATGATGAGTCGCTCCTGGTGCCATATTCTAGTGCAGCGATGCAGACGCCAACCAAATTCCAAATCCCCAACGGCGAATGATGAGTCGCTCCTGGTACCATATTCCAGTGCAACGATGCAGACGCCGATAAAGTCCCGAAATGTTTCCGGCCCTACGGTCTGGATCATACATCCTGCAAAACCGTATACAATCCACGGGCGTAAAACAACCCTAATCTCTCCCAAGTCCTACCGGTGAGACCACATTCAAAGTCCCACCAAAAATAAAGAAAAAATAAATAAAAATAATAATTAAAATAAATTAAAAAATGGTATGTCCACAAGCAAAATGGGCACGGATGAAAACCCGAAAGGGCTCCGTGAGTAAAAACAGCAAGACTGCCGGCGAGTTTGTGAAAACCCGAAAGGGCGCAAACTTGTGAAAAAGAGATGAAATGCACTCGCAAAGTCCTCTCGACATTGTGAGGAGAAAATTCCCGCTTGAGATCCTTACGACTCATAAAAAAGCAACACACTTAGGAGTCCCCACGACTCCTAAGGAGAAAATGTACCTACGGGATCCTTACGACTCGTAGGGAGAAAATGCTTTGTGAGACCCTTACGGCTCACAAAATTGAAAAGTCTTAGGTGATAAGGACCTAAAACATGTCTCCTAAGCTATCGCTTCCTGATATGCAAGCGCAAATGATGATTCGCTCCTGGTACCACATTCCAGTGTAGCGATACTGATGCCAAACAAAAAAAAAAACCAATTCCCAAATCTTCCCGGGGCAAATGATGAGTTGCTCCTGGCATTGTTCCAGTGCAGCAATGCAGATGCCAAACCAAAACCAATCTCCAAATCCTCTCAAAGACAGATGATGATTCGCTCCTGGTACTATATTCCAGTATAGCGATGCTGATGTCGACTCAAATCAAACAAATCAAACCAACCAATTCTAGCATCGACCTCTGCGTCAACAAGCAACACTCTGCATTGGGGAAACGTCCAACACAAACACTCCGCATCAGGGAAACGTCCAACAGCGACACTCCGTAACGGGGAAACGTCAAGCAGACACTTCGTCTCGGGGACATGTCAACCAGTGACACTCTACATCGAGGAAACGTCCAACACAGACACTCCGCGTCAGGGAAACGTCCAACAACGACACTCCGTGCCTGGGAAACGTCAAGCAGACACTCCGTCTCCGGGACACGTCAACCAGCGACACTCCGTGCCGGGAAAATGTCAAGCAGACACTCCGTACTGGGGACACGTCAACAAGCGACACTCTGCATCGGGGAAACGTCCAACACAGACACTCCGCATCAGGAAAACATCCAACAACGACACTCCGTGCCGGGGAAACGTCAAGCAGACACTCCGTCTCGGGGACACATCAACCAGCGACACTCTGTGCCGGGGAAACGTCAAGCAGACACTCCGTCTCGGGGACACATCAACCAGCGACACTCCGTGCCGGGGAAATGTCAAGCAGACACTCCGTCTCGGGGACACGTCAACCAGCGACACTCCGTGCCGGTGAAACGTCAAGCAGACACTCCGTGCCGGGGACACGTCAACAAGCGACACTCTGCATCGGGGAAACGTCCAACACAGACACTCCGCATCAGGGAAACGTCCAACAGCGACACTCTGTAACGGGGAAACGTTAAGCAGACACACTGTCTCGGGGTCACGTCAACCAATGACACTCTGCATCGGGGAAACGTCCAACACATACACTCTGCATCAGGGAAACGTCCAACAACGACACTCCGTGCCGGGGAAACATCAAGCAGACACTCCGTCTCAGGGACACGTCAACCAACGACACTCCGTGCCGGTGAAACGTCAAGCAGACACTCCGTGCCGAGGATACGTCAACAAGCGAAACTCTGCATCGGGGAAACGTCCAACACAGACACTCCACATCATGGAAACATCCAACAGCGACACTCCGTAACAGGGAAACGTCAAGCAGACACTCCGTCTCGGGGACACGTCAACCAGCGACACTCTGCATCGAGGAAACGTCCAACACAGACACTCCGCATCAGGGAAACGTCCAACAGCGACACTCCGTAACGGGGAAACGTCAAGCAGACACTCCGCCTCGGTGAAACGTCGACCAGCGACACTCCGTGCCGGGGAAACGTCTACCAAATCGCTCCGGATCAGAGTCTCGACCGTCCATGTCATAAAAAGGGCAGTGCAGGCTTCCTACAAAGCAGGAACCAGATCGCTCCGGGCCAGGGAAACGTCTACCACGGACACTCCGTCTCGGAAACGCGTCAAGCGCCGACCGTCCACGTCGTAAAAAGGGCAGTGCATCCCAAAAAGTGAGGACCAAAGAAAGTCGTCTCCACGTGAAAGAAGATCCATCAATTTCATGCACACGACTCACATATATGGTGTGCATTTATTGATGGGGGGCACTTTGTTGGGGTCAAAATTTGCATCCCGGTTGACCAAGTCAAAGTCAAGGTCAACCCCAAGCCAGGTAGGCCTAAGCCCAAGCAAGTGGGCCAATGCCCAGGTCGAGCCCGAACACTAAGCGTCCGGCCTTCCGCCATACCAAAATAAAAATCATGTAACAAATAATTTTGATGTAATTTTTGTGCATGAATGTATGCAAAATGGGCATAAAGCCAATTTTTTGTAAGCCCATGGCTTATGTGCAAAAAGAAATGGCATATGGGCCATGGGATGGGCAAAATGCCATTTTGCAAAGCCCAAGGGGCTATATGTAAATATGTAGGCCTATATAAGGCAAAATAATGATGAATAAAAACAAGACCTTTTCCATTCTCTCAAATACCTATGGTTTGTGCCTCTTTCCCCTTTCTGAGGGTTCCAAACCTTCTTCTTTCTTTTGAATTAAATCAAGAGTTTTACTCTTCCTTTTCCAAAACTAAATAGTTTTTCACCACAAAACCCATAAAGGGGAACATGGATTTGTCATTAGATCTTAAAAAGAAGAGATCTTTAAAATCTCACATCTCTTGATCTTCAAGATCCGGCCAAACAAAGGAAGAAGAAGGAGACTCATCTCCAGAAACCCCACTTTGGGGAAGAGCTAGGACTCAAGGGGAAAAGCCCTTCATCAGCTTCAAAACAACCTAGGAGTTTAACTCCATATATATACATATATATATATAATAAATATTTCCTTTCTGAAGCATAGCTTCTGGTTCTGGGACTAAAAGCCCCCTCTTCCTCACCGACGCTCAAGCGCCAAGCACCCACATGCCGACACGTGGCGAGCTGGCGCTCGAGCGCCCTGCGCTCAAGCGCAAAGCGCCCACGTGCTGACACGTGGCGCGCTTGCGCTCCAGCGCCCTACGCTCAAGCGCAAAGCGCCCACGTGCCGACACGTAGCATGCTTGCGCTCCAGCGCAAAGCGCCCACGTGCCGACACGCGGTGCGCTTGCGCTCAGGCGCCCAGTGCTCCAGCGCGAAGCGCCCACATGCCGACACGCGGCGTGCTTGCGCTCAAGCACCTAGCACTCAAGCGCAAAGCGCCCACGTGCCGACACGTGGCGTGCTTGCACTCTTGCGCTCAAAGCGCCGGCCCCACGCATCCTTTGAATGTCTTTCCCCCCTTTATATATATACATGTATATATATACATATGTATACATGTATATATATATATACATATGTATACATATGTACACATACACATACTCTACGACTCTCTCCCTCCCAAAAAAAATTGTGGGCCGGGGCGCTGCCCCACACCCCGCAAGGGGGCTGCTAGCCCCCTTAACCCCCAGCCCGCTATCCGGGTAGCGGGACCCCCGTAAAAACTCTGCGTGGATCCCGGTATATACATACCCCCTTTCAAAACACATCACAGGCACACTACACATTCAGTTCGCATGACCAGTTTAACCCGTCAATCGGAGGTTCTCTCGCTCCAAAGGCGAGGGGTAATTAACGGCAGCTTAGTCCGCGGCCGCCGGAGATTCGGATCCCCACAATCATTAAACCCCCGCCTACCCTAGGCAGGGGAAATCTGTAGTACGCATGACTAGCGCGCGCGTATTCCCATCTCAATGGGGTGACGAAAAACACCCTACACAAACACCTGCATTCACTTATGTTTTCATCCGTTTCGAGATATTTCACCGGTACTTTTCCACTGGTTCTCCGTGTACAAAGATAGATTAGATGTTCATTTCAATGTTGTTTCACAGCTTTGAAATGATTATCTATTCTATTACAGTGTACTCGGAGAACAGCGGGGAGGTGCTGCCGAAATTTACTCGAAACGGTTGAAAGAACAAGCGAATGGGTGTCCGCTCTATATATTCTTAATGGGATAGAAGCCTTACTCCCAACAGCCGAAACACACACATACAACATGAATACACAACAAACGCATCATAAGAGAGTGATTCAAGATGTTCAAGTTAAAACCAATATATGATACTCGATGATAATATGAAACTTTCATACTCTCATCGATACTCATATATGAAACTTAAAGCACCATGATCAGTCGAAAATAATGTATTTTTAACACGGCAATTTCCTTATCATTTGCACTCATTTAGAAGTGTTCGGTATTCATATTTCACATATTAGCAAATCAGTCGTTAAATATCAGATTGCATGTGTTAGACTTTAAAACCGGCACTTTAAGGGAAATTGACCGCATTTCATGGCATCGCATCATCTCTGTATTTGCGCAACACTTGTCTCAAGATTTGTGCAGGAAATTGCAGGAGCAAAGTCAAAAGAAGCTGATAAAAAATACACCAACTACATGTTTTCAGATCTGGTAACAATCCAAAGGGAGAAATACAATTCAACATATCAAAGAAAGGCCCACAACTTAAGCCCAACAAGCACCAGAAGTCCCAACCTCTGAAGCCTCCAAAGCGCCGCGAAACCGTGGCTGGAGCCAGCTTGAGCCGCGGTTCCGCGACGGTTCTGCCATGTCATCATGCCATTTTCAGGGCAATATCCTTCTCTCAGTGGGTACACCTCATTTTGACACGTCAAATTCCAGAATTCTCCAGAGTCTTCTGCCATATCAGCAAAGATCATTAAGCAAAGCTAATCCTAATTAAGCTCCTAACTAACCTCTTCTAGAAGCTCCCTCCTAACTAATCACACCTAGAAGCTTCTCCTCTAACTAACTTTTGGAGGGAAATTCAAAATCTCCTCAACAAACTTTTGGAGGGAAACTTAAAATTCAAATCCTAGATCTGGGTTTTGATGGCTATAAATAGGAACCTAGATCTAAGGGTTGGGGGTGATGATCTTTAGTTCTTTAGTTGTTCATTCTTACACCATTTTCTTCCACAAGTCTAGTGACAAGGCTTGTGCGAAACCCTAACCCTAATTCCACTCCAAATTCAAGATCTTGAGTACCAATCAAGCAAGAAGCCCTTCAACCTTTTAGGAGCAGAGCCAATCTCCAATCGAGCAAGTGATCCAAGCCGATCCGCGACTCACGGAGCCGAGCGAAGCCAAATCGACGATCGAGTTCTTCCTCTTGTAGTTCTTGAGCGAATGTAATGAAATTGTTGATATAAATAAAAGGTGAAATTCTTTTATCTTGCTTTCTTTAAATTCTTGCATCATGATTCGATCTCAATTTGTAATTGTAGTTCTTGTTGTGATGTTCGAGTAAAACTCCACTCGTAAAGGAGTTGAGACGATCAATAGAATGATGATGTAACAAATTTTAATACGATTCTTGAGTCCTACGAGTCTTGTAAACCCTAGCAAATTCAAGAATCGATGACCTAGTTTCGTTTCGATGCTTTCTTGATTGTGATCGCTCGAAATTAGGGATCTACGATCGTTTCTTGAATTTACTAGAGGCTAGAATATGAATGATATCGATGAAAGAACAAGGGATAAGATGAAACCCTAGTTTCACAAGAAATCCCTAATTCTTGTCGATCATCATCGATCTAGTATCAATTCATCGAAGGATAAGAATACGTCATTGTAAGATTATATCACATCTATAGATCCGATCGATTCCTACGAGCCTCATTTAGATTCTTGATATTTGGTTGGAAAAATCATCAAACTATCAATTCTTGATTCTATCTTTTTCTTGTTATTAGATCTATATTTTCTAATTCTTGAACTTCAAATATTAATCATGAATTGTTTTCTTTTCTTTCCTTTAAAGTTTCAACTCATCTAAATCGAAACACGAACGATTACACTTTCCCTGTGGATGATCCGCACTTACTAACGCGCTACAATCGACACCGTTATCGATTGCGGTCAAATATTTTTGGTTGTGATTTCTTTACAATTTTCTCTAATACACAACAACAAAAATCAACAATCAAATGGCGCCGCTGCCGGGGATAGTACGCTAATTGTTCGTATTTTGAAATTTGAGTTGAAAAATTTATTCCATTAAAATTTTTTTTAGATCTAAATTCGTGCAAACACTAATACGAGTTGTTGTGATTTCTTGCGAGGAAATCTGGTATCATTGGAGCTGTGTAAAATTTTTTTTTGAAAATTCCAGAGAGCTCAGGAGACAATTAGGAACAGTACCAAAAATTTCAGTGCAGTGATCACCTCAAGGGACCGCGATTCCGCGGCATTAGCGCTCATTTGCGGCGGTTCCGCCACGTGCTGACGTCATCCCTGCACCAAAATTTCTTAGGTATCTTCTAACTTTCTTATCTTCTCCCTCATCTGCTCCAATTAACAATTTCCTGCAGGTTTCTTTGCAAATAATCGCAGCGCCGCAAAAGCAAAATAAAAATTTATGCGTGTTTTGATTTTTGGTTGTTTGCATATTAATACGGATATTAAGGGGCACGACCAAATCCAGATTAGGTAGGGATTTCATTACCCTTCCTAAGCCCCGAAAATCACAAACTTGCATCCGCATTGACCCACATTAATTAAAAGAAATCTCGAGATGACTCTAAAGACCGTCGCGCTCACTTAGGACAGAAGAAGGCCGTGGGTAATTCATTGCTTATCCGCATTTTCTTGTGGTGCCTAGGAAAGTGTATCGAAGGCAGTGGAGGATTCTATCTCACGACTTGTCTTTTGGCAGTTAGGAGCGGTCTAAAGCCTGACCTAGGTGACTACTAGATTCTAGGGTTTTGTGTGTTGCATTTGTTGTGTTGCATCAATTTTTTTATAAAAAAAATCTGTCCCTTTTTCAAAGAAAACACCGCATTCATTTTCTTCGCTAATTATAAATTCACGCTGCCACTTGTACTAACCCTTTTTAGTACAAGATAGGCTGGACAACGGGATTCTAGTGCCTGTTAGTCCGCATCCCCCGATCGACCCTAAAGTTGGTATTTCTACACTTACCTTTTTCTTTGCCCACCACCACACCCACATCGATGGATCCATCTCCATCGAACTTCTTTTCCACTACTCTGCCGCCGTCCGTTGGTGCGCAGAATCCACCTCGCATCTCTCTCCAAGAGAGGTGTTATCCTACACGAGGCCCACTTTCCACCTGTCTTTCCATTCCACCAGCCAACGGGGAAAATTTTCAAATAAAACCCTAATACATCAACCTTCTACCAAAATTTCACGGTCTCGAGTCTGAAGATGCATACGTGTTTATCACGAAATTTGAAAATGTATGCGCAATGATGGGTACTTCACAGCTTTCTGTGGATGCTTTCCGTCTACGTCTTCTCCCATTCACCTTGTGCGATTTAGCCGAGAAGTGGCTATATAACACTACCGCACATTTCATTTCAAATTGGGACGAATTCGTCAAAGCATTCCTTAAGAAATTCTACCCACATCAAAAGACAGCTCGAGTCCGTAGCGAAATCTATCAATTCACTCAGCTTCCGAATGAAACATTTTCAAAATGTCTTGAACGTTTCAAGGATCTGTTAGTCCAATGTCCACATCACAGCATCCCGAGATGGGAATTGTGCCGAATCATTTATGAGGGCATTACTCCTTACACAAGACAGACCCTTGAATCCATGTGTCAAGGAAACTTTATGACCAAAGATGATGGGGAAGCCTGGAACTTTCTAGAAGATTTCGCTGAAAAATCTTTACAGTGGGAGGGTATGAGTCAATCGTCTAGGGATGGTAATGATATTTCCATAGGAGTTAGAGCTGACATTGCAGCTATACACAAGAAACTCGAGACTATGGAAAACAAATTTTTAGCCGCCACCCTAAGTCAAATATCACTCTCCAAAACTGTATGTGGCTGTTGTTCTGATCCGTCTCACTTGACGGAAGAATGTCCGTTTCAAGGTCATGAGCATACCAATGCCGCATTTCAAAGACCTAGAAACAATCTATTTTCCTCCACATATGATCAAGGTTGGAGGAATCACCCTAATTTTGCTTGGAACCAATCACAATCTTAAAACACGGTTCCAAACCCGAATCAATTCCAAAGGGTCCATCCACCACAACAGCAACCACCACAATTGAGTCAGCACCCCTTTCAAGCACAAAATTTTCAAAATCCGGTCAACACTTTTGCACCATCTAGTCCTTTGCAGTTGACCGGGACTGATGAATCCTATTCATTTGCACAATGCATGAATTTGGTCTTAACAAATATCATGCAAGTTTCGGATGAAATGAAGTCTTCTGTAGATAAAATTGAGAAAAACTCAGCGTCCCAAGCTGAGAGTATCAAATCGATGGAAGCAGAAATTTCACGATTAAGAGCCGAAATGAGTGCAAGAGAGAAAGGAAACTTCCAGCTCAACCTTTACCCAATCCTGGCTAGTCACATCATGTGGATGCAATCACGTTGAGATCTAGAAGAGTGCTTGACACTCACGTTGGGGAAGAGTTTGATGATACTGATAAATCAATCAATAACACCCCGGCTGAGACCTTTTCTCATACACACACTTCTAATTCTGACCCCAGTTCTTCTAGCCCACCACCTTTCTGCGAGCCTATTCTTCGTTTCCCAAAAGGCTCGCCACCTCAGCCCATCTCTTCTAGTCCTCCACAGACGATCCCCACTCCTCTTTTGGGATAATGTCTACCCCCAGTTCCTTCTCCTATGATGGACCCAGCGTTTATTGCTAAAGCACCTTATCCTAATCGGTTAAGGGCAAACACACCAAGTCCACATATGGAGAAGATTATGAACATTTTTAAGCAAGTTAACACCAACATCCCTCCCCTAGATGCCATCCAATAAGTTCCGTCCTATGCGAAAACTCTTAAGAACTTGTGCACTAGGAAGAGGAAGACTCAAGTGCCCAAGAAGATTTTCATGGAAAAGACGGTAGACACGGATTTCCCCCAACAATTACCGAGGAAACGTAAGGATCCTGGATATCCTACGATTTCCATTTCTATCGGGGAAAAACAAATCAATCGTGCTCTACTAGACCTTGGCGCTAGTGTTAACTTACTTCCTTACTCAGTCTATGAGCAACTAGGTATCGGAGAGTTGAAGCCAACCCATTGCACTCTCCAGATGGCTGACCGATCAATCACCAAACCTAGGGGTGAACTGGAGGATGTGTTAATAAAAATCGGGGAATTTATATTCCCTGTGGACTTTATTGTAATTGATACACAGCCTGTAGCGAACCCACGGAATCAAATTCCGGTGATTTTAGGTCGCCCCTTTTTGGCCACTTCCAATGCAATAATCAACTGTCGTAATGGTTCTATGACCCTATCTTTTGGGAATAGGTCAATAGAGCTGAACATTTACAAGTTGGGAAGTGTACCCTCCGAACCTACTGCTCAGGTCTGTTCTGTCGACTTAATGGAGGTCGACAGCAGCAAATTCGATAATCCTCCTGATACTGATCTTGACTCTTTTCATATGTTGTTGTTTGACCCAACTATGTATCATACACATATGGACTCTTCCACCGAGATGTCCGGGTCAACAATTAACACCGATTATGAAATGCTTTTAGAGTCTGAAGATCACCCCGCACTTTGTGATGACATTATTCATCGGGGTATTGATGGAACTTTTAAGGAAATCTTCGCTGATGAACTCGCATTTTTGAATGACACGGGTGTTGAGATGAATCATGTCCCAATCAATGAAATTGAACCTCCACCCCTTCTTCTGAATTGGAAAAAGAATGCGAGTAATCCATCACATTCATTGCATCGTCTCTCCAAAATGAGACGCACACACATTCTATTCCACCACTTAACCTTTCCCCACTTCTTCTTCCACCAACCAGAGCACTGCATTGATAAAACTTTTGAATGGTTGGTGTTAACATTCGGTCTTTGCAAAGCTTGGCATCGACCACTGATTCTTGACCCCCTCATGTGATTTTCAAAGATTAACATTGCTTAAGTTTGGGGGGGATATTTTTTCCGGCTCTTGAAAAGAAATTTTTTACAAAATGATGAGCCAAAAATAAGTTTTGGGGGAAGTTCTTCACTTAAATATTTTACCCCTACTAAGAAATTCCTCCTAAGCTTATAGGTTTTTCGAGATTTAGCAGATGGCAACAGTGAGGACACTGTTGAAAACAAGTTTGGGGGAGGTTTATGCTGATTTTCGCATCATTTGCATCATACTTTGCATAAGCACAAAACATTTTTCGAAAAACTATAAAAATTTAAAAATTTTCAAAAAGATAAAAACATTTTTTGTACATAAATAAGATAATAAAAGTTTAGATAGTGAAAAATTACATCCATGAGATTAGAAAAATTTAAGAAAACTAAGAAAATTAAAAGTTTTCTTATACGAACTAGTAATAAGTAGTTATGAGCCGTTGTCCCAAGGGTTAGTAAGATGAAGGACGTCACTAATCTGAGGATAAAAATAAGTCTGAAAAATAGTTCCTATTCTGGAAGCCAAACATTTTGAACGTTGATACCCTGCTATTCGTACTTACACACGTTTTGAAGCCTGGGATAGTAGAGGATACCTTGAAATGCTCTTGTCTTAAAGCCAAAGTATGAAGGAAAAAAAAGTGAATAAAAAATATAAAGTGGTGAGAAAAATGGACACTGGTTTTGTTATCACCAAGGGCAATAAAAATATATAGCGAGGGTGCCTTTTCACCTAGTGCCCTAAGGCCAACTGGTCTGGGAGTCACTGCTAAGCCTGAGGTGGTGCAAAACGAGGAAAATACACCAAATAAGCAAGCACATGAGTAATCGGTCGGTTAGTACCTCAAGAAGTATTAACGGTCGCATGAAAGTGTGTGAGCACATCTAAATATTCATTAATTAAAAAGTACTGAGGCTGATGGGCAAGAGTATGATAACTTGAATTGAATTCTCCGGGTGTAGGGATGTTCTTTACACACACGCAGGGTTATATGATCGATGTTTGGAAGAAAGAAAGGAATGAAGAATAAGACGATGTTTTATTGAGGGAGGACGTGATTTCTGATATCTTTTCATGACCATTAAGATAGGGCTCATGACAACCGAAAAGCTAGCTTAGTTGGAAACCCTAATTTTCAAGGCTTTTCTTTTACAATTCTTTTCTTTAAATGTAATATTCATGATCTTCCTTTTATTATTGGATTTTGTGGGTGCAATCCGCTGAAAACCCTCAGGAGACAACACTCCTCCTACTAGGGACACCTAGAGATTTAAAGGCTTGTTGCACGTGCTCAGTGCAATCGTGTTGCCTACGAAAGTGTGCTAGTTAGTTTTTCTCTTTCTTTTTTTTCTCCTTCTCTTTTTAATAAAAAATTCGCTCGAGACGATCGAAATTAAGTTTGGGGGAATTTGATCAGTCGAAAATAATGTATTTTTAACACGGCAATTTCCTTATCATTTACACTCATTTAGAAGTGTAAGGTATTCATATTTCACATATTAGCAAATCAGTCGTTAAATATCAGATTGCGTGTGTTAGACTTTAAAACCGGCACTTTAAGGGAAATTGACCGCATTTCATGGCATCGCATCATCTCTGTATTTGTGCAACACTTGTCTCGAGATTTGTGCAGGAAATTGCAGGAGCAAAGTCAAAAGAAGCTGATAAAAAATACACCAACTCCATATTTTCAGATCTGGTAGCAATCCAAAGGGAGAAATACAATTCAACATATCAAAGAAAGGCCCACAACTTAAGCCCAACAAGCACCAGAAGTCCCAAGCTCTGAAGCCTCCAAAGCGCCGCGAAACCGCGACGGGAGCCAGCTTGAGCCGCGGTTCCGCGGCGGTTCCGCCACGTCATCATGCCATTTTCAGCGCAATATCCTTCTCTCAGTGGGTACACCTCATTTTGACACGTCAAATTCAAGAATTCTCCAGAGGCTTCTGCCAGATCAGCGAAGATCATTAAGCAAAGCTAATCCTAATTAAGCTCCTAACTAACCTCTTCTAGAAGCTCCCTCCTAACTAATCACATCTAGAAGCTTCTCCTCTAACTAACTTTTGGAGGGAAATTCAAAATCTCCTCAACAAACTTTTGGAGGGAAACTTAAAATTCAAATCCTAGATCTAGGGTTTTGATGGCTATAAATAGGAACCTAGATCTAAGGGTTGGGGGTGATGATCTTTAGTTCTTTAGTTGTTCATTCTTACACCATTTTCTTCCACAAGTCTAGTGACAAGGCTTGTGCGAAACCCTAACCCTAATTCCACTCCAAATTCAAGATCTTGAGTACCAATCAAGCAAGAAGCCCTTCAACCTTTTAGGAGCGGAGCCGATCTCCAATCGAGCAAGTGATCCAAGCCGATCCGCGACTCACGGAGCCGAGCGAAGCCAAATCGACGATCGAGTTCTTCCTCTTGTAATTCTTGAGCGAATGTAATGAAATTGTTGATATAAATAAAAGGTGAAATTCTTTTATCTTGCTTTATTTAAATTCTTGCATCATGATTCGATCTCAATTTGTAATTGTAGTTCTTGTTGTGATGTTCGAGTAAAACTCCGCTCGTAAAGGAGTTGAGACGATCAATAGAATGATGATGTAACAAATCTTAATACGATTCTTGAGTCCTACGAGTCTTGTAAACCCTAGCAAATTCAAGAATCGATGACCTAATTTCGTTGCGATACTTTCTTGATTATGATCGCTCGAAATTAGGGATCTACGATCGTTTCTTGAATTTACTAGAGGCTAGAATATGAATGATATCGATGAAAGAACAAGGGATAAGATGAAACCCTAGTTTCACAAGAAATCCCTAATTCTTGTCGATCATCATCGATCTAGTATCAATTCATCGAAAGATAAGAATACGTCATTGTAAGATTACATCACATCGATAGATCCGATCGATTCCTACGAGCCTCATTTAGATTCTTGATATTTGGTTGGAAAAATCATCAAACTATCAATTCTTGATTCTATCTTTTTCTTGTTATTAGATCTATATTTTCTAATTCTTGAACTTCAAATATAAATCATGAATTGTTTTCTTTTCTTTCCTTTAAAGTTTCAACTCATCTAAATCGAAACATGAACGATTACACTTTCCCTGTGGACGATCCGCACTTACTAACGCGCTACAATCGACACCGTTATTGATTGCGGTCAAATATTTTTGGTTGTGATTTCTTTACAATTTTCTCTAATACACAACAACAAAAATCAACAATCACACCACTTAGTCCCCGTCTATCGGTTAACATACGTTCGATGTTCGTCGTGACATAGAACTATACGAAGGTTTTTAAATATCGGACGGTATAGCTCGGTTCTAACAACCGTCGTGTAGTCTATGTGACGAGAAAATTCAATCGTATGATTACCGATAGATTTGTCCCGTGTGGACATGTTAGGAATGTATAAAGCAAACACCTTCATTCACTTGTGTTTTTATCTGTTTCGAGATATTCCGTCGGTACTTTTCCGCTGGTTCTCTGTGTACAAAGATAGATTATATGTTCATTTTAACGTTGTTTCACAGCTTTGAAATGATTATCTATTCTATTATAGTGTACTCGGAGAACAGCGGGGTAGTGCTGCCGAAATTTACTCGAAACGGTTGAAAACACAAGCGAATGGGTGTCCGCTCTATACATTCTTAATGGGATAGAAGCCTTACTCCCGACAGCCGAAACACACACATACAACACGAATACACAACAAACGCACACACAGCACATACACACTAACAACCCTACACTTAAGTGAAATCATAAATTGAAACACACATAGATAGAATACAACTCATATATGAGTATCCTCAAATCTAACTTTGATTATCGATAATTTATTCTTTTCAACGACAAACGCACATACAAAGCATATACATGGATTTTCTCCTTTGTCAGTAACCATCCCATTCTTAGATTTCTCAATATACTCATCATAACCTACAATTTATATGTTATACAGTCTAACATGGCCCATGAGTACGTCAGAGTTAGGGACTGGATGTATGTGGATTGGCAACAACGTATACAACCTAAGTTTGTCACAGGAGTTGCTTCTTTTATTGAATTTGCACGCGCATATAATAAGATCGTGATAGAGAAGATTCTCTTCCCGTGCGATAGATGTGGGAATAAGTACTGGCAGAAGATAGAATTGGCAGAGCTTCATATCGTAAAAAATGGCTTTACTAGACTTATATAACTTGGTTATATCACGGGGAAGGAGAAGAACACAGTAATGCGGCAGAAGAAGAAGGAGAAGACGATAATGCGGCAGGAGAAGAAGGAGAAGACAGTAATGTGGCAGAAGAAGAAGAAGGTAATTTCTTTCCATCAGAAGTAATAGAGGATATGGTAGAGGCTGCCATATGTGAATCTATTCGTACCGAAGATGACATTCCATCCGGTCAAGGACCGCGTGCGGATAAATATGAAAATTTCATGAATGATGCTAGAAAACCAATTTATGAGAATGCAAAGTATTCCACCCTCTCATGGTTCGTCCAATTTTTCCAGATTAAGTTCCTAAATGGATGGAGCAACAAGTCATTCACAATGATTCTTTCGTTCTTAAAAGATTCTATGCCCCCGGGAAATAACGTGCCCGACAGCTGGTACGGAGCCCAGAAGATGATGTCTTATTTAGGTCTGAAGTGTGAGATGATTCAAGTATGTCCTAAAAATTGCGTGTTGTACCGGAAAGAGAATTCAGATTTGAAAGAGTGTCCAACATGCGGAGAGGCCAGGTATAAACCGAAAGATTCTGATAAGAAGCCCGATATACCTGTCAAGATAGCACGATACTTTCCCATAACACAGAGACTGCAGAGGCTATTTAGGTGCAAGAAAATAGCCGAGGCAATGATTTGGCATCACCGTGCTCCTCCAAGTGAAGATGGAAAAATGAGTCATCCAAGAGATTCACCGGCTTGAAAAGATTGTTAGATATATGTATGCCCTAGAGGCCATTATATGTATAGTGGATGCTTGGACATGTATATATGAATATAGATGACTTTCTCGCTCAACAAGATAGTATGCTATCTGGTTTACTTTATCTTGACATGTTGATTTGATCATACTTTTATTCATTTGCACATGTTGATAAAACCCTCAGGATATTTGCTTGACTACTGTGACTATGATGAGGATCATACTAGTGGGGCATGTGTAGTTTATAAGCATATCCTTGAACTGTTCCTACTCGTGGGTGTATCGAGACGGGGCATCGATATTCCAGAGTAGACTAGCGTATACTATTCTTGTCCCATATGATGGGCGATGGATGATCCCATATCCATCTGGTGAGGTGACACCAAAGATTGTATACGGGTGCTCAGTGTAGACTGGGTACACTGAACGGACTCGCCGAGAACTCCTATGTAGTATTATATCTATCGTCGGATAGCAGTTCTCAGGTGACACTTGTACAGGTTAGTCTTTAGACCCAAGATTGTTATAGAGTCTTGTATGTCCTCCTACTGTGCTTTGATATCCACCATACCACGGCTCTACTGGGTCGTGCAAACAGGTGGACTTTGGGTACAGTCCCGAGGCACATGGAGGGGATGAGCGATAGGAGGGGTTTCGTCTCTCCCGGTATTGGGAGTTGATGTTGTGCTATGCTCGATTGGCTATAATATTAAGTCCCTGGCCAGGGCTGCTGAGATTTACTGATAAGCGTTATCAGTAGTTTCTCGATCTATTATGAGCCATACACCAGCATGACTTATTGAGTTATTAGGGACGACGATTCCATCCCTAGACTTGATATGCAACATATCTGACGAGGAGACCGGACTGTACGGTAAGTGTTGCCAGTTGGCTCGACGGGAGTTTTGACAGCTTCGCTGGTTTTCTTCTGATCGCTCAATACCCGGGTGGCCGTTACGTTTAGCTGACCGCTTGCGGCTTGTGGGTGTTCGATATGATCATCACCTGCTGCCGGCATATTGACGAGTCTTAGAGTCCCACAATGAAGTTCCCTAGCTCAGGCAAAAAGATGTGGTATGCATATGAGATATGCATGGGGACCCGATTAAATACGGATATGTGACACTGTATATTAATCGGGCATTTTCTATTGGTCGGGTCGTATGTGATATGACCTGTTTGCTAAATCAAGTGTTGATTTAACAAATGACTTTTAGATTAATTCTTTAATTAAACCCTTTTCTATTTTGTATGCATGCATGTATGCACATGATGATGTGCATGGACACATACATACATACATTGTATCATGGTTGTTAATAAACATTTGGTGGCAATGCAAGACTCATATGGTTCATTTATATATATATATATTTGTTTTGAGAAAAAGAAAAAGGAAATGAAAATTAAATCATGGTTGATAATTATCCAAACTTGACTATTCTTTGACCTAATTCAAACCATGGTTTAAATTTCATTTGGACTTTAACTCAACACAATAATATCTAGATATTAGTTAACCATGGTTTGAAGTGAGAAGGATTAATATTGATTATTCATTCTCACTTAATTCATTCATCACAAAATATTTTTGAGCTCAAGTTAAGCCATCATCTTCTTCTTCCTCTCTTGATTTTTCTCTTGAATGAGGTTGATAAAAAGATAGGGTTTTGATTATAGAATACAAACCACATCATTATACTACACACATCTAGCCCATTTGTGTAGTGTGTTTGCTCTACTTCATTCACAAATCAAGTATAGCAAGGAGCTTTGGGCAAAGAGACTTCGGGTGGATCTTCGTGGAATAGGAAGGCTTCCATCGATCCGTTCCAAACTCTCATAGTGCCAAGGAGTCACCAAGGGAGGTCTACAAAGGTTGTAATCTCTACCCTTAGTGATAGTTTTTCATTTGCATGTGATGCTTAGTTGAATGAAACCCTAAATTTCTAGTTATGATTCTTGTTAAGTTCACTTAGCACCTTTAAAATTTGATTGTGGCATATGTGATGCTTCCAAACCCTTGATGAGGTGCTAGGTAAACCCAACAGGATTTTGATAGTAGGCACGCAATATTCAGTAGCGATTCTCGCAATGTCAGGCTCGGACTGGCTAGTGATGGCTTATGCCCATTCAACCATATGGCTGGAAGCCACAGCAAACGGCCCGTTGTAATCTGTCGCCTTAGTTGGCTATGGATCAATCATACTTTATAATGTCTCTTCTTATCGATGGACCAAACTCACCGGGAAACAATATTGACGTCTATCTCCGACCTCTGATCGAGGAGTTAAAATCTTTGTTCATTGATGGTGTAGAGACTTACGATGCAAACACAAATACAACTTTCATACTGCGTGCGGTTTTAATGTGGACAATTAATGACTTTCCTGCGTATGGAATGCTATCTGGCTGGTCCGTACATAGTCACAAAGCATGTCCTCATTGCCATCAACATACAACATCGAAATTCTTGAATTTTAGCAGGAAGGTTTGTTATTGCGGCTATCGACGTTTCCTGCCTCTAGACCACCCGTACAGGTTAGACGCTGTTCACTTTGATGGTCATCAGGAGCTTCTTGGACCTCCAGCCCCATTGTCCGGAGAGGACGTGACTGCTCAATGGGATGGTTACAATAATGTGACCTTCGGGATGGATCCGACAAAACAGGTCAAACCACCATTCTGAAACAAGTTAAGCATTTTTTTTGAGCTTCTGTACTGGTCAACAAATTTAGTACGTCATTGCCTGGACGTCATGTATATAGAGAAGAGAGTATCCGAGCACATACTCAACTTGCTTCTTTGTAAAGACGGGAAATCGAAAGACAACCTCAATGCTCGGATGGATCTACAGAACTGGGAAATTAGAAGTGAATTGCATCCTAAACAGGTAGCGGGTAAACCAGGCAAGTTTGTACTTCCCAATGCCGCTTATCATATGTCACAACCGGAGAAGAAAAGAGTTCTGCAGGTGTAGCATGATTTGAAAGTTCCCATATGTTTCTTAGGATCATTCGGCAAGAAGATAAAAATTATGAAAGGCAAGATCGATAGGCTGAAAAGTCATTATCACCATATTATCATGGAGCACCTTCTCCCATTAGCCCTTAGGACTTCCTTCCCCGAATCGGTTGGTCTAGTAATCAATGACCTATGTTATTTTTTCAGAGAGTTATGCGCTAAAACAGTGGATGTTGTGATGCTGGAGAAACTAGAAAATTCTATTGCGTTGATACTTTGCAAGTTTGAGCGTATTTTCCCACCGTCATTCTTCGATATCATAATACACCTGACGGTTCATCTTGCAACTGAGGCTAAGTTAGCTGGACCGGTACAATATCGATAGATGTATTCCGTCGAGAGGTACGTGGAATTTTTCGTTTCATGCAATTTTTAAAATTCTTGTTGTCCTGTATGCCCGTATTTATTTATTCAACATATTTTCTTTAGGTACCTCTACACTCTTAAAAAGTATATACGCAATAGAAATCGACCAGAGGGTTCTATCATGGAAGGTTATTTTCTAGATGAAGCAACCATATTTTGTTCCCGCTATCTGGACGAGAACATTGAGACGAAACTTAACCGGCCTTGAAGAATTCAAGACAGGCCATATGGTAAAGCCGATTATAAGATAGTAGACACTATATTTATCAACAATATATACCGGTTTATCTTGCTCAATAGCGCATGTCTTGAAAAAACTAGAGAGTAAGTTTTTTTGGATTAATTGTTATATTTGTGTTTGTGTGTATATGAAATGATATAATATTAATGTCATAATTTATTGTCGATAACCTAATTCATTTTAAAGAGGTACGTGAGGGGCAACCTAATTGGAACGATGAACGATTGGAAAAATATCATCAGGATAATTTTTGCGATTGGGTTGAAGATCATGTAAGTTATTCGAATAACATGTTATTGCTATCAGTTTTAATCTTAACTTATATCGTTATGTATTTGTCGTAAAATTTGTTTTGTTAGATCCATGATCCGAACTTGTCTGCGTCATTAGAGAGTGATTCAAGATATTTAGCTCAATTTCCTAGTATGGAGGTTGCATATTATAAAGGATTCGGTGTCCTTGGATAAAAATTCGAAGTTAAGGATATAGAAACATCTAGAACCACTCAGAATAGTGGGATTGCGACGGTAGGATCGGATGATGTGATTTATTATGGATACTTAAATTATATACTCGGCATCCAATATCCCGGACGATCAGAACCCTTTTATATATTTCAGTGTAATTGGTACGATACGCGAACCGATACGGATAAGTAGAGAAGCAATCTCAGGACTTGGAAAGATGAATATGGATTGACCAGTGTGAACACACTTCGATTTTACGGTCAGGAAGATCCGTTTATCTTTCCGAACCAAGCGTTCCAAGTATACTACTCACAGTGTTTAAAGCATCCGGGATGGAGTGTCGTATGCCGTTAGAAACCCAAAGATGTCTACGATGTCCCAGAATTCGAGGACAGCGATGAGGATGAAGAAGAGAGAAAACTTAGAGTGCTCCGACCGTCTGTTTCGAAAGATGGGTTGTTTTCGGCTGATCATTAAGTTACGTGGGTTAGAAATGATATCGATGATGAAATCCAAGTAGATATGTCTAATGTGCCCACGAAACGAAAAAGGTTATCAGTAATGTTATATTATTATTTCACATTTTACGATCTATACATATATAGTCAATGCTTGTAATGATTATGTAACAACCGAGTTCATTTATACCAATTCCAGTTCCCGTATTTACTTATCTGTGGTATTTTCTTGATTTAACGGGTTTTGGGTGCGAATGGTATTTTTATATTTTACATTGCATTCGACCCGACCCGCTTACTTGAACCTGTTTGATTCATATTTATAGATTAACCTGACTTGTTACATAGACACGTGCATCTCATGTATACTGCATACTGGCATTTTACCTGGGATTGCATCTTTTACCATATAACATTTTAGGTCATGTAAAATAATTTAAAATTGCATTTCATAACCTGCATGATACCCCTAACCCGCATCCGCGCATCTTGTTATCGTCCCGTTCAATGAAACGGACGTGTTTGGATGGCTACGCGCATGTACGTGCATCCGTTCTTGGGGGTATGCATTTTCGTTACCTGAGCATTCATTTTGAATTTCAAAAGTCGCACATATTTTTCGTATTTTAAATCTGAATTTTTAGACCCGACCCGGCCGCGTTTTGAAATATTTTTGTATCCCTCCAAAATTCAATTTATTTAATTTTAAAATTTAGTTTAAATATTTTCATACGATTTCTTTAACAAACTGAAACTTCTTATCTAAAATTTTAAATCTAAAAATCTTTTAAAATTTTAAATCTAATTTCCTAACAAACCAACAACCCCTTTCTCTCTCTCTCTCTCCTCTGCATATATCTATTTATATATATTTTTATTTATTTAATTTTTCTTTCTTTATTTAATACACAACGTCTTCTTCTTACTTCTTCTTCTTTCTTCTTTCTTTTTCTTGATCTTGTTTCTTAATTCCGGTGATCACCGCCGGAGCCGTGCTCGTCGCTGACGATCCGAGTGATCCAGTGAACGTACCTGACTTGCGTGATCACCCTCGTACGTTGTTTGGAACCGTTCCGTGTACCGTGCGTGCGTCGCGACATTTCGCCGACGAAGGACGTTCCGTACACATCCGTTCTTGTTCCGTATAGGCAAGTTAATCTTGCTACATGCTATATAATTCATTTTATACCTTAAATAAATACCATACCTATAGTTTAAATCTAGTACCCCATTTTTAATTTTATAACGTTTCGATGTTCCGTTTGTATCCGTTTAAATCATTTTAAATCTAGATCATGAAAACTTATCTTGTGACATACTAGATTACATTATACTGCATCCATATCATTTAAAATATATATCGTCGTAATATTTCTTATTATTATCTGTAATTAGTTTATAATCTACATTTTATAATATTATACATTTGAAAATATTATAGTTTACACATGAAACGTCGTTGAAAAGCGGATACGACAAATCTGAAATTTACTGTACACCTTACCTTATAAAATTCATTATAAATCATAGAAAAATAATTAGTATACGTTCTTTAGTTCGTTACGAAGCGAACTCAGAATACTATAACTCTATGAAATATTTACTTACAAATTAAATTATTTAAATAACGTAAAATGCAAATGAATATGTCTTTAAACTGCTGTCCAGGGAAATTCCAGCAGCAAACTTTCAACTTCGGATGTTCATAACTTTTTGTAGGGACAACCTGAAATGTTTATACTTATAAAAATGAAAACCTTATTGAATTATATTTGTTATGGTATAAGGCACGTCCCTTTTGGAGAACGTTTGTTATTTTTAAGTTATTTTACAAATCAGGGTGACGCTGAATTTCTGAACGGAACTTTCTTGTGCGTGGTTAATCAATACCACTTTTATAGTTATTAATCGGCTTGAATATGTTATCCATGTTAATATTATTATATCAATATCTGTTTAAATAAATAATAGTGATTGTGTTTTAATATTCAGCAAATTTTACCGATTTACAGTTTTAAAGTATCCGTCTGTATCCGTACGGTTTATTACATATCTAGTTGCTTGCCGAGACCATATTATTTCATTTTACTGTTACATTAGTATCCCATACTTGATCTTGTGCATCCTATATAGTCATGATGTAATCCCTGATAAATATTTGTGCATCCATGCTTTACCGTGCATCCGTACTTGCTACAGTCTTAGTATGAGCATCCGCTTGACACATGTGCACTACCTGTTATGACATGACATACCACTGCTTCACTTGATACCTGATACACCACTACTTGACATGACTTGATATATGTACACTACCTGACTTGACCTGATGCACTGCCTACTTGATATGACATGGTACCGTACACTCCTGACATGACATGACACCTTTATACATTACCTGGCTTGACCTGATATACCATAGCTTGAACCGTTACCTGATCTTGTGTCTAATGCCAACTAACCTGACATGTAGTCCTCACAAACCGTTCCTGTTGTCTATCCAGACAAAACTGCTCTTACCTGATCCTGTGTTGGCATTAGTGCTCGATTACTGAATACCTGACTTGAACACTCATAGCTTGGGGGTATAGGGAAATCAATGATGAAACTTGACTTGTAACTCAACAGTTCGATACATGTTCTGATCAGTCTTACGGGCTAGGCCAGCCCCGGAGTGATGATGCTGACATCACTCGTCTGTACCTGCTACCTTTTACTACTAGCGGCACGTCTCGGTTTCAGCCCGAGAGTCTGTAGACCGTGGTCCCGGGCATGCACGGGATACTATTGAGTTACATCGATGATTCATCAAATTGATTTCAAAGACTTGAGAGTAAATAACCTAATAGAACAGTTCAGTTTACTCACTGCACACTACCCTTCATTGCCCTGATTTACATTACTGTTACACCTGCTTTTCATTCATGATTATATTTGCATTGCCTGTTACCCTGTTTATATTTTATTACCTGATGACATGACACGCGGCCCAGATTCTTCTACCTTGTTGCAGACTGATTAGGAGTATTGCCGTTGTTAGACCGAGCGGTGAAGTTCCTGTCGGTTGTAGTTTCACTTCCAGGTGTTTCCTTTATTGTATCTTTTGGCTTCCGCACATTGTAAATTCTGGACTCTTTTACTCTGGCTTATGGACATGTACTAGATAGTTTAGTTTACTTTCCTGATCTTGATATCTCTACAGCCGTAATGTGACTGTGGAAGGATTTTTCCTATCCACAGGTAGCATGGTTGGCTATGTCACATGCCTATCTTAGCGTACTCTGGGAAGCGGGGCGTGACATGGTTTGTTTGGTATCAGAGCCATAGGATATAGGTTAATCGGGTTTGATTCTTTTGTAGTTGGGTATTGGACCCAATACACGAATCAGAATACTCGTGATTAGGAACATGTCCTGCCACCTTGTTATCATGATTCTTGAATCCTATCCTTCTTTACCCTTCGTCTTGAAGTTATGCAAACCACTTTGCATCTTGACTTAAAACCCTTTTGGTTTTCTATTGTTCTCCCTGTTCTTTGATTCTAATACTAGGATTTGGGCGACTTGAGTGGAGTTATGTAATTGTACCCATGAACTGCAGCATGGTTACAATGCGGTACTCTATTTAAGTAACTTGGAGTCTTGGTCTTGATTCACTTCCTTGTTCCATGATCGTTATACTACCTTGTTTTTCTCGGTTTCATTGCTTACCAGTTATTGTTTCATCGCCAGTTTGAATCATGTTTACCGTGCTTAATCCTCTTCAGTATCTTGACTTCGGATGAAGTCATCTCGGTATCTTACTTGTTCTTGTTTTTCTCCGCATTAGGATTATTCAATCTTGGTGCATCCCTTGGTTGTTGTCATCTTGGGAATGGATTTTCGCGGCACTTTCCACGCTTATATTGATGGTAAGGAAAGGAAAGTGAATCTCCAGATTCCCGGACATCCGGAAGTTGTTTTGCTGGAGAAAGCAGTTCTGTCGGGCCAGTCGAGTTAGGGCTATGCCGACAAACAAGGTTCTTTCGTCAATGGCAGTGGATAAGGAAGAAGCGCCGGCTATATTTGAGAGTTTCATGGACGTGTTTGAAGACATATCAGGTTTACCGCCGAAGCGAGACGTGGAGTTCGCGATCGATCTTGTTCCTGGTGCAGCGCCAATCTCAAAGGCGTACTATCCGATGGCACCAGTAGAGTTGGAAGAAGTCAAGAAGCAGGTTACTGAATTACTTGAGAAGGGTTGGATTCCCAGCAGTAACTCACCTTGGGAAACTCCAGTTCTTCTAGTAAAGAAGAAAGATGGCACACGGAGGATATGCATCGATTATCGAGAATTAAACCGGGTGACTATTAAGAACAAGTACCCGATCCCTCGCATTGGCGAATTGTTCGAGCATCTTCGTGGCGCGAGGGTATTCTCGAAGCTGAATTTGCGGTCCGGATATCATCAGGTCCGAGTTAAACTAGAAGATATTTACAAGACTGTGTTCCAAACTCGGTATGGACATTACGAGTTTTAGTGATGCCCTTCGGAGTAACTAATACACCGGCGATATTTATGGATTTGATGAGCCGAATCTTTTCACCATTCTTGGACCAATTTATAGTGGTGTTCATTGATGATATTTTGGTCCATTCAAAAGAGCATTGAATAGCATGCAGAACACTTGAAGATCGCACTGCAGATATTGAGGCAAGAAAGATTGTATGCGAAGATGAGCAAGTGCGAGTTTTGGCATGAAGAAGTGAAGTTTTTGGGGAATATCGTAGCTGGAGATGGAATCGCCGTTTATCAGTGAAGATTGCAGCAGTTCAAGACTGGCCGATTCCGAAGAACGTTGTAGAGATCAGAAGTTTTCTTGGACTTGCAGGATACTACAGAAGGTTCGTGGAGAATTTTGCTCGTTTGGCTGAGCCTTGACAAAGCTTACGCGCAAGGAAGTACCGTTTGTATGGACGAATAAGTGTGCGTCAGCTTTTGAGGTATTGAAGCAGAGATTGATAACCGCTCCTATTTTAACCGTGCCATACAGTTCTGGAGGATTGGTGATTCACAGCGACGCATCTGGGAAAGGATTGGGATGTGTTTTGATGCAGCATGGGAAGGTTATAGCTTACGCATCGAGACAGTTGAAGACCCATGAGAAGAATTACCCAACTCATGAGTTGGAGCTAGCAGCGGTGATTTTCGCTTTGAAGATTTGGAGACACTACTTATTGGGCGAAAGGGGCGAAGTTTTCACTGATCATAAAAGTCTAAAGTACGTGTTCACACAGAAGGAGCTTAATATGAGGCAGCGTAGATGGTTGGAGCTGATGGCTGACTACGATCTTGATCTTAAGTACCATCCGGGGAAGTTAATGTTGTGCCGGATGCGCTTAGTCGGTTACCAGCAATCCAGATGTTGACTGCACAAAAAGGAACTTATTGAAGACTTTCGGAGATTCGAGTTGGAGATCGTGCTACCACATTCTTCAGGACAGTTGATGTCGCTGTAAGTACAGTCGTCATTGATCGAGAGTATTAAAGCAGCGCAGTCAAAAAAACCCAAGATTGCAAAGGTTTCGAGAACAGGTTAAAGCTGGACTTCGAACGAACTTGTTAATTCATGAAGATGGTTCGTTGCGATGTGGTAGCCGTTTGTGTGTGCCAAAAGGAGACATTCATGAAGAACTTATGAAGGAGGCGCACAATTCAGCATATTCCATACATCCAGGAGGCACGAAGATGTACCGAGATATACGACAACATTTCTAGTGGGAAGGCATGAAACGGGATATTGCCATTTTGTGGCAAAGTGTTTGGTGTGTCAGCAAGTTAAGGCTGAACATCAACGGGTTGCTAGTTTGTTGCAATCACTTCCGATCCCTCAATGGAAGTGGGAACATATAACCATGGATTTCGTGACAGCTCTACCGCGGAGTCCAAAGGGCAACAATGCAGTTTGGGTGATTGTTGATCGATTGACCAAGACAGCTCATTTCATACCATTTCGAGTTGGTCGATCAACAGAAGCTTTGGTAGAGCGGTACATGCAGGAGATAGTAAGATTGTATGGAGTACCGGTGAGCATCGTGTCCGACCGTAACACTCATTTCTTATCACACTTTTGGAGGAGCTTACAGAAAAGTTTGGGGACTCGATTGAACTTTAGTATAGCTTATCATCCCCAGACAGATGGCCAGTCGGAGAGAACGATCCAAACTCTTAAAGACATGTTGAGAGCTTGCATGTTAGATTTCAAGGGTTCATGGGAGGATCATCTACATTTGGTGGAGTTTTCTTACAACAACAGTTTTAGGCGACTATTCAGATAGCTCCATTTGAAGCTTTATATGGTCGCAAGTGTCGTTCACCTGTTTGCTGGACGATATTAGAGAACGAAGATTGTTGGGACCGGATTTGATCGTGCAAACAGTTGAGAAGGTTAACACTATCCGGAATCATATGAAAGTAGCACAAGACCGACAAAAGAATTGGGCAGATACAACGAGAATACCTCTAGAGTTCGCCGTTGGTGATTTGGTATTCTTGAAGATATTACCGATTAGAGGAGTGATTCGTTTCGGAAGTCGAGGAAAGCTTAGTGCTCGATTCGTTGGACCTTTTGAGATTTTGGAGCGTGTTGGAGAAGTAGCATATCGATTGGCGTTACCGCAATCCTTGGCGAGTGTTCATGACGTGTTTCACGTATCTCAACTCCGTAAATATGTTCGAGATGTAACACACGTGCTGGATCATTCGGAGCTGACTGTATGAGAAGATTTGACTTTTGAGGAGCGACCGAGGTCGATTGTGGATTGAAGGGAAAAGGTTCTTAAGAACAAGGTTATCCCTCTTGTACTTGTTTCTTGGGGAAATCGCTCGCATGGAGAATCAACCTGGGAACGAGAAGATGAAATCCAGCAGAAGTTTCCACATCTATTCTTGTAGTTTCTTGATTGTTTATCCTTTCTTGTTCTTGGAATTTCGAGGACGAAATTCTTTTGTAGTTGGGTATAATGTAACAACCGAGCTCATTTATACCAATTCCAGTTCTCGTATTTACTTATCTGTGGTATTTTCTTGATTTAACGGGTTTTGGGTGCGAATGGTATTTTCACATTTTACATTACATTCGACCCGACCCGCTTGCTTGAACCTGTTTGATTCATATTTATAGATTAACCTGACTTGTTACATAGACACGTGCATCTCATATATACTGCATACTGGCATTTTACCCGGCATTACATCTTTTACCATATAACATTTTAGATCATGTAAAATAATTTAAAATTGCATTTCATAGCCTGCATGATACCCCTAACCCGCATCCGCGCATCTTGTTATCGTCCCGTTCAGTGAAACGGACGTGTTTGAATGGCTACGCGCATGTACGTGCATCCGTTCTTGGGGGTATGCATTTCGTTACCTGAGCATTCATTTTGAATTTCGAAAGTCGCACATATTTTTCGTATTTTAAATCTGAATTTTTAGACCCGACCCGGGCGCGTTTTGAAATATTTTTGTATCCCTCCAAAATTCAATTTATTTAATTTTAAAATTTAGTTTAAATATTTTCATACGATTTTTTTAACAAACTGAAACCTCTTATCTAAAATTTTAAATCTAAAAATCTTTTAAAATTTTAAATCTAATTTCCTAACAAACCAACAACCCCTTTCTCTCTCTCTCCTCTGCATATATCTATTTAAATATATTTTTATTTATTTAATTTTTCTTTTTTTATTTAATACACAACCGCTTCTTCTTACTTCTTCTTCTTCATGCTTCTTTCTTTATCTTGATCTTGTTTCTTAATTCCGGTGATCACTGCCGGAGCCGTGCTCGTCGCTGACGATCCAAGTGATCCAGTGAACGTACCTGACTTGCGTGATCACCCTTGTGCGTTGTTTGGAACCGTTCCGTGTACCGTGCGCGCGTCGCGACATTTCGCCGACGAAGAACGTCCCGTACACATCCGTTCTTATTCCGTCTAGGCAAGTTAATCTTGCTACATGCTAAATAATTCATTTTATACCTATTTAAATAAATACCATACCTATAGTTTAAATCTAGTACCCCATGTTTAATTTTATAACGTTTCGATGTTCCATTTGCATCCGTTTATATCATTTTAAATCTAGATCATGAAAACTTATCTTGTGACATACTAGATTACATTATACTGCATCCATATCATTTAAAATATATATCGTCGTAATATTTCTTATTATTATCTGTAATTAGTTTATAATCTGCATTTTATAATATTATACATTTTAAAATATTATAGTTTACACATGAAACGTCGTTGAAAAGCGGATACGACAAATCTGAAATTTACTGTACACCTTACCTTATAAAATTCATTATAAATCATAGAAAAATCATTAGTATACGTTCTTTAGTTCGTTACTAATCTAACTCAGAATACTATAACTCAATGAAATATTTACTTACAAAATAAATTGTTTAAATAACGTAAAATGCAAATGAATATGTCTTTAAACTGCTGTCCAGGGAAATTCCAGCAGCAAACTTTTAATTTCGGATGGTCATAACTTTTTTTAGGGACAACCTGAGATGTTTATACTTATAAAAATGAAAACCTTATTAAATTATCTTTGTTTTGGTATAAGGCACGTCTCTTTTGGAGAACGATTGTTATTTTTAATCCATTTTACAAATCAGGGTGACGCTGAATTTCTGAACGGAACTTTCTTGTGCATGGTTAATCAATACCACTTTTATAGTTATTAATCGGGTTGAATATGTTATCCATGTTAATAGTATTATATCAATATCTATTTAAATAAATAATAGAGCTTGTGTTTTAATATTCAGCAAATTTTACCGATTTACAGTTTTATAGTATCCGTCTGTATCCTTACGGTTTATTACATATCTAGTTGCACGCCGAGACCATATTATTTCATTTTACTTTTACATTAGTATCCCATACTTGATCTTGTGCATCCTATATTGTCATGATGTAATCCCTGATAAATATTTGTGCATCCATACTTTACCGTGCATCCGTACTTGCTACAGTCTTAATATGAGCATCCGCTTGACACATGTGCACTACCTGTTATGACCTGACATACCACTGCTTCACTTGATACCTGATACACCACTACTTGACATGACTTGATATATGTACACTACCTGACTTGACCTGATGCACTGCCTACTTGATATGACATGGTACCGTACACTCCTGACATGACATGACACCTTTATACATTACCTGGCTTGACCTGATGTACCATGGCTTGACCCGTTACCTGATCTTGTGTCTAATGCCAACTAACCTGACATGTAGTCTTCACGGACCGTTCCTGTTGTCTATCCAGACAAACCTGCTCTTACCTGATCCTGTGTTGGCATTAGTGCTCGATTACTGAATACTTGACTTGAACACTCATAGCTTGGGGGTATGGGGAAATCAATGATGAAACCTGACTTGTAACTCAACAGTTCGATACCTGTTCTGATCAGTCTTACGGGCTAGGCAAGCCCCAGAGTGATGATGCTGACATAACTCGTCTGTACCTGCTACCTTTTACTGCCAGCGGCACGTCTCGGTTCAGCCCGAGAGTCTGTAGACTGTGGTCCCGGGCATGCACGGGATACTATTGAGTTACATCGATGATTCATCAAATTGATTTCAAAGACTTGAGAGTAGATAACCTAATAGAACAGTTCAGTTTACTCACTGCACACTACCCTTCATTGCCCTGATTTACATTACTATTACACCTGCTTTTCATTCATGATTATATTTGTTAGGTCCACGTTACCTCCTCCGGTACTTTCGGGGTTGCGGAAACGGTAAAACAAAAATTTTTCTAGACTTGGTAATATGGACCGTAAAAGCCGGATCTTTGCTAAACAACACACTAGCATCCTAACTAGAGATTTATCTACTCGGTTAGGGGTTATATCTCAACTTGAACTCCTTCTCTTCTTGTTGTTCTTCTCCTTGCTTGCTCCGATGGTTGATCCGGACTTTGGTCACCTCCGCGGCCTCCTTGAGTCGAAGACGATCCACCCGAGAGATGTACACCGAGCTCCACCTCGAGCCGAGGTAACTAGGGTAACAAGATTGCTAGTCTTGGTACCCTAGGTTGTGTAGAAGAGAAAGATGGAGGTGTTTGTCTTTTTGGGATCTTTATCTCTTAACACATGAGATCAAAAGATGAATCAAGAGGAGGAAGAAGGAGGAGCTATCAACCATGGAGCATTTCTTTTCTTCTCATGAGAAAGAGCAAGAGAGAGAATAAGAAAAGAATTATGAAAAGATTAACTCAAATGAAATGAACCATGGTTGTAATAATACACTAAAATCATCATTACTAATCCTATCATGATAAAGTTGATGGCACATTGAATTGACCATTATCATAACTCAAGAATTAAAAAGAAAATGAAAGAAGAGTGTAGATCTCTCTTGAAGGTCAATGGTCAACACGGTCAATGGGTCAACAAAGTCAAGAGATGTCTAAGTGGTCAAATGGTTAATGCAATTAGCCATCACTAAACTATCACTAAAAGGATTAGTAAACAATGTCTCCGGCTCAAAATGGTTTTGACCAAACGAATTGTCAAAACCCTAATGAGTGTGCCACATTACGGTTTTGGCCGAACCAACTGCCAAAACCCTAATGGGGCACCTCCTCCTTTATCGCTCCTCAAAACTGTGCATACACACCTGCATCCACATTCCATAGAATGTGGATGCGCAGAAGACAAAACAAATCCATCGGTGCAATACTTGGATCCGGCTTAAACCAAAGCCCACTAGTATTGCCTGCCCGAACACCACAAGCACACAAGTGTACGTAAGTGATCCCAGCCCTGCCGTAAAACCATACGGCCTCTACACGTTTCGCTCAGTGCAGGGAAACTCTCTGTGTGGGACTCTAAAAACTCGACACTACGCTGGCAGTGGGTTTAACCACAGACCGCAAGCGGCACTAGCTGTACGTAACGGTCCCCAGGTAGATGTCGATAAGAAGGCCGATGAGGTAAACCCATCCGAACTCCTACTGAGCCAGTATGTGACAATCTCCGTACAGTCCGGTCTGTTCGTCTGATAGATCATATGGCGGGCCTAGGGGTGGCGAACATCAGTCCCCTAATAGCGGTACAAGTCGTGTCGGAGTGTAGCCCAGAACACCCTGAGACATCACTGGAAACCTACCAGTATATCTCGCTTGCCCTGGCCAGGGACTACATGTGTAATGGCTCTCCTAGACACAGCATGATGCCAACCCCCAATACTGGGAGAGATGAATCATGTCTAACCGTCACTGCCTCCAAGTGCTTCGGGACTACACCCAACTACTACCTGTTTGCACGACTCAGTAGAGCCGTGGTAGGGTAGTAATCAATGAACAGTAGGAACACACTCAAGGCGAAGTGACAGTGTCAAGTCAGCGGACTAAGCTGTACTCATGTCACCTGGGAACTGATAACTGACGATAGGTATAATACCAACCATCAGTTCCCGACGAGTCCTGTCCAGTGTACTCATAACCTAACGAGCACCCGCATACTATCTCAAGTACGACGAACTGACGGCTGTGGGACAGACCGTCTCCCGTGCTGGGATGAGAAGCGCATACGCTAGTATACTCCGGAGTATCGATGCCCTGTCTCGATAATCCCACGACTAGGGACGTGTATAAGGATGTACTTGTGGATTACCCAGCCCCCACGAGTGTGATCGCCATCACAACGCCGGTAATCAAGCAAAGATCCTAAGGGCTCTACTAATGCGTATAGGTGATATAATAAAGAAACACATGTACACATTAAAGCAGAGACAAACCAAGTAGCATACTACTATTTCGAGCAAGATTGTCTATACAACTGTGAATATCCTAAGCTTCCATCAAGTAATATACATACTAGTATGGTACAGTAATGGCCTCTAGGGCATATACACTAACAATCTCCCACTTGCACTAAGGCCATGTACTGGCGTATCGAAGACCTATCATCTCGATCAGCCGCTCGAACTGAGTCTGGGGCAAGGCCTTCGTGAATGGGTCCGCTGTGTTGTCCTTTGTGTCCACTCTCCGCACCTCGATCTCCTAGCGATCAATGATCTCCCTGATCAGGTGATACCGCCTTAAGATGTGCCTGGATTTCTGATGGGACCATGGTTCCTTCGCTAAAGCTATAGCCCCATTGTTATCGCAATACAAAGGTATTGGGTCAACAATGGACAGAACCACCTGAAGTTCACTAATGAACTTCTTCATCCAGACAGCTTCTTTTGCGGCATCGCTTGCAGCAATGTATTCAGCCTCCATCGTCGAGTCCGCGACGGTATCCTGTTTGGAACTCCTCCAACATACCGCCCCTCCGTTGAGGGTAAACACAAAACCCGAGACAGACTTGCTGTCATCTTTGTCACTCTGGAAGCTTGAATCGGTGAAGGACTCGATCCTGAGGTCTCCATTACCGTAAACCAGGAACATCTCCTTAGTCCTTCTCAGGTACTTGAGAATGTTCTTCACTGCTGTCCAGTGGTCCTCACCTGGGTCTGACTGATACCGGCTCACCACGCTCAGCGCGTAAGCTACATCTGGTCTTGTACATAGCATCGCATACATTATAGATCCTACCGCCGAAGCGTAGGGTATAGTGCTCATGCGAACCCTCTCCTCGTCAGTCTTAGGAGACGTCTTCTTGGAGAGGGTAATTCCGTGCAATGCGGGTATGTTACCGCGCTTGGAATCCTCCATACTAAATCTCTTTAGTACGGTCTCTATGTACCTGGACTGCGAAAGTCCCAATAGTCTCTTGGATCTATCTCTGTAGATCTTGATCCCCAGAATGTACGAGGCATCACCCAGGTCCTTCATGGAGAACCGTTGTGACAAAAATAGCTTGACCGATTGTAGCATAGGAATGTCATTTCCTATCAAAAGAATGCCGTCCACGTACAAGACTAGGAATACGACAGTTCGTCTTACAATCTTCTTATAGACACAGGGTTCATCTTCGTTCTTGATGAAATCAAATTCCTTGATTGCCTCATCAAAACAGATGTTCCAGCTCCGCGATGCCTGCTTTAATCCATAAATGGATTTAAGCAACTTAAACACCTTCCCGCTGCTCCCACTGTCTACGAAACCTTCTGGCTGATCCATGTAAACGCACTCTTCCAAACAGCCGTTTAGAAAAGCTGTTTTAACGTCCATCTGCCAGATTTCATAGTCATAGAAGGCAGCAATGGCAAGTAGGATCCGAATGGATTTCAGCATAGCCACTGGAGAAAAGGTTTCGTCATAGTCCAAACCAGGTCTTTGACGAAAACCTTTCGCAACGAGTCTAGCCTTATAGGTTTCCACCTACCCATCCACACCAAGTTTCCTTTTGTAAATCCATTTGCATCTAACGGGTTTTACCCCAGGTGGAGCAATATTCAAGGTCCACACTTTATTGGTGTACATGGACTCCATTTCGAATTGCATTGCTTCCTGCCACTTATCAGAGTCCCTACTGATAATGGCCTGCCTGAAACTAGTAGGGTCATCTTCTTCCAAGATGCAATCCTCTCGATCCTCGTCTATGAGAAAACCATAGTATCTCTCGGGCGGATGAGAAATCCTACCAGATCTGCGGAGTGTCTGAGGTTCGTTGGGTGTAACTGAATCTAGCGGTTCCTCCAAGTCTTTAGTTAAAGTTCGTGTTTCTGGAATTTCATCCAGTTCTACCGTGCTGCCACTAATATTTTTAACAAGAAATTCTTTTTCCAAAAATGTGGCATTCCTGGAAACAATTATCTTCTGTTCCTCTGCATGGTAGAATAGATACCCACTTGAATCTTTTGGGTATCCCACAAACTTACATAAAACTGCCCGTGCTTCAAGTTTGTCTGGGTTCTGCTTTTTGACATAAGCTGGGCAACCCCAAATCTTAATACGTTTAAGATACAAACTCTTACCACTCCATATTTCATACGGAGTCTTAGGCACGGATTTGGATGGAACTTGATTCAATAGATGTGCTGCAGTTTGAAGTGCATATCCCCAGAATGAAAGAGGTAACTCAGCACTACTCATCATGGAGCGAACCATATCCAATAGGGTACGATTCCTCCGCTCCGAAACACCGTTGTGCTGTGGTGTATAAGGAGGAGTAAGCTGAGAGAGAATACCATTCTCTTTTAAGTAATCTAGGAATTTCGTGCTTAAGTACTCTCCTCCTCTATCAGACCGGAGGATCTTGATACTTTTGCCAGTCTGGTTCTCTACTTCCTTTCTGAATTCCTTGAATTTCTCAAAAGCTTTAGATTTGTGTTTCATAAGATACACATATCCGAATCTAGAGAGATCGTCAGTGAATGTGATGAAGTAGGAGAACCCACCTCTTGCATGTGTAGACATCGGACCACATACATCACTGTGTATGAGTCCCAAGAGCTCTGTTGCTCTTTCTCCATGTCCGGTGAACGGAGATTTGGTCATCTTCCCTTTAAGACAAGACTGACAAGTTTCATAAGATGAAAACTCGAACGCATCCAAGAGTCCATCTTTATGCAACTTACTCAGTCTTTTCTCTCCAATATGACCAAGTCTACAATACCACAAGTAGGATTCATTCGTATCTGAATTCTTCCTCTTGCGTGTGTTTTGTACATTGAGAACTGTATTCTGATTTAGAACGTAGATACCATTACACAGTATACCTTCTGCAACCAGTACCTTAAGAAGGTAAATGTTCATGATATTTCTATCAAGAACAAAGTTATATCCATCTTTATCGAGTAAAGAAACTGATATGATGTTGCAAACCATGGAAGGTACATAGTAGCAATCGTTCAAAATCATAGTCTTGCCATTTGGCAATACTAGGTGATATTCACCGACGGCTGCCGCAGTAACTTGTGCTCCGTTCGCTACTCTGAGCGACATATCATCCGGTGCAACTTTCCTACTTTTTCTCAGTCTCTGCAATAAATTACAGATATGAGATCCTGATCCGGTATCAAGTACCCAGGAGGTAGGGCTAACCGTAAAACAGTTCTCAATTACAAGAACACCTGAAGTAGATGCAAAACCATGCTTCTTCTTCAACTGGGTATCCTGGGAATCTATACAATCCCCTTTCCCTTGCTCATACTTATGACTGTTGTCATAAGTTAGAGCCGAACCAACGTTCTCCAGCCCCGAATAAGAATTCGGATCGGACAAGCGATACATTTTATTATCTTGATTAGGGCGTGAAATGGTTGCTACCTGGAGAGAGAGAAAAGAAACACTTAGCGTACGCTCTTGCAAGTTTAGATTGGTTTTTAATTTATCTAAACAGGATGGCTCCCACTGTCTCTCGAATCCCTCCTCAAACCATAAAGGAAGAATTAGTCGGGATCAAACTCACCGTACAATACTTGCTTAACCGTTCAGCCAGACCAGTGTCGGTACTTCGAGGGAGGTTTTCCAACGCTTTCGCGAAGTTCCTTAATTAAGTAACCTCTTTTCCCTGTGGGCGTAGCCCCGCTAACACCTTTCTAGACACCTACTTGGTTTATAGCATTGATCGTTAAGCGAGAAAGTTCCCGAGGAGTAGCATATACTCACAGTAGGATCGGGATCCAAATATCATCGCATGACAAAACTGAAGGAATCCTACCAGAATCATCACACTCCAAATGGTATGCAACACTAGCAAGTTTCAGTACTTTTGAAACTCCCGATGTGGTTTTTGCCCCTAGGACCCAAGTGACCTTGACACAGTCAACAAATCAAAGGGTCCTACTCAAGTTCAACCCGTCATTATCTTGATTGCATTAAACCCACCCGCATAACCCTTGACACAGTCAACAAGGTTACACGACTGTCCTACCAATTACATTGTATCCAGCAGATAAGCAATACTCAGCTACCGTTCACTGCGCCTTGACACAGTCAACAAACGCAGCACAATACTAAGTATAACTTATAAGAAATGACGGAGGGCTACGGCTGGGTTTTGGCGAAAACCCGTTAACGTAATGAACTTGATATCGTTGAAGGAACGTGATACACTTTTTGAAAATATAGTGGCGAAAAAACTTTTGCTAAAGAGGTCACTCCCTGTGAAGGGATCTCGGCTCTTTCCTCGTTGAATGAGGTGTAGGATATTCCAAACTGAATACCTCGATGCAAAGCAAGAATTAATCGACTATAGTGAAGTTATTACACTGACGCAAACTTTTGTCCAAGGGGCCACTCCCGATGAAGGGATCTCGGCCCTTGCCTCGTCGGCTGAGGTGCTGGGCATTCATAACCGAATACCTCGATGCAAAACAAAAATGAACGTCCTTGCAATAACAGCTTTTTGAAAAAAAATTGTTCCAACAACGTCTTTTAGGTTTCATTTCTTGCATTAGTTCTTTTAATGCGTCCCATCATTTAAATCCTACCATTGCAGAAAACAACCAAAATATGACGTACGCTTATGCCATTCGCATTCGCCACGGGGCCCCGTCATCACCCGTTAGGTTACTTAACTAACGACAGAGCGGGGGATGGGCTAGCGCGGCTGAAAAACATAAGCAACGCCTAAATAGTTATTATATATAGATATATAGCAATGATAGCCAATCCAGATCACAGATGAACACTTTGGATATACTAGGAACCCGCGATTCGTTCGAGCCTGCAACGAAAAGCGGATTACACGGTCGCGATGAATAGCCAATACCCCATGCAAGACCCCTACGGGTGCGGCAAACTATCCGCCAAGTACCCGAAGTGAAGCAACCTCCCTCAACACCGTGAGTAGGCCACTCGGCACTTTGAGATACCCGGTAGTTTGTGCACCCCCTCCATGGGTCTATCCTAGGAGCAAAAACAAAAAAAGAATTATACAATGACGGCTACAACCCCGACCCGGTTGTGCGGCAACAAATTTATTACATGAATGAAAGAAAAAGAAACTCTCATCTCACATCCACCCTGGCTATTCATCCGCGACAATCCAACGAGTTCATATACACAAACCATCAACAACACAGATCACAGATATGTATAACCCCCACTAATCGACATATAGCGATTAGTGTAAGTCCACGTTGCGACCCCCGGTTCTTACGGGGAGGCGGAAACGGTATAAAATCAAAATTTTAACGCAAGAGGCAACATGGACTAAGCTAGGTCGGGATCTTTACCTAAACTAAAACTAGCATACTAAGCTAAAGATATTTAGCTACTCGGATGAAGATGGTTATACCTAAACTTGAACTCCTTCTCTTCAAGCTCCGATGGTGGTTCGATGGCTCCTTCTCGTTGTCTCCGTACGCCGAAGATAGATCCACTTGAAAGCTCCAACCTTTAGCTCCTTCTTCGTTTTTTGAAGAAACTAGTTCACTTGGTTTGCTAAACCTAGTGAACTAGAATGAGTAGAGATGATTTAGAATGGGATTTTATCTATGGTTCTTGATTCTCAACTCATGAGACAAGAGAACCATAGATCAAGAGAGGGAGCAAGAGGTTGAGGGTGAGAGCAAGAGGGGAGCTCAAGAACAAGAGAGAGAATGAGCAAGAAAGAATGAGCAACTCTTTTGTCTTTCACCCTCTCATAATCCAAAGTGATCATAACTCATCATATCAAAAAAGTCTTATGTGATGGTTAGAAGCAACCATAACCTTATCATGTCATGCACTCATTTTGCTCAAATGAGCAAGCAAGAAAAAGTCTTTGGCATGAAATGATAACCATGGTTATCATGATGGTCAACTAGTCAAGCCTAGTCAACCGGTCAACAAGTCAACAAAAGTCAACAAGTCAACAAAGTCAACAAGTCAACAACCATATCACCATAATACTTAATTAATATAATAGTTAATCACATATCATATTCTCATTAGGGTTGAGCATAAAGTCAAATAGTCAACGGTTAACTGTCAACAACCCTAATGAGAATCCGCAGCCTCTGCCTCCCTGTCAACTGTGCATACACACCCGCATCCGCGTTCCGAGGAACACGAATGCAAACTGGATAAATCCAATCCCATAAGGTACACTAGGATCTGGCTTAAACCAAAGCCCGCTAGTGTAAACTGTCCGGACACTGTACGTGCACAAGTGCACGGATGTGACCGAACCCTGTCGCAAAACCATGCGACCTGTCGCAATACCATGCGACCTCTACTCTTTTGCCTAAAGGCGAAAAGCTTTCTGCGTGGGACTCTAAAGACTCGACACTACGCTGGCAGTGGGTTTAACCACAGACCGCAAGCGGCACTAGCTGTGCGTAACGGTCCCCAGGTAATGCCGACAAGAAGACGGACGAGGCGAAACCCATCTGAACTCCTACTGAGCCTGAGTGTGACATTCTCCGTACAGTCCGGTCTGTTCGTCTGATACATCGCATGGCGGGCCTAGGGGGCGGTAAACGTCAGTCCCCCAATAGCGGTACAAGTCGTGCCGGAGTGAAGCCCAATACACCCTGAGATAACACTGGAAACCTACCAGTATATCTCGTTTGCCCTGGCCAGGGACTACTCGTGTAATGGATCTCCTAGACACAGCGCGATGTCAACCCCCAATACCGGGAGAGACGAATCCTGTCTAACCGTCACTGCCTCCAAGTGCTTCGGGACTGCACCCAACCACCACCTGTTTGCACGACTCCTTTGAGCCGTGGTAGGGTAGTGATCAAAGTACAGTGGGAACACACCCGAGGCGAAGTGACAGTGTCAAGTCAGCGGACTAAGCTGTACTCATGTCACCTGGGAACTGATAACTGACGATAGGTATAATACCAACTAGTCAGTTCCCGACGAGTCCTGTCCAGTGTACCCGTAACCTAACGAGCACCCGCATACTATCTCAAGTACGACGTACTGACGGCTGTGGGACAGACCGTCTCCCACACTGGGATGAGAAGCGCATGCGCTGGTCTACTCCGGAGTATCGATGCCCTGTCTCGATAGTCCTGCGACCAGGGACCTGCATAAGGATGTGCTTATAGATTACCCAGCCCCACTAGTGTGACGGCCATCACATCGCTGGTAATCAAGAAAAGATCCTAAGGGCTCTACTAATGTGTATAGGCGATATACAAAAATAAACACATGTACACATTGAAGTAGAAACAAACCAAGTAGCATACTACTATTTTGAGCAAGATTGTATATACAAGGTGAATATCCCAAGCATCCATTAAGTAATATACAAACTAGTATGATACAGTAATGGCCTCTAGGGCATATACACTAACAATCTCCTACTTGCACTAAGGCCATGTACTGGCGTATCGAAGACCTATCATCTCGATCAGCCGCTCGAACTGAGTCTGGGGCAAGGCCTTGGTGAATGGATCTGCAGTGTTGTCTTCTGAAGCGACTCTCCGAACCTCGATCTCCTGGCGATCCACGATCTCCCTGATCAGGTGATACCGCCTCAAGATGTGCCTGGATCTCTGATGGGACCTGGGTTCCTTCGCTAAAGCTATAGCCCCGTTGTTGTCGCAATACAGAGGTATTGGATCAACAATGGACGGAACCACCTGAAGTTCTTTCAAGAACTTCCTCATCCAGACAGCTTCTTTTGCGGCATCAGATGCAGCGATGTATTCCGCTTCCATCGTCGAGTCTGCAACGGTTTCCTGTTTGGAACTCTTCCAACACACCGCCCCTCCATTGAGGGTAAAGACAAAACCCGACATGGACTTGGAATCATCCTTGTCACTCTGGAAGCTGGAGTCAGCAAAGGCCTCGATCTGGAGGTCTTTTCCGCCATACACCAAGAACATCTCCTTAGTCCTTCTCAGGTACTTGAGAATGTTCTTTACCGCTATCCAGTGTTTCTCCCCAGGGTTAGACTGATACCGGCTTACCACACTCAGTGCATAAGCTACATCCGGTCTGGTACACAACATCGCATACATTATAGAGCCTACCGCAGAAGCGTAGGGTATAATAGACATGCGATCCCTCTCCAAATCAGTCTTGGGAGACATCTCTTTAGAGAGGGTGATCCCGTGACAAGCCGGTAGGTTACCGCGCTTGGAATCTTCCATACTGAACCTCTTCAGTATGGTGTCGATGTACCTGGACTGCGAAAGTCCTAATATCCTCTTGGATCTGTCACGGTAGATCCGGATACCCAGAATGTATGAGGCATCACCCAGGTCTTTCATGGAGAACCTGTGTGACAAGAACCCCTTGACAGATTGTAGCATAGGAATGTCATTTCCTATTAAGAGAATGTCATCCACGTATAAAACGAGGAATACTACAGTTCTCGCTACAAATCTACTATAGATGCATGGTTCATCTGGATTTTTGATAAAGCCAAATTCTTTGACCGTCTCATCAAAGCAGATGTTCCAACTCCGCGATGCCTGCTTTAGTCCATAGATGGACTTAAGCAACTTGCACACCTTTCCGCTGCTCCCACTCTGAATGAAACCCTCTGGCTGGTCCATATAGACACACTCCTCTAAATTTCCATTTAGAAAAGCTGTCTTTACGTCCATTTGCCAGATCTCATAATCGTGGAAGGCAGCAATGGCAAGAAGGATCCGAATGGATTTCAGCATGGCTACTGGAGAAAAGGTTTCGTCGTAGTCCAAGCCAGGTCTTTGACGAAAACCCTTTGCTACCAGCCTAGCTTTATAGGTCTCAACCTGTCCATCTACACCAATCTTCCTTTTGAAGATCCACTTGCATCCTACGGGTTTTACCCCGTCTGGAGCAATGTCCAACGTCCATACCTTGTTGGTGTACATGGACTCCATTTCGGTCCGCATTGCATCCAGCCATTTCACTGAGTCAACGCTCTGAACGGCCTGCTGGAAGCTAGTAGGCTCATCATAATCTATGATGCAATCCTCTCTATCCCCGTCTATGAGAAAACCGTAGTATCTCTCGGGCGGATGAGACTGCCTACTACTCCTGCGGAGCGGCGTAGGAATGTCCTGTTCTGTTGAACCCTCTGGTTCCACCAAGCTTTCAGTAACAGTCTGTGGTTCTGGAATTTCTTCCAGTTCTACTGCGCTCCCACTTATTTCTTTTTCTATGAACTGGTGTTCTAGAAAGTGGGCATGACGAGAAACAAGAACTTTTTGTTCCTCTTCACAGTAGAAGAAATATCCCTTGGAATTCTTTGGATATCCCACAAACTTGCACAGTACTGAGCGTGCCTCGAGCTTGTCCGCATGCTGCTTTTTGACAAAAGCTGGACTTCCCCATATCTTAATGTGATTAAGATGGGGTCTCTTCCCACACCACATCTCAAATGGTGTGGTAGGCACAGTCTTAGTGGGAACTCGGTTCAAAAGGTATGCGGCTGATTCTAGCGCATACCCCCAGAATGATCGCGGTAACTCAGCGTTACTCATCATGGACCGCACCATATCCAATAGGGTGCGGTTCCGTCTCTCCGATACACCGTTATGTTGCGGGGTGTATGGAGGAGTAAGCTGAGAGAGAATTCCGTTCTCTTTTAAATAGTCCAGGAACTCGGCACTTAAGTATTCTCCACCTCGATCCGATCTTAGAATCTTAATACTTTTGCCGGTCTGTTTCTCTACTTCATTCTTATACTCCTGGAATTTTCCAAAGGCCTCGGACTTATGTTTCATTAAGAAGACATAACCGTACCTTGAGAAGTCATCCGTAAAAGTAATGAAGTAAGAATGTCCGCTTCGGGCATGTGTAGACATTGGACCGCACACGTCACTGTGTACGAGTCCCAAGAGCTCGCTCGCTCTTACTCCATGTCCAGTAAACGGAGTCTTTGTCATCTTTCCTTTGAGACAAGATTGACAAGTGGCATATGATTGATATTCGAACGCATTCAAATATCCTTCTGTATGCAACTTAGTCAACCTTCTCTCATTGATGTGACCCAATCTACAATGCCATAAGAAAGTCTGATTTATTTCTGGAGACTTTCTTTTGTGTGTATTCTGGACATTAAAAATCTGTGGTTGGTTTAACACGTATATACCATTACTCAAAGTACCTGACCCAATCAATACTTGATTAAGGTGAATGTTTACAACATTACTTACAAACGCAAATTCATAACCTTCTTTAGAAACTAAAGATACAGAAATGATATTACAAGTTGCGTTGGGTACAAAAAAGCAATTACGCAAAACCAAAACATGTCCATCTGACATTCCCAGGTGATAGTCCCCCACGGCTTTAGCATCCATGCTAGCTCCGTTTGCAACTCTGAGGGTCATGTCACCTGCTTTCAAAACACTACGGTTTCTCAACGCCTGCAAAGAATTACAGATATGAGATCCTGATCCGGTATCCAATACCCAGGAAGTAGAGTTTATTGAAAGACAGTTTTCAATAACATACACACCTGAAGCTGAAGCTGCAACCTGCTTCAATTCCTGTGTTCTGGCCTTCCAGGCCCTGCAATCATTCTTCCAGTGTCCTTTCTTATGACAATAGAAGCATTCTTCCTTATCCACAAGCTTCCCCGCTATCTTTGTTGCTTTACCTTTTCCCTTCGTATCCACTTTACTAACACCGCCCCTTGGTTTGGCGGGGGCCTTCTTCTTCTTTCCCTTGGCTTTCGCCTTGGACCTAGAAGAAGATGATCCTCCTACAAACAAAGTGGATGTTTCCCTACCTTTCTGTAGGGTGCCCTCTGCGCTCCTCAGCATGTTGAGGAGCTCTGAAAGTTCAACCTCTTTTTCTTGTAGGTTGAAGTTCAGTATAAACTGGGCGTAAGTGGAAGGAAGGGACTGGAGAACTATATCCGTATATAGCTCACTCTCCAATGTGATCCCTAGGTCAGCGAGCTCCTCAATGAAGCCGATCATCTTTAGCACGTGCTCGGCTACTGATGATCCGACGGCCATTCTTGTCGAAAATAACCTTTTCGACGCTTCGTATCTTGCGATACGTGATTGCTCTCCATACAGTTCTTTTGTATGGAGCAATATGGACTCCATGTCCATATTCTCATGCCTCCTCTGATGTTCGTTGTCCATCGAGGCAAGCAGGAGGCATTTGGCCTTCGCGCTATCAATCTCCCAAGTCTTACGGATTTCCTTATCCGCGACGCTGGAAGTTGGACCAGGGACAGGGGGAGCTTTGGTGGTAAGAAGATACCCCAGCTTGTCATAAGTGATTGCTATCTTGACATTCCTGAGCCAATCTTTGTAGTTTGGCCCTGTCAGTTTGTTTTTATCTAGGAGTAACTTAAGTCCAGTCATGTTGATTGGTCGCTGCAATTAGGAGAGAGAAGAAGAAACACTCAGCATGATGCTCTTGCAAGTTTAGAGTGGTTTTTAGTTTGTCTAAACAGGATGGCTCCCACTGTTTCTCGAATCCCTCCTCAAACCATAAAGGAAGAATTAGTCAGGATCAATCCCACCGTACAATACTTGCTTAACCGTTCAGCCAGGCCGGTGTCGGTACTTCGAGGGAGGTTTTCCAACGCTTTCGCGAAGTTCCTTAATTAAAGAACCTCTTTTCCCTGGGGGCGTAGCCCCGCTAACACCTTTCTAGGCACCTACTAGGTTTATAGCATTGATCGTTAAGTGAGAAATTTCCCGAGGAGTAGCATATACTCACAGTAGGATCGGGATCCAAATATCATTGCGTGACGAAACTGAAGGAATCCTACCAGAATCATCACACTCCAAATGGTATGCAAATCTAGCAAGTTTCAGTACTTATGAAACTCCCGATGTGGATTTTTGCCCCATGCTCTTATGACCTTGACTTTGGCCAAAATATCATAAGTCACATGTCAAGTTCTACCCGTCATTATCCAGGTTAATTTGGATCCATCCGTACCTACCCTTGACTTTGGCCAAAATGGAAGTACGACTGTCCCAAACCAACGCATCTATCTATGCTACACATGAACACCCAATAGCTACCAATCACTGTGCCTTGACTTTGGCCAACATACACAGCTTGAATACTATTGACTATTCATGCGAAACGACGGAGGGCTACGGATGGTTTTGGCAAAACCGTGAACGTAGTGAACTTGATTTGGTCGATGGAACGAGATAGCTTTTAAAAGGAGTGGCTCAAGCTCCGCATTTAAAAGTTGTTTTTGAAAAGAACCGAGTGGTTTTTCGAAAGTGTTCCAACGACTTTAACTTGGTTTATTATCTTGCATTAGTTCTTTTAATGCGTGATATTCTTGCTTTAGTTCTTTTAATGCGTCCCATCATTTAATCCTACCATTGCAGAAAACAACCAAAATATGACGTACGCTTATGCCATTCGCATTCGCCACGGGGCCCCGTCATTACCCGTTAGGTTACTTAACTAACGACAGAGCGGGGGCTGGGCTAGCGCGTCTGTAAAACATAAGCAACGCCTAAATAGTATCATATATAGATATACTGCAATGATAAACATTTCAGATCACAGATAAATACATTGGATATACTAGGAATCTGTAATTTGTACGAGCCTGTAACAAAAACAGATTACACGGTCGCGGTGAATAGCCAAAACCCCACCCAAGACCCCTACGGGTGCGGCAAACTACCCGCCAAGTACCCGAAGCGTAGCAACCTCCCTCATCTCCATGAGTAGGCCACTCGACACTTCGGCATACCCGGTAGTTTGTGCACCCCTCCATGGGTCTATCCTAGGAGCAAAAACAGTAAAAAGAAATTATACAATGACGGCTACAACCCCTTCCCGGTTGTGCGGCCATACAAATAATTATTACATCAATTTACAAATTTACATGAATTGCAAGAAAAGAAAACTCTCGTCTCACAACCCCCGGCTATTCACTCGCGACAATCCAACATATTTATATACACATTCCAGCACATTACAGATCATGTATAACCCCGACCAATCGACTTATAGCGATTAGTCGACGTTCAATACATGCAAACATCACAGATATAACCATCATAGTCAAAGTGCAGTGAAGTTCGGAAAAATACGGAATTATAGGACCCCAAAAGGAAATTTCTTTTCTGGAAAATCTGGGCACATATAATATATTCCAAAAATCCCAAAACCAACACAGACACACACTGCACGAAAAACGATGCACAGAAGACGACAAAGCGCGGCGGTTCCGCGGCGGCTACCTAGCTCGCGCGGCGGAAGGGCGGCGGTTTCGACGAATTACTGTATCGTTTTTCTTGGGTGTTCACACAAAACCCTGAGCCGAATTTAGGAGTATAAAGTTTTTCATTTTGACCAGAAAATATTTCAACAGAAACTCAGATTTTGTAAAAGTTTGGTTTTTGGATTTTTCCGGTTCCGAACTTCGTTACACTTCACTACCAAGCTAGTTTAAGTTTAGTTAGGCTCTGATACCACTGTAAGTCCACGTTGCGACCCCCGGTTCTTACGGGGAGGCGGAAACGGTATAAAATCAAAATTTTAACGCAAGAGGCAACATGGACTAAGCTAGGTCGGGATCTTTACCTAAACTAAAACTAGCATACTAAGCTAAAGATATTTAGCTACTCGGATGAAGATGGTTATACCTAAACTTGAACTCCTTCTCTTCAAGCTCCGATGGTGGTTCGATGGCTCCTTCTCGTTGTCTCCGTACGCCGAAGATAGATCCACTTGAAAGCTCCAACCTTTAGCTCCTTCTTCGTTCTTTGAAGAAACTAGTTCACTTGGTTTGCTAAACCTAGTGAACTAGAATGAGTAGAGATGATTTAGAATGGGATTTTATCTATGGTTCTTGATTCTCAACTCATGAGACAAGAGAACCATAGATCAAGAGAGGGAGCAAGAGGTTGAGGGTGAGAGCAAGAGGAGAGCTCAAGAACAAGAGAGAGAATGAGCAAGAAAGAATGAGCAACTCTTTTGTCTTTCACCCTCTCATAATCCAAAGTGATCATAACTCATCATATCAAAAAAGTCTTATGTGATGGTTAGAAGCAACCATAACCTTATCATGTCATGCACTCATTTTGCTCAAATGAGCAAGCAAGAAAAAGTCTTTGGCATGAAATGATAACCATGGTTATCATGATGGTCAACTAGTCAAGCCTAGTCAACCGGTCAACAAGTCAACAAAAGTCAACAAGTCAACAAAGTCAACAAGTCAACAACCATATCACCATAATACTTAATTAATATAATAGTTAATCACATATCATATTCTCATTAGGGTTGAGCATAAAGTCAAATAGTCAACGGTCAACTGTCAACAACCCTAATGAGAATCCGCAGCCTCTGCCTCCCTGTCAACTGTGCATACACACCCGCATCCGCGTTCCGAGGAACACGAATGCAAACTAGATAAATCCAATCCCATAAGGTACACTAGGATCTGGCTTAAACCAAAGCCCGCTAGTGTAAACTGTCCGGACACTGTACGTGCACAAGTGCACGGATGTGACCGAACCCTGTCGCAAAACCATGCGACCTGTCGCAATACCATGCGACCTCTACTCTTTTGCCTAAAGGCGAAAAGCTTTCTGCGTGGGACTCTAAAGACTCGACACTACGCTGGCAGTGGGTTTAACCACAGACCGCAAGCGGCACTAGCTGTGCGTAACGGTCCCCAGGTAATGCCGACAAGAAGACGGACGAGGCGAAACCCATCTGAACTCCTACTGAGCCTGAGTGTGACATTCTCCGTACAGTCCGGTCTGTTCGTCTGATACATCGCATGGCGGGCCTAGGGGGCGGTAAACGTCAGTCCCCCAATAGCGGTACAAGTCGTGCCGGAGTGAAGCCCAATACACCCTGAGATAACACTGGAAACCTACCAGTATATCTCGTTTGCCCTGGCCAGGGACTACTCGTGTAATGGCTCTCCTAGACACAGCGCGATGTCAACCCCCAATACCGGGAGAGACGAATCCTGTCTAACCGTCACTGCCTCCAAGTGCTTCGGGACTGCACCCAACCACCACCTGTTTGCACGACTCCTTTGAGCCGTGGTAGGGTAGTGATCAAAGTACAGTGGGAACACACCCGAGGCGAAGTGACAGTGTCAAGTCAGCGGACTAAGCTGTACTCATGTCACCTGGGAACTGATAACTGACGATATGTATAATACCAACTAGTCAGTTCCCGACGAGTCCTGTCCAGTGTACCCGTAACCTAACGAGCACCCGCATACTATCTCAAGTACGACGTACTGACGGCTGTGGGACAGACCGTCTCCCACACTGGGATGAGAAGCGCATGCGCTGGTCTACTCCGGAGTATCGATGCCCTGTCTCGATAGTCCTGCGACCAGGGACCTGCATAAGGATGTGCTTATAGATTACCCAACCCCACTAGTGTGATGGCCATCACATCGCTGGTAATCAAGCAAAGATCCTAAGGGCTCTACTAATGTGTATAGGCGATATACAAAAATAAACACATGTACACATTGAAGTAGAAACAAACCAAGTAGCATACTACTATTTTGAGCAAGATTGTATATACAAGGTGAATATCCCAAGCATCCATTAAGTAATATACAAACTAGTATGATACAGTAATGGCCTCTAGGGCATATACACTAACAATTAGTAGACGTTCAATACACATATAACATTACAGATATAACCATTAGCCAAAGTCTACAGAACATCGACAAAAAAATACGGATTTTTAAGCCCCAAAAACAAATTTTTCTTTCTGGAAAATCTGGGCAGAAAAATCATATTCCAAAAATCCCAAAATACCCAAATAAGAACACTCCAGGAAACTAGAACCCCAACCGAGTTAACTCGGCCGCGGTTCCGCGGCATAAGCAAGCTTATGCCGCGGTTACGCGGCGCTTTAACCGAGTTAGGGGATCGTTTTTCTCCAGCGTTCTATAAAAATCCTGAGCCGATTTTTAAGACATGATTTATTATTTTTTGAGCAGAAAAAAAATCGGCAGAAACTTAGGGTTTCCGGGGTGTTTTGCGGTTTTTTCGTTCGGTCGATATTCTAAATACTTTGCTAACATACTAGGGTGTGTTTAGTTAGGCTCTGATACCACTGTTAGGTCCACGTTACCTCTCCCGGTACTTTCGGGGTTGCGGAAACGGTAAAACAACAATTTTTCTAGACTTGGTAACATGGACCGTAAAAGCCGGATCTTTGCTAAACAACACACTAGCATCCTAACTAGAGATTTATCTACTCGGTTAGGGGTTATACTTCAACTTGAACTCCTTCTCTTCTTGTTGTTCTTCTCCTTGCTTGCTCCGAGGGTTGATCCGGACTTTGGTCACCTCCGCGGCCTCCTTGAGTCGAAGACGATCCACCCGAGAGATGTACACCGAGCTCCACCTCGAGCCGAGGTAACTAGGGTAACAAGATTGCTAGTCTTGGTACGCTAGGTTGTGTAGAAGAGAAAGATGGAGGTGTTTGTCTTTTTGGGATCTTTATCTCTCAACACATGAGATCAAAAGATGAATCAAGAGGAGGAAGAAGGAGGAGCTAGAAACCATGGAGCATTTCTTTTCTTCTCATGAGAAAGAGCAAGAGAGAGAATAAGAAATGAATTATGAAAAGATTAACTCAAATGAAATGAACCATGGTTGCAATAATACACTAAAATCATCATTACTAATCCTATCATGATAAAGTTGATGGCACATTGAATTAACCATTATCATAACTCAAGAATTAAAAAGAAAATGAAAGAAGAGTGTAGATCTCTCTTGAAGGTCAATGGTCAACACGGTCAACGGGTCAACAAAGTCAAGAGAGGTCTAAGTGGTCAAATGGTCAATGCAATTAGCCATCACTAAACTATCACTAAAAGGATTAGTAAACAATGTCTCCGGCTCAAAATGGTTTTGACCAAACGAATTGTCAAAATCCTAATGAGTGTGCCACATTACGGTTTTGGCCGAACCAACTGCCAAAACCCTAATAGGGCACCTCCTCCTTTATCGCTCCTCAAAACTGTGCATACACACTTGCATCTACATTCCGTAGAATGCGGATGCGCAGAAGACAAAACAAATCCATCCGTGCAATATTAGGATCCGTCTTAAACCAAAGCCCACTTGTATTGCCTGCCCGAACACCACACGCACACAAGTGTACGTAAGTGATCGCAGCCCTGCCGTAAAACCATACGGCCTTTACACGTTTCGCTCAGTGCAGGGAAACTCTCTGTGTGGGACTCTAAATACTCGACACTACTCTGGCAGTGGGTTTAACCACAGACCTCAAGCGGCACAAGCTGTACGTAACGGTCCCCAGGTAGATGTCGATAAGAAGGCCGATGAGGTAAACCCATCCGAACTCCTACTGAGCCTGTATGTGACAATCTCCGTACAGTCCGGTCTGTTCGTCTGATACATCGCATGGCGGGCCTAGGGGTGTGGCGAACGTCAGTCCCCTAATAACGGTACAAGTCGTGTCGAAGTGTAGCCCAGAACACCCTGAGACATCACTGGAAACCTACCAGTATATCTCGCTTGCCCTGGCCAGGGACTACATGTGTAATGGCTCTCCTAGACACAGCGCGATGCCAACCCCCAATACTGGGAGAGACGAATCCTGTCTAACCGTCACTGCCTCCAAGTGCTTCGGGACTGCACCCAACTACTACCTGTTTGCACGAGTCAGTAGAGCCGTGGTAGGCTAGTAATCAAAGAACAGTGGGAACACACTCGAGGCGAAGTGACAGTGTCAAGTCAGCGGACTAAGCTGTACTCATGTCACCTGGGAACTGATAACTAACAATAGGTATAATACCAACCATCAGTTCCCGACGAGTCCTGTCCAGTGTACTCGTAACCTAACGAGCACCCGCATACTATCTCAAGTACGACGTACTGACGGCTGTGGGACAGACCGTCTCCCGTGCTGGGATGAGAAGCGCATACGCTAGTCTACTCCGGAGTATCGATGCCCTGTCTCGATAATCCCACGACTAGGGACGTGTATAAGGATGTGCTTGTGGATTACCCAGCCCCCACGAGTGTGATCGCCATCACAACGCCGGTAATCAAGCAAAGATCCTAAGGGCTCTACTAATGCGTATAGGTGATATAATAAAGAAACACATGTACACATTAAAGCAAAGACAAACCAAGTAGCATACTACTATTTCGAGCAAGATTGTCTATACAACTGTGAATATCCCAAGCTTCCATCAAGTAATATACATACTAGTATGATACAGTAATGGCCTGTAGGGCATATACACTAACAATATTTGCATTGCCTGTTACCCTGTTTATATTTTATTACTTGATGACATGACGTGCTGGCGTCTGGGTTTTGTATGGCCCAGATTCTTCTACCTTGTTGCAGACTGATTAGGAGTATTGTCGTTGTTAGATCGAGCGGTGAAGTTCCTGTCGGTATGTAGTTTCACTTCCAGGTGTTTCCTTTATTGTATCTTTTGGCTTCCGCACATTGTAAATTCTGGACTATTTTACTCTGGCTTATGGACATGTACTAGATAGTTTAGTTTACTTTCCTGATCTTGATATCTCTACAGCCGTAATGTGACTGTGGAAGGATTTTTCCTATCCACAGATAGCATGGTTGGCTATGTCACGTGCCTATCTTAGCGTACTCTGGGAAGCGGGGCGTGACAGATTGTCTAATACGTCCACGAACTGTTTTATCTAGATTTGATGATGATGACGGGAGCAGCGAGGGGCGGCAGGAGCTCCAGCCGCGGCAGAGGCAGAGGAAGAGCGGTTCTGCCGCCCGGAGAGCTGTGTAGGGAGCTTCAGAGGGCCGGTCTTGCACCCCGATCGGAGACCCCTTTGGATGCCTATTTCCATGTGGACTTTGCCACACCTCCAGAAATATTGTACGCATATTCATTTTGAATATAATATTATAGATATACATGCATGTTCATGTCAAAATTGCTTACAATGCTGATACTTGATTGTCTAGCTGTTGGTGATGCATCCACATCAGGGACAAAGGCCACTCCCGCACCTCCAGGTATGTTTATATATCATATAGTGCATGTATATTGATTTAGAATGCCGTATCATAAATATACATACATTCTTTTTGCTCTTACGTACTTACATCTCGGGCTGTAGGTGGTGCCTTCACATTTTCGGCAGAGCCCACCACCGCACCTGCGGGTATGTTTATATATCCTATAGTGTATACAAGTTGATTTAGAATGTTATATTATTGATATACGCATTCTTTTTGCAATTACTTTATAGCTGATACTTGATTGTCTAATTATAGTTGGTGCGTCCTCGTCTGGTGCAGGGGCCACTCCCGTCACTTCCATACCCTCCGCTCAGTCTGTAGGTTTGGATGAATAAATATAAAATATCTATTCATTTTACATATCCTTTAAGAATAAACATGAACTTCATGTAATTTTATCGATGTTTATTTTCTAGTTGGAGATGCGTCCACGTCCGGGTCACCGGCTGTTTCTCACCGGAGGAACTATCGTCCTGCTCGTGCTTTAGTCGCCGGAGGTATATATCACACTTCAATTTTCGTTAAACCTTGATTTCTTAATACCACTTTGTCTTAATATTGATTGTCTTGATATTTCTTATAGACGCAGGGCCTCCCCATCCCAAGAGGGGAACTCGAGACCCGAATCAGTCCTACAGGCTGAGACCCGATAGAGATAGGGGGAGGCAGCATTCCCCCTCATTTTTACCCCTGATTATCGCTATACCGGTGATTATGCCGAGAGGTTCGGCCAGTAGATGGGGGATGAGAGCCGCCTCGTGAAGAACTATCCACTTCACGTTGAGTGGGGCGACCAGCACCGGCGCTCATTCGCCCTCTTCTGGGATCATACTCATATATTAATATATATTTTAATTTGATTTATCCAATATATTTATTATTAGCACTTGCAATTTAATAACATTGTTTTTTTTGTATTTTCAGTTGGATTATGATTTTCAGCCTGTACCCGACCTTGATCACCCTGGGAAGGTGCTCAATCTTCACGCTCTGTACAATGGCCTGATGAAGAACATGCAGACGAAGGTCCGATACAATAGGAATGAGCTGAAGATCGACTGCTATTCTCTGTGGATGGCGACCCCCGAGGCAGAGAGAGCAGTCCTCCTATATATTCTGGCCTTTGCAAGAGTCAACGTAGATACATGGGCTCTATTGTGCCAATATTTCGACTCTCAGTGCAAACAAGTATGTATTTTAAATGTAATTCATTGTTTAGTATATAATTTATTTTTTTGTGTTGCTTAATTAGAAAACTAAATCTGAATGTGTTGTGCAGAAACAAGCAGATCAAAATAAAGAGAATAGGAAGTCGGCGAAAAGGGGTTGCCCCACTTATACAGGTGGCTCGAGAAATATTACTCATGCCATGGAGTTATCGATAAATTACAATAGACCGGCCTTTGTGATATAATGTAATATTAAGAGTTATTTTCTAATATATGTAATTTTTTGGCGAATTGCAGAGAGCTCAGACCCTGGTGCAGGGTGGTACACCGAGCATGCTGTCCGCGTATCTTACCGTCCATGGCACCTCGACAGATCCTGCCACGGGCGAGCTTCGATACCCCGACACCGCTACCCAGGAGTATTGCGTAAGTGTTAATATTTATTCAACCCTTATTTGAAATTTTTGTTTTGAAAGGTTCAAATTTAAATGATATACTTATATTTGACTGGTTAATATGGGTGTAGGAGCGGGTGGTTGAGCAGGCAGAGGCATCGGGGGTCGATTTTACTGGACAGAACGATCCGATGTTGCTGACCCCAGTCCTAGACGCCGCACACGGAGGGCACCACAAAGGTTGGGAGAGAGGCGGAGGACTGGGTCCTAGTAGGGCCCATATGAGGTTGGACTCCACTCCGGTAGTTACTTCCTTTATCTCCCGTGAGCGACGTTTCAAGTAAAAACTGGACATCTTGAAGGCCACCGTTCAGGAGTTGAAGAAAATGTTGGTATGTATACTACTCAATAGTAAAATATTATGTCATATTATAGATAGCAACATATCCAATATTAGTACGTAGCCTGAGCTTATTTGGTTGTAGACTTAGTTTTGATTAATCATACATACATAGAACTGTCTAATTAAATTAAACTACGGTTTTGCAAACTATATATCCAAACGAGGCCTAAGTCCCTAAGTATACATAGATTGGGGTTTCGCAATAACCTGATAATGATACAAATTCGACTAATATATAGTTCTTACTCGTTTATTATACACAAAATTGATTAGATGCGACAGGGTACATCGGCTGAGCCTCCACATGCATCTCCTTCGGCTGCGGCTCCGCAAGCCACTACCTCGGCTGTGCTTGCGCAGACAACTCCTATAGCTCCACAGCCCGCTCAGACTCCCGCAGCTGCGGCTCCGCAAGCCACTACCTCGGCGGCGGTTGCGCAGACCACTCCTACAGCTCCACAGCCCGCTCAGACTCCCACACACTCCTCATTGCTCGAAATATTGACTTAGGGTATATCCGAGGAGCAGGCGCGCCAGATTACGGCGTTTATCAGAAGTGGTGCCGGACCGAGCTAGGGTAGCTTTTTGATTCTATATTTTAAACATGTATTTACTTATATGATACATATTGTATATATTTTGGACGATATTGATATTGGTGGTGTTTGCATGTTTATACTGATTTAGATTGATATCGTATTCTGCTTGTTGATTTTTTTTGTAAATTATGCGTGAGATGTGATTATGAATACCGCGGTATATATTCTGCGTATTGATTAATTTTATATATGATCTATATATTATTGTGCACATGTCGAGAAAAAAACAGGCAACCCTTTTTTTTTAAAAAAACCTGATAATATGTCCCTACGGATTAAACCGTAGGGCCAAAAATTGCCCCTACGGATTAATCCGTAGGGTCCTACTTTGCCCCTACACATTTATCCGTAGGGGCAAAATATCAGGATACCTGATATTTTGTCCCTATGATCTCAGTAAGAGGGGTTATATTTGTCCCTACGGATTGGACCGTAGGGCATAAACATGCCCCTACGCAGGTATCCGTAGGGACAAAATATCAGAAAACCTGATATTTTGCCCCTATACAACTGGACCTACGTATGTATCCGTAGGGACAACAATTTAGCCCTACGGAGTTATCCGTAGGGACAACTATTTTATTTCATAAACCGATAAATTAAATAATTTTTTTCCCTAGAGTCTAATCCGTAGGGACATATGGACTTATGGATTAAGCCGTAGGGGCAAGTATTTAACCGTAGGGGCATGTCTAATATGATTGAAGAAAAAAATAATCTTTAATTGCACCTGCCAAGGATGATAGAAGAAAAAAATTCTTTAATTGCATAAGAAACCTAGTCATCCTAAATACATGATCAGTCTTAATTATAAGAGAAACTGCATGTTTTATTCCATCGCTACTCAAAAATACTTGCGGTTGTTAGAAGCGTGCCAAGTTTAGGGCGGCTGTTGACCTTCTAGATTCTCCACGATTTAGGTCCCAGGGAGTATCATCTATCTTAACGATCTTATAGGGATCTTCCAAGTCAGGTGCAAGTTTGCCGTGGTCGTTGGTCCGATCTTTGATTTCTCATTTTTTAGGACAAGATATCCGACGTCGTGAAAATATATCGGTCTTACCTTGGCATTGTGAAGAGCACCGCTTTCAGTTGGTATATATCTATCCTCTCCGAATCTACCTCGCTTATCTCATCGAAGAGATTCAAATTCTCCCTTAGACGTCTCTATTCGATGACATGTCGTAATGATTGGTTCAGTAAGTGCTTATTGGAACCTCCGTTGGGATATGTCCTCCTTTTTTCTTCCCCTATTTTTCTTCACCCCTTTTAAATGGTTCGATTAGTAACCTCTATCTAATTGTTGATTACTAACCTAGAAGTCCCCGCCGCTATCTTCTACAATGCTCCAGCTTCAACCCACTTCGTGATGATATGCCGCATATTGCCTTTCCTAAGGGTAAATTCTCTTAGAATATCTATACCCATCGACAGATGGGTAGTGCGGAGGTTGTCGGTGTGAGATCAGTTGTAGGAAGTCTTGGAAAGTTTGTGAATTACTGACAACTGTTGCCTTCTCCACCAATTCTTTTGATTGTCGAATCATTCTTGGTGAATAATATCCCTGTCACATCAATTTTGTATATACGGAACATAAAATTGCATATTATTGAAATAATTCTCCTAAAATAGGATTTGATAATATCCTCTTCTGTATAGAGCTTCGCTAATCGACTATCATTGCATATTATTGAGACCACCTCAATGTGTTTCTTTCGAAGTTTGGGATCGGTTTGGAAGACTTCCTTCTTTCAAATATTTTATGGTATCATCCATCCACCACGTTCATGAGGTCCACCGGTCAACATCTAAGGCGTCTCGATGCTTTGTGCTTCCATCGACTCTAGCAGTAATGTGCCCCCAAGACCTTCTGTGGGAGAAGGGAATAGCTTTGATAGGGTATTCACTTTCGAATTTTCTTTGCCATGTACCTTTTTTATCTTTGTTTCCAGGAACCTCATCATGAACCAGCAGACCTTTGCAACATATTTAATCATCCTTTCCTCTTACACATCAATTCTCCTTTGATCTGTCCAAATCCTAATTGTGAGTCGGTGTGCAATTGGATTCTTTCAGCTTCAATCGTCTTGCCCGTGCTGATGTTATATTTTGATTATTTTCAAATAATTGTTTCCTATTATGAGCTTTATTCTTTTGCAGATTTATATATACGGAACATTAAATTAAGAACGAATGACCGAACTTTAAATATCATATCTAAAATGAGAATGGAGGCAAATGTTTGGATTTCGGAAGACCAATATTTTCAACGTTAAGTTTGAAGCCAACAAATAAGAAAAGTCGGTACTGATTGATTGATCGGGTTTTATTTTTCGGTTTATTTCTTTAAAGGAACATAATGTAAAGGGTTAGAATCTAGTGAGTTTGAGAAAATACACATACTCAAATTTTCACATTGTATATGAGTTGACAAAATATTTTTGGCCTGAAATTATTTTTCAAATATATTTTAAGGGATAAATTAATTTCTATATTAAAAGGTATTTCCATAAAAATAAATACCTAAAATTTGTTCTCTTATAAGATTTCTTATATTAATATATGGGATTTCACATGTCACCCACGTAACTTAGGTATTTACACATTTCACCCCCAAAAGTTTAAAATTTCAAATATATTTCACCCCAAAAAGTGCTCTTTTAACCAAATTACAATACACATGTTATCCGCTTTCCCGTCAAAATGTAACTTGGATTAGAATTTTTTTAACGAGGGTTATGTAATGATAAGTTGGGACATTTGTTCCTTCCTCTATTCGGTTATTCAGTGTACTTTACCTAAACAACTCATTATTTTCTATAAAGATTTGTCATGGCTCCATCTTTCTTATTTCATTATCCCATCTTAAACCCTACATCATTGAGAAAACCATTTAGAGTTGGGTTTACCACGACACCGCTTTCGGATTGCTTGGCTAACCTAACATAATCTTAGTTCTGTTGCTGAAAATTTAAAAAAAATAAAATGAATTCCTCTATTAAATTATAAGTAAATTAAAGATCTTTTAGGCCATTGTTACAAAATTTTTTGTAGAGTGGAGCATAATTCCATCTATCTAACGGGAACAAGATTTGGGTGGAAAAGAATTGCTCTAATTTTAGCTCTTAAGAAAAATCTTTAATTTTGGAATTGCGATAAATCCAAACCATTGCTTCAGCTTATGGAATTAAAAGGGAAAGAAAAAGATTTTTAGAGGGCATATCCATCATATACTAGCTTTCTTAACGGTTCTAAACTTTACTAATGGTATATTTTTAACGGATGCTAAGTAAAAGCAACCAAGGAAGTATTTTGGTTAATTTAAAACTTTTGGAAGAGAAATATGAAATTTGAACTTTTGAAGGGTGAAATATGAAATTAACGTTGGTTTGTGGCGAAATATGGAAAAAACCCATTAGTTTTTGTTTTTTCAAGCCACATATTATGTAGTTTAAGAAGAAATTTATTACTCCACTGAAGACTTTATCGATTTAGCAATTAGTATGAAGCAAATGTTTAATAGAATATTTGATTTTTATACTTTCAACAATAAATATTGTATTATACAAGCAAAAACAATAAAGAAAATAATATGTACATAACGATCTACTAAAATGATATATTAATTCAAATTAATTTATGATGTTGACACCGGATGATACTCATAAGTGAGAATTCCCCAGATCATGACACATGATAGATGATGTGTCCCGGGGCTCACGGGACATGAGCAAACACGATACATTGAAGCCATTCCTTTGGCCTTCGCCTCGAGGATTGACCTGACCTTCGATGGCCTCCCAGAACACTTCTATGCTCCCCTTACAAATAACCATCGGCTTGCCACCGAGCCCTCCTACACACTGAGCTTCCTCAGCGCTGCCTGCTCGCCTCCGAGCTATCACAGAACCGAGCTTCCTCGGCCTCCTGCTCGCCTCCGAGCTTCCCGCCGAGCAAAGCCTCCCCGATTCTCCTGAGCAACCAAGAACGCAGAGCCCAAGCGCCTCCTCCACGGCTCCGCGTATCTCGCCAGAAGCGAGATATCCACCACCCAATATCCCGCGTTCTACACCGTCGTATCCCCCATTAACGATAATATCTTGTCATTAATGGTGGGATCCCGTCATTCACGCAGGCGTAACGTCAGGGGAGTAATCGATAGCGAAGATCTCACGCCAGCTCGCTCCAAGCGAACACTATAAAAAACCCTCTCTCAGACAACTCATGTAAGGCAATTTCAATACAACAAGCCGCTAATCTGCTCAAATTTGTCGGCTAACTTGATCGTCGAAGGGTCCACGGTGGTACAACCACCCCGGGACTTCTTTGCAGGTACCTCGGTTTCACCTCAAAATCAACCCATTAAGATCCACACGTCCAAGGAGACAAACTTCAACACCAATCTCAACCTTTCATCAACGTTCGCGATAGATCGATGGAGGACAACATCTGAAGGAGACCCAGGCCTCCATCAGTTGGCGCCGTCTGCGGGAAAGAAATTTTTTCTACCCATCGAAAGTTGATCTTCCGCTCTCAACTTCATGGCGAGCGAAAACCGTAACGATCCCAGCACAAGCCGCCGCCTTCCCCACAACGGAGGCACGGACGGATCTACTCCCGCTCCAAACACCATCCACGCCCTCTCGGCAAGGATCGACATGCTCGCATCCATAGTGGACGCCCTTGTTCGTGTCCAAACGGCGGGCCCAGCCCCCCAGGTCGTCGTTCCCCCTCCCAGGGATCAAGACCTCCGCAGAGGGGCGGATGACACCGCCCACGCTAGCACCGCCGAACAATGCCGTGCTCACTCTGGCGATGGCGGCTCCCCTATGGCGACCGATTCAATGGCCCGCCGGGCGCCACACGGTTCTACGCCGATGTCTCGCCAAAGAGCCCATCGCCCCGAGACCTGTCGCGTTCCCGTCCCTCCAGAGGAGGTATCAGTCAGCTCGCCTGCTCTCAGGCATGACTGAGTCCCTCTCCCTCGATGGGATCGCACGAACGGCACTCGCCGTGAAGACTCAAGAAGGACCTCACCAAGGGACCTAAGGAATTTGATAGAACGGAATCAGAGTCACAGCCTGGCGCAGACCACAAGCGAGAAGGGCCAACACTCTGACTGCGCCGAATCCTCGAGGTATCACGACCGCCTCGACGCCCTCGAAAAGAAAATCGAGGGTATACATCGGGAGGGTCATCCCTCTGGTGAAGGGGCTAGGTATGCCGCCGACTCACTTACGAAGCCCTTCACCGAGGAGTTACTCGCCGTACACGTCTCGTCCAGGAACAAGCCTCCCAAGGTGGCCCTCTTCGACGGGAAATCCAACCCAGAGGACCATCTGGACGCATTTATACCAGGCATGAGCTTCCAGGATAACTCCGACGCTGCTCAATGCCGAGCATTTCCTGCCACCCTCATCCGGGCTAGACGGGACTCGTTCCGAGGACTCACGCCATGCTCCATCTCTACCTTTGATGAGCCGGCCGCCCAGTTCCTCGGTCACTTCGTCGGAAACAGACGACAGAAGCGAACTGTCAATTATCTCTTCACCATAAAGAGCGGGGACAAGGAATCCTTTAATGGATACGTCACTCGCTTCTACAACGCTCTTCTCGAGATTCCCGAGTACCGGGATGAAACTGTCATCACCGCCCTAAGGTCGGGTCTTAGGCACAAAGAGTGGCTCCGCTCTTTTGCATTAGCACAACCTAAGACCATGGCCGAGGTAAAAGCTTGGACCGAGCGAGAGATCCAACTCGAGTCTGAGGTGAACGCCAACCTGCCCAGGGGCGACCAAGCCGACCAAAAGAAGTGGGGCAGAGAAGAGAAGAAGAAGGTCGACCGGCAAAAACCATACTCCCCAAAGTTCCAGGAGTATACTCCTCTCAATATCTCCCAGACCGAGCTGTTAGAGGAGACGAAGGGCGAGCGATTCTTCAAGCTCCCGCCGGTCACCCATAGAGCGGCTAAATGTATTCGGGGCCCATATTGCGCCTTTCATCGGTCGCAGGGACACCCCGACCAAAAACTACAAACAACTCCGCGACTACATCGAAGAGTTGATCCGCTCTGGCCACCTGGCGAAGTACCTGCAGGACAAGTGACAGGCAGACAGGGAGCACAAGAACCAACCCCCTCGCGGCGAATTAACGATCGGCCAAATCAAGGTCGTTTCCTCGGGGTCTTCCCGTGAAGCCGGCGAGACTCACCGCTTCCTGCCCGTCGAGGGAACAAGCGACCCTCCCCGAGCCTATCATCTTCACTGATGAAGACCTCCACGGTATATCCTTGCCTTACAACGACCCTCTTGTGATTACGGCACGGGTCCACCGTTACGAGGTTCAGAGGATATTGGTCGATTCCGGAAGCTCGGCAGATATCCTCTTCTATGACTGCTTCCAGCGTATGGGACTAGGGCCATCTGACCTACGGCCAACCTCCCACGTCCTATCACGGTTTACTAACCACTCCATCCCAGCCGAGAGAGTGGTCACCCTCTTCCTCAACATTGGGGAAGCAGGCCGTATGTAATGCCTTGAAAAGTCGTTTTGGTATTTTCCCGAAAATCGGTGAAAATTTGGTATTTTTCCGTAAATCGTCTTTTTGTTATTTTGCAGTTTAGGCCTAATTATACCTAATTTGGATAGGTAATTGCTAGTTTTTAGTAGCTAATGAGTTACTTATAAAATTCTAGTCATTTAAAATTTTTCCCTAATTTTTCAATTTTTTAATATTATTTTAAGCCGGTAAAAATACATTAAATTAGCGATAAATACAAATTTCTTTGGGCTAATTTTAATCTATAGAACCATGACAGCTAAAATCTAGTTTGTAATATAAATTTTTAGTATTTTATTTTAAGTTCTAGTTAGTTATAATCGATGGAAAATTAAAATTTTAATTATTTGAACTAAAACTTGCAAATATGATATTATGGGGGGTCTTTTTGCATGGAATTCTTTTTGTAATCACTCACACACACCCTCACCCCTCCATGGCCGAGCCCTCCATCAACAGCCCACTTCCCCCCCTCAAAAATTTTCTCCATCTCATTTGTATGTGTGAATTAGAGTTTAAAGGTATATTTTAAGATGTATTGTTTTGAAGGCTTAGTGTACCTTGATTTGAGGGGGGTTGACTTGAAAAATTTTGCACAACACCCACACCATCCCCTCCATCACCCCCTGGCCAAAAATCTGCAGCCCCTCCCCCTTCACTTTTCTCTTTTCATTTCCTTCAATTTTAATCAAAAAAATTGCTCCAAAATCCAATTTAAATCTCACAAATTAATTTCCATTCTTCCTCCCATTCTCTTTAGCTTTTATAACTTGAATCATGGTGTTATGAAGCCATCATTGGAGGCAAATTCTTCTTGCTAGATCTCTAGATTTTTAAGATATAATTTCTACCCATTTAAATTCTTATTGTTAGATTTCTTTAATTGAGTTGTTTTAGTGTTAATTTTAGTGCTATTTGCATACTAGTTTTTTTAAAGTTTATGGCTTGAGTTGAATTAGGGTTTGGAAAACCATTATTAGGTTAATTAAGTTATTTTGTTATCTAGTTATTATACAAACCAAATTTAAGAGGTTACTTTGCTTAGTGGGCTCAAATTAGTGTTTTCATGTATAGTTTGGATTGGAATTGCTCATTTTGAAAAATTCAAGAGAGTGGGTTGTGATCAAGTTAGGGTTTGTAGTGTTTGATCATGGTTTTAATGGGTAGATTAGCATGTTAATTGAATGCAAAACCCAAATTGGTTATTAGTTGCTATTTGTTAGTCTAAAATTTTGCTAATTGTGTTAATTTGGTTAACTAGGTTTTGAGAATTTAATTAATCAATTGGGATAAAAATATAATTAGGGTATCCATGGTATTATTAACATTTTAAATTGTATTTTAATATTTTAGATCATGCAAATCCAAACTAAATTGTTGTTTATGCATTTTTGCTAAAATGGTTGAAATTTGGGTAAAATTGCAAACTAGTTTTTTTGAACGTATATAGTTTGATGAGATTAAATTGTGGTTATGGGTTATATGACTTATTTAAGTTATTTAATAAGTATTATGGCCGCTAGAATTGTTTAAACGTCGAGTTTTGTACTAAAACGGGAAATTTTGCTTGCTAGTTTTTCGGAAAAACGGCTTTTAAAGTGAATTTGGGGTTTTTGTGAGTTTTAACCTATTTTATATTAAAATTAGTGTTCGTGAATGTGCAAATGAGTGTATTTGGGTTTTCTCGATGGTCTGGCGTTTGTACGCCGATGTCGAGGGTTTTTGGGTTGATTTGTGGAAGCAACCATAGGTTTTGACCTATGTGGGATTCGTGTGTCGTTTTGGTCATGAGTCGGATTTTAATGCGATGCGGTGCGTTATGATATGTAGGTACCCCCATGTGGACTTCGAGACGACAAGCAAGCGCATGGCGACGTCGGCACCGGCGAGCGAGGACCAAGTGAGTAGATTTATATCTACGGGGAGAAGTCGGGTGGATGGCGTATAGCACCCCCGCAGTCCGTGGTGGTGTATACGGATGCGTATACACACCAACAATTATTATATGTTATTTGGGATTAATAACGATGTTAGGATGGATATTGGTGTGTTGGATTACTTTAGTGTTGCGAACCCTAAGGTAGTGTTGCACTACACATACACACATACATACACACATACATACTTGCATACATTCCTATTTATATGTGTTCATGGGATTCTTTATAGTAATGTGTTCACATGGTTATGGGACTATATGTTCACATACGGATATGAGGACGATACTAGGGATTGAGCTGAGTAGATGAGATTTGTTTTGTGGTTGTGATATCGGTTTGTACGAGACTGTCGATCAGTAGTCAGATCATGACTATATTGATGATATTAGTATTGTACTAGACATAGGTCAGTATCCTGGACTATGATCTTGGATAAAGAGGATACCAGATGAATAGTGTGATGAATATGATATTAACCCGTACCCAGATTTGGGGATGCCGTACGACGGATTTACGTACGAGCTATATTTTGATGATTGATCCGCACTCTTGACTTGGGATGTCTGATTATAGATATGGTATCGGATATGATATTATTGAGGCGGGATCACCGACTAATATATATACAGGTATGTATATGTATCGACTCAGATGTTATGCGGTTTCCTTACCTGTAGCCCAGCTGGTCAGCTTAGCCCTTTAGTTTAGTTTAGTTGTTAGATTAGATTCGATTCTTACCTATTTCAAAACTAACGAATCGTGGGTATTTTAAAAGACAGCCCAAGGGATCCTACGGATATTTCAAAAGACGTATCTTTTCATGAAAACACCGTAGCCCCTATTTTCAAAACCCCATGATTCGTGTTATTTCAAAAGGCACCATTTGTAGGACTTATATTAGGTTAATGCAGATTAGTTATAGTTGCGTCTAGTATTCAGCTCCCGCTCTTTATTGTGGTTCGCTTCGCATCGCATGCTTATATTATGTTTCATACTCCATTATTGATATCATGCTGTTAGGACACCAGCACCATTACCGATGATACGTATGTACCACGTACACTTACTTGCCGGCTCACACACATCTTCATCGGTAATTTCCATGTCACGTACACCTTAGAAAATATTATTGCTTGACTTAGCTTGTTAGTTAGTAATTTGACATGATATTAGTATACCTGCCTTATATGCCGGCTTAATATTGTAGTTATTACTTGTCACTTCATGCATACTGTTATTCATTGTTATGCCTACATTCATGGTTTTACATGCTATTGATGATTTGGATTTGGATTTCCATGAGATTTTCTGGATTTGGGAGGGGAAACTGCAAAAACTTATATAAACTGATTTCTCTCTTTTTAAATAAAAAAAGTGCGGTTTTTCCCATGATGTATGAGTCGTCCACCATGAGTTTGCTGATGGATTTCGAGACCCGATTCGAGGAGACGGATGAACCGTTTCGGGTACATGGTGGACCCGGTAAGGTACCCCGGGGCAAGAAGCGCGTGATGATGACGATGTGAGCCTGGCAGGGGAGCACTACCTACCGGTGATTTTACCCGACACGTCGGATATCCGGAGGATACCGTCGTGGTCTTGAGATGGATGGTAGGGGCTGGTCTGGACTGACGGCGCCCTAGATATTGAGACTGTGATATTGAGATTTCGAGATATTGAGGTACAGAGACTGTGATACAGAGATATCGAGATATTGGGATTACGTTTTGTGCCGATGCTAGGCACTGTTTTATGCTGATTTCATTATGATACCTCATTTTAAAAATACAAAGGAAATCTCACTAAATTATGAAAACAGTTCTTCATTTACATGTATTCTGTTTTCATGCATTCATACCTCATTCATATGATATATTGCTACCTGAGGCACTGACACGGGCACATGAGATTACACTCGGGTTAGATATCTACGCTAGCCTTGTTATAGGTTGCATGTTATTCTTATAATTAAGGATATATTATGATCATTGACCTAGGATTGCGTTATTTATGCGATTTCTTTTCGTAGATGTTTTTCTATTCACGAGTTGGCAACTCACCCCCGTTGTGCCCCAGTTTCTTGCAGGTTTGCCGTACAGGTTTCATTACGGCTTTGCGGACATAGTTTCCTTCGGGTGATTTGCTAGTAGGTGGGTTTACTTGTATCGTACCCCCATTATATATCTTGTATATCATTATTCTGTTGTATCTAGAAGTTCCATCAACCAAACAAGTATTTATTTGAGATAGAGACCAGTGATGTTTATTCTTTCGACCTTAGAGTCGCGCGTTGTATTTCTGTGGATTTATTGTTATTTTGAGTTTCTATTTGAGTTTTGATCCTCGCCTTTGGCGTTGTATATTATATTGCTTGTGTGGTTGTGGCCGTCGTTTGACGAAGAGCTAGCTCCCTCTTGGGGATGCCCTTTTTTTTGATTTCGTATACTATTCATATTGTATCCCGTTTGGGGGGCAGTATTTACAAAGGAGACTCTGCCGAAATTTTCAGAAAATACTTGATGTTTTTAAAAACCGCATAATTCGTCTTATGATATTAAAACTACTTGTTTTAAATTGGTTTTCCTTCACTCTACTACTTTTCTTGGTTTGGATTTCTGGGTTTTCAGCTTACTTAGATTACGTACGTCTCAAGATGTCTCGTAGTTTAAGTGCCGGTCATGTTCCGTACTTTCGGGACGTGACACCGTACGAGGACCGTACCGGTGGAATTCATCGTCGCTAGTATCCCTTCATCCTACAACATCTTCCGGGACTCTCGACATTAAACACCCTCCAGGCTCAAATCTTGACCTACCACCTTGCGATCAAATTTCCATTAGATCAAGGAGAATAGACCGGGCCTGTGGGAACCAGCGAATCTCCAAAATCTGCTTCACCGCGACATCCACTACCGTAGAGCAGAGTGGCGACCTCGAAGGTGCAAATGATTTCCAGGGTCCTTGGACACTCGTGACGAACAGAAAGAAATCTGAGGAGCCCCGGTGGAGGCGCTAACAGAAGTCCCCCTCGTCGAGGGGAATGGGGACGAGCCATCCAGATCGGATCCATTTTAACAGGAACCCTGCGTGAAGACTTGATCCGCTTTCTCCGAGGGAACTCGGACGTGTTCTCCTGGGCACCTGCTGACATTCCCGGGATGACCCGAAGGCCTGACCCGTCAGACATAAGAAGCAAAGTTTCGCGCCGATCAAGAAAAAGGCGATCGAGGACGAGGTCGATAGATTGCTCGCAGCCAACTTCATTCGAAATGTTGATTACTCGGATTGGTTGGAGAATGTAGTCATGGTTAAACAGGCGATCGGGAAGTGGCGCATATGCGTCGACTTCACAGACCTGAACAAGGCCTGCCCAAAAGACAACTATCCCCTCCCTCGGATAGACCAGCTAGTGGACAGCTCGGCAGGCCAGGAATTGCTCAGCTTCATGGACGCTTTCTCCGGCTACAACCAGATCCGTATGAACCCAGCAGATGAAGAACTTACAGCGTTCACCACGGACCGGGGGGTATACTGCTACAAAGTGATGCCCTTCGGCCTAAAAAATGCTGGGGCTACATATCAGCGCCTAGTTAACAAATTGTTCAAACCGCAGATCGGGAAAAACATGGAGGTTTACGTCGACGACATGCTCGTGAAATCAACCTCATCGGACGAGCACACCAAAGATCTTGAAGAGACATTCGACATCCTCTGCAAGTACAAAATGAAGTTGAATTCAGCCAAGTGCGCATTCGGAGTCACTAGCGGGAAATTCCTCGGGTTCATGGTCACCCACCGAGGAATCGAAGCTAACCCGGAAAAGATCAGCGCCATTCTCAACATGGCCACACCAAAGATCAACATTGAGATCATGTGACTCACGGTGAGAGTGGCCGCTTTTAGTCGCTTCATGTTGAGATCCGGAGAAAAGTGTCTCCCATTCTTCAAAGCCCTGAGAAAGATCCCAAAGTTCGAATGGTCGGAAGAATGTCAAAATTCTTTCGAGCAGCTCAAAGCGCACCTGGTAACTCCCCCGCTGCTCACCTGACCAATCAAAGGAGACGAGCTATCATTGTACCTTGCGGTCTCCGGTCATGCTGCTGGCTCTGTGCTCGTTCGAGAAGTCGAAGGAGTACATAAGCCAGTCTACTACGTGAGCCATGTCTTCAAAGACGTAGAAACAAGGTACCCGTCCATGGAAAAGATAGTCTTGGCTCTTGTCGTCACCTCAAGAAAACTTCGGCACTACTTCCAGGCGCAAACCATCTCCGTCCTCACAGAGCGTCCTATAGGGACAATTCTCGCCTTCTCCGAGTCATCAGGTCGTCTAGAAAAACGGAGGTGGGAATTATCCTAATTCGACATCAAATACCGCCCCCGGCAAGCCATCAAAGATTAGGTCCTAGCTGACTTCGTGGTCAAATGTACTATTCCCACTAAAGAAGAAGCGACAATACAGGACGGCAGACCCCGATCCTCGGTCGACGAAGTACCCGACTCCATCCCCTATTGGGTTCTCTACGTCGACGAGTCCTCTACCGAGGAAGGGAGCGGAATTGACCTTATCAATCGAGACTCGAACGAAGCAGATATGGAGTACTATTTGAAGCTCAGGTTCAGAGCGTCAAACAACGCCGCAGAATACGAGGCCTTGCTAGCCGGGTTGCGAATCGCTTCCAGGGTAGGGCTAAAGACGATCCGGATTAGCTGGGACTCCGCCTTAGTCGTCGGCCAAGTGACCGGGCACTTCGAGGCCCGGGAGCCGCTCATGGTGAAGTACTTGGTCGAGGTGAAAAGGCTACGAAAAAATTTTGACGAAGTCCAAGTGGAACAGATTCCCCGGCACCTGAACGCCCAAGCCGACGCCCTGAGCAAACTTGCATCTTCCTATACCGCCAACAATAAGAGGAATATCCTCTTCGAAGTCTTGCCACAGCCCAGCGTGGATGATAGAGAGGTGACGCTTCAAGTATACACTGCTCAAGAAGAAGGCCAGGATGGAGGAAGCCCCTCGTGGAGTTCTTGAAGGATGGTACACTTCCAGAAGACAGAGAGGAAGCATGCCGCCTTCTAGCCAAAGCCTGCCATTTCATCTGGAGCAATGGAAAGCTTTACAAGAAGTGATATACACAGCCTCTGCTCCGGTGCATCTGTATGTCTATGTAGCACACCCCACGTGTTCGCAGGGAGGCGGAATACATCAAAAACGATTTTTCTCACATCAAAAGATCATGTTTGGCTTTGCAACATAGACTTGATCCACTTTAGGATCTTGATTAAACCTTAACTAGCAATAACTAAACTACAAGAGAGGGTTAACTACCTGGTTAAAGTGATATACCTTCATGTCAAGTCATTCGGGTCTTCAAGTGGTTCTTTGCTCCTTGGTTAAAGCTTCTTCTTGATCTCCTTTCTTTAGCTCCTCCTTAGCTTCAAATGAATTCGCTTGCCGGTCTCCTTTGTGTTGAAGAAAGATCTACCCGAAGGCCTAAGGTCAAGCTCCAACCTCAAATGAGGTAACTTAGTGATCCAACTTGCTAAGGAAGACTACTAAGTAGAAGTAGAGAAGATATATATTTGATTAATTTGTCTCAATGCTCATTGATTCACAACTCATGTGATGGGATGAGCTTGAGGGAGCAGGAGAGAAAACCTAGGAGAGAGAATGATAATATGATAATGATCTTGAGAAATGGGTGTGGGAAAGGCTAAGTCATTTTCCAATAATTCAAGCATGGAATAAAATACTCACATAAAATTCAACCATGCTTGAATAGGAAACCCAAATGAATAAACAATATACAAAGCCATGCTTACAACCCATTCCTCAAATATCTCCTAATTTCCACCTCATTAATCTTTTATCAAAAAAGGATAAATCAATAATGAGGTGTCTCCTTCTAGAAGCTCATTCTTGTAAAATTACAAGAATTCCCTCACCGTATATACATACCCGTATCCGTATTCTGAAAAATACGGATACATAGTGACAAGTACAATCCAATAATATAATACTAGGATCCGGTTTAAACCAAAGCCTACTAGTATTATCTGTCCGAATATCATTCGTGTAGCCAGTACACGCATGCGATCGAAACCCTGCCGTAAGACCATACGACCTCTACATCGTCTTGCCTGATCTAGGGAAACCCTCTGTGTGGGACTCTAAAGACTCGACAGTACGCTGGCAGTGGGTTTAACCATAAGTCCGTCAGTGGCACTAGCTGTACGTAACGGCAACCCAAGTACATGTCGAAAAGGAAGCCGATGAGCGAACTCGTCCGAAACCCCTACTGAGCATGTCCGTGACAATATCCGTGCAGTGCGGTCTATTTGTCGGAGAGTATCGCATGTAAGGTCTAGGGGGTGGAAAACGTCAGACCCGTAATAACTATACAAGTCATGTCAGTATGGCTCAAGACCATCCGAGAATCTACTGGTCCGTCCACCAGTAATTCTCAATCAGCCCTGGTTAGGGACTTATGGTAATGACCAACTGATCACTGTGTGATTTTGACTCCCTACCGGGAGAGACGAATCTCCAACAGTCGCTCACTGCCTCCTTGTGGCTCGGGACTATACCCAACTAAAACCTGTTTGCACGACTCCTTTGAGCCGTGGTAGGGTAGTAATCAAAACACATTGGGAACTCACATGAGACAAATGACGACCTCAGGTTGACAGACTATCTGCACACATGTCACCAAAGAACTGCTATCTGACGCTAGGTATAATACCATCTAGTCAGTCCTCGGCGAGACCTGTCCGGTGAACTCACATCCAGTGAGCATCTGTATACAATCTTAGGTGCACATCACCAATGGCTGCGGGACCAATGCATCGTCCCTCGTCAGGGTCTAGATATGTGTACACTTGTCTACTCTGGAGTATCGATGCCCAGTCTCAATACTCCTATGACCAGGGACATTTAAGGATGTGCCTATTGACCACCCAGCTCCCACAAGTATGACTTCCATCACAACGCTGGTACTCAGGCAAATATCCTAAGGGCTTTATCAACATGTATAGAATATATGAAATACAAAATAAAATATATCACATGTTAAGATTAAAACAAACCAAATAGCGTACTATCATATCGAGCAAGATTGTCCTGTACATATATATCCCTAGCTTCCTATACAATGAAGGCTTCTAGGGCATATATATCCAACAATCTCCCACTTTCACTAAGGCCTGTAATTGGTGCAATGAGTACCCACTATTTGTACTAGATCCAGTTGCCGGCGTACCGCATGCCCAACATCTCAAACTGCCTCTCGAATTGGACTTGAGGGATGGCCTTGGTGAATGGATCTGCCGTGTTGTCTTTTGTATTCACTCTCCGCACCTCGATCTCCCAGCGATCCACGATCTTCCTGATCAGGTGATACCGCTTCAAGATATGCCTGGATTTATGATGGGACATTGGTTCCTTCGCTAATGCTACGGCCCTATTGTTATCACAATATAAACGTATTGGATTGGTAATGGACGGAACCATCTGAAGTTCAGAAATGAATTTATTAATCCAGACAGCCTCTTTCGCGGCATTGATTATATAGATTTTACGATCAAAAATATAATTACCGCAATCAAGAAAACGGCGTCGCTTCGCAGCTAGCCGGTGAGTGCGGGTCGATCCACAGAGACGGGTAAATTTCTTCAAAGTGTTTTAACGAGTTGATTCTATTTGTAGTTTTGGTAGGTTTATAAAAATCTAAAGACTGGATCTAATTAATCTAATTAAGAATCTTGCTAGGGTTAGGATTAGGGGAAGTTTTGGAAATTAATATTTTTCCTCACCGCTTTCAATACCTTCCTTTTTTAGATCTATTAGGTGTTAAGTTAATTATCAATAAAGTGGATACAAATCTTTTGGGAAGATGTTTCTTCCTCTAGATTTGTACCCTACCTTTGTTGATAATTATCCTAACCCTCACGGAAAACGTGCGGAACCGGCCCTTTATACTACAGTTCATCGTTACCTCGAAGGGTAGGATGCCGCAGGGAGCGGTTGTGCTCGTATGCGTGAAGTTCTAATTCATTAGGTGAAGGTGGTATTGAAAGGGGCGAGAGATTTCATCTCTCAACCCTTTCCCTAAGGCTAACCCTAACAAGCGAGGAGACTACTCGCTCATTAGGGGATGAGAAGACATTATAATTAGAAGAAATAAAAGACTTACTAGGTTGACGGCTCCCTCCAAACAAGAAGAACAGATCTGAAATTTCTGAATTTTATTGATTGAAAAGAGGCATACCATTTTTAGATCTAAAATTACAATTTATAGGAAAATAGGAAACCTAGGGTTACAGGCTCTCGCGCACGCGCAATTACTGATTTGCCCACTTAAAATCACAACACCCACAACAGCGCACCGTCACAGAAAAACTGCGCCGACACGGGCTCTTAATGGCCGCGGAACCGCGGCGCCAGCATGGGTTTGGCCGCGGATCCGCGGCCAAACAGAGGAGTCAGGATCTGTGCTTTGAGGGCTTGGTTCAGTGGCTCTTTGGTCTTCTGGTTCTTTACTTATTTTCTTTTTTGGGCTTCTGGTTCTTCTCCAGATTTTCAGTGAAGACTTGTATTGGTCTTTTAACCGTTTCGCCTTGACATTCGTTGCCTTGCACCTATGTGAACTGTGCTTGACTAGGATCCGTCTAATTGCTGGTCAAAAGTCCCTTTTCTGTTGTTTTGTGTCTTTTTCACTGTATTTGCTCCAGAAACCTGTAACCTGTAATATGCAACAAACGTGCGTCAAGAGTACCTGTTTATTTATAAAAAAATAAGAAATAGGGGAATGATAAATGCAATATTATGGTCTGAACAAATACCCCCAAACTTACCTTTTGCTCGTCCTCGAGCAAACTTATTATTTTATTCTCTAAAATCCTAACCGCACTTTCGCAGGGAAACGCGATTGCACTGAGCACGTGCAACAAGCCGTTAAACCTCTAGGTGTCCCTAGTAGGAGGAGTGTTGTCTCCTGAGGGTTTTCAGCGGATTACACCCACAAAATCCTATCAACTCGGCCCATTGACTTTTGTTCTTCATTTAGGTCTTCTAACAAGGAATTCTATTATCTTCTACTTGTAAATTATCCACCCATATTCTTCACACTTCCTCATCATTTAACTTAAGATTATATATATCCTGCAGATCTACTTAGCTTTCGGCATTTCTTAAGTTTTCCTTCTAGGGTTTTATCTCCACTTAGGAATTTCTATCAACTCTACTAAAGATACAAGTTCTATTCTTCATTCCTCTCTCTTATCTAAATTCCAATCACAAACCCCTACGTGTGTGTATAGATCACCCCTACACTCGGAAATTCAATTCAAGCAATCATGCCCTTGTCCATTGTCCAAAGTACTAATTAGTTGGTGAATTAAATGAAATTTGCTTACACATCCTTCATGCGACCGTTAATACTTCTTGAGGCACCAACGACCGATTACAAAATGCGCTTGCACTTTAAAGCGTACTTCCTAGTCTTTGCAACACCCAAGGCTTTAGCAGTGACTCCCAAACCAGTTGGTCTAAGGCACTAGGTGATGAAGCACCCTCGCTAAATATTTTTCTATTTTTGCAGCCTTAAGTAATCACAAAAACCAGTATTTTTTTTTTCACACTTTTTCATACTAAAGACTTTAGACAAGAGCCTTTCAAGGTCTCTTCTACTATTCCAAGTTTCAAGGTGCGTGATTGTGCAATTTGTAGGGTATACGTTTTCAGAATCTAGACTTAAGCTAGGAACTATTTTTCAAACTTATACTCTAATAAGAACATCAATACTCTTCCCTCATTTTGACTTAGCCCAAGAAGTGAACCCAAAATTTGCCTACTTCTAAATAAACTACAAGGTATATACTTTCTACCGTTAAACTTTAAGGAATGTTATTTTTAGGGTTTTTAATTCACTAAGTCTAAGATCTAGCTGTTCCTAACCAGTTAACCTATTAGTCAAACTCAAGTCAATTAGCCAAAATTGAATACAATTATTTTTATATTTTTTGAAATTTTCCAAATTTTTATGGTTTTTCAAATAAATATGCAAATGCAAAAATATGTACAAATGAATGCGAAGGAAGAAGACGTACCGAGCATACCCCCAAACTTGAACTTGACAGTGTCCTCACTGTCATGCTAAACCAAGAGGGTCAAAATACCGATACTCCCCTGTTTATTTATTTATAATTTTTATTATTGTTAAGAAAAACAAACATATATACAAAAAGACCCTCCCCCAAACTTCATTTAAACTATGTTAGACAATACTGCCAAACCTTGCATCGGCCAAAAGTCAACACCAACCATTTGAAAAATTTATCAGTAAAGAATATTGGTTGGTGGAAAATTAAGTTGTGGTGGTCCGCAAAGAATTTGGGAAGATAGAAGTAGTGGTATGGGAGGTGTGGAAAGAAATATACAGTTGATGGTGATGCATCGAAACGAGAATGCGAATGATCAGCAATCAGTGGAGTGTTGGCATTCTCGTACCTTATTAAAAGAAAGGGAGGTATTTCAACTTCTAAGGGAGGAAGTTGACTCACCACAATACCCCCAAGATGTTCCTGTGGGTCCTCTATTGACATGGCATCATCCATCACATGTTTATGATATTCACTTATGAGGGAACTTATCTCCTCGATGTCCGCCATAGTCCAACTGGAAACTTGCCGCCTATCTTGTAAGACTTTTAAAATAGCGTTCTCTTGCTCGAAGGCTAGAGAGGCTGATATGATAATGGGAAAAGTCTCATTCTCACCTATGTAAGCATATTTAGGGTGAGGCGGTAAGGACATTAGTTCGAGTTTCTGAGGCGAAAGAATCATTGCAGAATCTACCTCGAACTTAAAGGACTCCAACACAGGTTCGAAATCACTGCAAACAACCGATTCGGATGGTTCGACTGACTCATCCAAAAATTCAAACGACTCATATTCGGGCTGTGAGTCATCATCCGAAAAAGTGAAACATTCATAATCAACATCGGTTGTGTCAACGGTAGTAGGCTCAAGGAGGGACGCACTAGTGGCGTCAAAACTGTTTTCATCAAATAGAAATCTTTCAAGCTCGCAGTCCTCCTGTGTGATTTCGTGAATAGAGCAAACTTCTCGTGTACTAGTTTTAGGCACGGGGGGCAGACTTCCCATCTTATAAATATTGAACTCACTGGACCTCTTTCCGAAGGATAGAGTCATGGAGCCATTGCGACAATTTATTATGGCATTGGAAGTGGCCAAAAATGGTCGACCAAGAATCACCGGAATTTGGTTTCTTGGGTTAACAACAGGTTGTGTATCCATAACGATAAAATCAACGGGGAATATGAATTCCCCGACTTTGATCAACACATCCTCTAGTTGACCCCTTGGATAGGTGATCGATCGATCAGCCATTTGGAGAGTGCAACGAGTGGGTTTCAACTCTCCAACCCCTAATTGTTCGTACACGGAGTAAGGAATCAGGTTAACACTAGACCCAAGATCTAAAAGTGCACGATTAATTTTCTTATCCCCAATTGTAATTGAAATCGTAGGACAGCCGGGGTCCTTTCGTTTTTGGGGTAAGGTTTGATGGTGGTTAATAACATTGCTCACTGCACTAGCCACTAGCACTTTCTTGGGTACTTGAGATGCTTTTCTCTTTGAAGTGCATAATCCCTTTAAGATTTTCGCGTATGAAGGGACTTGTTGGATAGCATCCAAGAGAGGTATATTTATGCTAACCTGCTTAAATATCTCCACAATCTTCTCCACTTGTGTATTTGGTTTATTAGGACTCAACCTGTTTGGAAATGGTGCATTTTGAAAAATAGTTGAGTCAAAAGTTTGTGGAGCAGACTGTGGATTAGGAACGGATCCCGGTGTAGATGTGTTCGTGTTGTGAGAAATGGGTCCGTTCGAGTCAGAAGAAGTAGAGCCGTGTGAAGGGTGGAGAATAGGCTCTAAAGAAAAAGGTGAAGAAGGAAGTGAAGAAAATGAAGAAGGGGAAGAAGAACCACCGGCGGGGATGTCATCATTAGTTTCCACATTATTTTGCAACTCTCTTCCGGATCTCAACGTGGTCACCGCATTTACATTGTGATTGTGATATGCGTTTTGTGGGTGACCGGGATTGGGCAATGGTTGAGATGGAAGCTTTCCCTTTTCTCTCTCGCTCAACGCAGCAGTTAATTGTGCAATTTGTGCCTCAATAGATTTGATACTTTGATCGTGTGAGGCATTGTTATTCATTAAAGATTGCACATAACTTTCAAATCTTGCTGCGGATTCTGTAGTTTGCTTGAGAAATGCTTCAAGACTTTTCTCGAGCGAGCTAACCTTATCATCATTAGGTTGAACCAAATTGTTCGTTTGATTTGTATAAGGTTGTTGTTGGAAAGGTTGCTGGTTTTGAGTTTGTGAGGGTGCTTGTTGTTGTTGTGGAGGAGGTCTTTGAAAATTATTGTTCCCTTGGACTTGTTGATTTTGGTTCCAAGCGAAATTCGGGTGACTCCTCCACCCCTGATTGTATGTCGAAGAGTAAGGATCATTTCTTTGTCGTTGCTGAAATGCAGCATTGACTTGATCCTGTCCTTGAATAGGTGCATTATAAGGACACTCTTCGGTTAAATGCGATGGGTTCGAACAACAAGCACAAACAGTTCGTGTGGGTAGAGTAGGGGCAGGAGAAGTCGATGAGATTTTGGTCTCAATGGCTTCTAGCTTTTTCATAAGTGAGGCCATCTCGGCCTTCATAGCTATCGACATATCTATTTGATGTATGCCTGCCCTAGATTGACCAACTGAAGAAGATGATGTGGTCTTTGTACTCTCCCACTGAATTGTTTGCTCACTTAGGTCCTCAAGAAACTGCCAAGCTTCGTCGCTAGACTTGGAGAGAAAATGACCTTGACATATTGTTTCTAGCAACTGCTTCGTTGCTGCGTTCAATCCTTCGTATAATGTTTGGCAAAGTTGCCAATTTTCTATCCCATGATGAGGGCATTGAACAAGTAGGTCTTTAAATCTCTCGAAGCACTTCCAAAATGGTTCGGAAGGAAGCTGTGAAAATTGTATGATCTCGTTTCTGATTCTAGCAGTTTTGTGGTGAGGATAGAACTTTTTCAGAAAGGCTCTCACAAACTCGTCCCAATTTCTAATGGAGTGTGATGCGGTGCTATATAGCCACTTCTCGGCTAGGTCACATAAGGTGAAAGGAATGACCCTTAGCCTTATTGCGTCATCACTTAATTGGGTTGTCTTCATCATGCTGCAAACGTTTTGGAATTTATTAATGAAAATATATGCATCTTCGGATTCCAAACCATGAAACTTAGGCAGCATATTGATGAAGTGTGGTTTTATTTCAAAATTATCCCCATTCGCCGGTGGGGGTGAAAGACATGTGGGTAAAGAAGTGCGGACGGGGTAGAAGAGATCCTGGAGCGCAACTCGTGCGGGCGCTACAACAGGCGGTAGATTCGGGTTATTCGCACCTGGCGGAGGTGGAATCATTCCCGTCGTTAAGGTATCGTTGGGGTTGAATCCCGACATACCTTCGAAAGAAGAATTTGAATGTGGAGGTAAGGAAGTGGAAGGAAGATCGACGAAGGGTTCGTCGAAGGGTTCGTTGGTCGGTACCAACGAAACACGGATTAATCGGGCGTTAGTATCCCTAGTCCAAAATGACATACACTAAAGGGTAGTGCAGTCAGAAAAAAAAAGAAAAACAGAAGGTGGGGGTAAGATAACGTCAGTGAGAAGAAGTGGTGGAAGTGAGTTTCAAGTTTCTTTAGCGGCAAGTTGCAAGTTTTTAAAAGATTTTCTTTATATTTTTTTATTTGTGAGTTTTGCGAGGAGGTTTTTGAAAAGGGACTCGTGACACCAATATGTCAACCACACATGCACAATCAGACCTAGATCTAGGGTTGCCTAGGTCTACTAGACAGCTCCTAACTAGGGCTAGAAATAGACCTCAAACCGCCTCTTCACGGACAAATACGGCCAGGTAAGTGGGAAGGAACCACCACTACAGTGGGCCTAATTAAAAACCACTAGCCTAGACACCGCAATGTCGGTTAGGATAAACGGCCGATGCCTACCCTAGTCCTTTTCCTATTGAGCTCGCTGTCCTTAGGTCTGAGTCTAATCTTTTTTAATTAAAGGTGGTTGATGCAAAATGCTTAGGTGCTTTCTGGGGTCCTGGGAAGGGTGATGAAATCCCCACCCAATCTGGATTTGGTCAAATAGCCCCTTAGAGTCCGGTTAAATTATGCAAAACAAATAAAATTTCACTTGCAATCAGAATTTTTTAGCGCGGCGCAAAGAAACCTGCGGAGATCTGTTATTTAGAAGGGGGAGAAAGACTCTTTACGCAAAGAAATCCTGCATAAAGATTTTTACAGAGAGATATATTGTAGGTTGCAAAGGAGAGAGAGAAAAATCAAACCAGAAAAACTTGGAGCGTTGACGTGGCAGCCAGAGCGCGGAAGCGCGGCGGGAACCCCCTTTATGCGGCGGAAGCGCGGTGGAACAGAGGGTTTGGCCTCTGGAAAAAATTCTGCTGCTCCTATATTCCACTCCTCCTCTGTTGTTACGTTCACCTTTCTGATTTGACCTCTGTAAAATTCCAGATCTTCGCTATTCCTGCAAGATTCAAAAATGAACCCTTCAAACAGATCAAATTTGATAATTTTTATATTTTTTTTTATATTTTCAGATTTTTATAATTTTTCAAGTTTATATCAACCCGAAAATTCACAAAAAGAAAGATTACGCCGTCCCCGGCAACGGCGCCATTTGATTATATAGATTTTACGATCAAAAATATAATTACCGCAATCAAGAAAACGGCGTCGCTTCGCAGCTAGCCGGTGAGTGCGGGTCGATCCACAGAGACGGGTAAATTTCTTCAAAGTGTTTTAACGAGTTGATTCTATTTGTAGTTTTGGTAGGTTTATAAAAATCTAAAGACTGGATCTAATTAATCTAATTAAGAATCTTGCTAGGGTTAGGATTAGGGGAAGTTTTGGAAATTAATATTTTTCCTCACCGCTTTCAATACCTTCCTTTTTTAGATCTATTAGGTGTTAAGTTAATTATCAATAAAGTGGATACAAATCTTTTGGGAAGATGTTTCTTCCTCTAGATTTGTACCCTACCTTTGTTGATAATTATCCTAACCCTCACGGAAAACGTGCGGAACTGGCCCTTTATACTACAGTTCATCGTTACCTCGAAGGGTAGGATGCCGCAGGGAGCGGTTGTGCTCGTATGCGTGAAGTTCTAATTCATTAGGTGAAGGTGGTATTGAAAGGGGCGAGAGATTTCATCTCTCAACCCTTTCCCTAAGGCTAACCCTAACAAGCGAGGAGACTACTCGCTCATTAGGGGATGAGAAGACATTATAATTAGAAGAAATAAAAGACTTACTAGGTTGACGGCTCCCTCCAAACAAGAAGAACAGATCTGAAATTTATTCCCAGAATTTCTGAATTTTATTGATTGAAAAGAGGCATACCATTTTTAGATCTAAAATTACAATTTATAGGAAAATAGGAAACCTAGGGTTACAGACTCTCGCGCGCGCGCAATTACTGATTTGCCCACTTAAAATCACAACACCCACAACAGCGCACCGTCACAGAAAAACTGCGCCGACACGGGCTCTTAATGGCCGCGGAACCGCGGCGCCAGCATGGGTTTGGCCGCGGATCCGCGGCCAAACAGAGGAGTCAGGATCTGTGCTTTGAGGGCTTGGTTCAGTGGCTCTTTGGTCTTCTGGTTCTTTACTTATTTTCTTTTTTGGGCTTCTGGTTCTTCTCCAGATTTTCAGTGAAGACTTGTATTGGTCTTTTAACCGTTTCGCCTTGACATTCGTTGCCTTGCACCTATGTGAACTGTGCTTGACTAGGATCCGTCTAATTGCTGGTCAAAAGTCCCTTTTCTGTTGTTTTGTGTCTTTTTCACTGTATTTGCTCCAGAAACCTGTAACCTGTAATATGCAACAAACGTGCGTCAAGAGTACCTGTTTATTTATAAAAAAATAAGAAATAGGGGAATGATAAATGCAATATTATGGTCTGAACAGGCATCGTTAGCAGCTATATACTCAGCTTCCATCGTTGAGTCTGCGGCGGTATCCTGTTTGGAACTCTTCCAACATACCACGCCTCCATTGAGGGTAAACACAAAACCCGAGATAGATTTAGAGTCATCTTTGTTAGTTTGGAAGCTGGAGTCGGTAAAAGCCTCGACCTGGAGGTCCCCATTACCATAAACCAAGAACATCTCCTTAGTCCTTTTCAGGTACTTGAGAATGTTCTTTACCGCTATCCAACGCATCTCAGCCGGGTCAGACTGATACCTGCTTACCACACTAAGTGCGTAAGCTACATCTGGTCTGGTACATATGTTAGTTATATGTATGCCCTACAGGCTATTGTTGTACATGTGATGTATATTATAATGGATGCTTGGATATATATAGAGAGGACTTTCTTGCTCAATATGATAGTAAGCTATCTGGTTTCACTTTATCTTAACGTGTTAACAAATACTGTTTTATGATCACATGTTGATGAAGCTCTTGGGATATGTACTTGACTACTAGGACTATGATGAGATCATACTAGTGGGGCCAGGGTAGTCAACGAGTACATCCTATAACTGTTCCTAGTCGAGGGTGTATCGAGACAGGGCATCGATACTCCAGAGTAGGCTAGCGTATACGCATCTTGACCCATGATGGGCGATGGATGATCCCATATCCATTGGTGTTGGACATGAAAGATGGTGTACGGGTGCTCAGTGGAGACTGGGTACACTGAACGAACTCGCCGAGAACTTCTGGATGGTATTATACCTTGTCAGTTATATGTATGCCCTAGAGGCCATTGCAATACATAGGATGTATATTGTAGTGGATGCTGGGACATATATAGGGAGGACTTTCTTGCTCGATATGATAGTATGCTATCTGGTTACTCTTTACCTTTACGTGTATACTGATTGTCTCTCTGTTACATGTTGGTAAAGCCCTTAGGATGTGTACTTGACTACCTGGACTATGATGCGGATCATACTAGTGGGGACATGGTAGTCCATAAGTACATCGTTCAAAGTCCCTAGTCGTGGGTGTATCGAGACGGGGCATCGATATACCAGAGTAGACTAGCGTATACCTTCTCGACCCATACAGATGGGCGATGGATGATCCCATATCCATTGGTGTTTGACATCAGAGATGATATACGGGTGCTCAGTAGAGACTGGGTACACTGGACGGACTCGCCGAGAACTCCCAGATGGTATTATACCTTACGTCAGATGGCAGTTCTCAGGTGACACTGGTACAGAGTAGTCTGTTGACCCGAGATCGTTATAGAGTCTTGTGTGGTTCCTACTGTGCTTTGATTTCCACCTTACCACGTCCAAGAGGGCATGCAAAACGGTGGTTTTTGGGTACAGTCCCGAATCACATGGAGGCAATGAGCGATAGGAGGGGATTCGTCTCTCCCGGTATAGGGAGTTGATGTTGCGCTGTGTTCGATTGGCTATAACCGGAAATCCCTGGCCAGGGTTGCTGAGATTTACTGGTAAGTGTTACCAGTAGTTTCTCGAACTGTTATAGACCTCATATCGACATGACTTATCGAGCTATTGGGGTCTGACGTTTACCACCCCTAGGCGAGATATGCGACATATCAGACGAACAGACCGGACTGTACGGTAAGTGTTACTGGTTGGATTCACAGGAGTGTGAGCGGGCTTGCTCGTCGATCTTCTGATCGCTCAATACCCGGGTGGCCGTTACGTTTAGCAGACCGCTTGCGACTTGTGGGTGTTTGATATGATCATCATCTGTTGCCGGCGTATTGACGAGTCTTTAGAGTCCTACACAGAGGTTTCCTGGCTCAAGCGAAACGAAATAGGAGCGCATATGAGATATGTGCGGGACCGAGAATAATGCGTGTATGTGATACCGTATTCCAATTCTCGCGATGAATGTATCGATTGGTTGTATGCGATATAACCTAGTTATCGAATCAAAGATTGATTCGATAAGCCGATACATTGGATACTAGTCGGTTATATGCGACATGACCGGATCATTGAATCAAGTGTTGATTTAATGATTTAATGTATAATTATATATTTGATATATTAATTTGCATTAACTAGTATTGGTTCATTTTAAATGGATTTTCTCACTTGAAATGCACATTGTATATGTGATATACATTTGTGCACTTGTTTGTATCATGTTTGATGATACAAGTTCACTTGGGTTTGTGTAAAGAATTAAACCATGGTTATATGAATGGTAGGGTTTTGATTATTTACTTACTTATTTATTTATTTATTTTGGAAAAGAAAATGATATGGTGGCTTTCTTTGTTTGCTTGTTGAAGCTTTGCACAAGTCCACCATATTTGTCTCATGCTTAACCCTAACCATTCCCACTAACCATAGTCTATTCTCTACACCTAATCATGGTTGCCATATGATAAGTATTGATATTATTTTCTATTTTGAAAATAACTTATCATATTATCTTCTTCTTCTTCTCTTTCTTCAACATGAAGAAAGCTTGCCTCCATCAATGGCAACTAGTGAAAAAGAGTGAGAAATCCAATTCTAAAGTGAACCCACTTCCTATTTCTTCATCCTCTACCTCTTGCCAAGTAGTATAGGGTGTTTTCTTCACAAGTTTCATGACTTGGTGAAGTGGAAGCTTGATCTTGTGTTGCCTCGACGTAGATCATCTTCGGCATCGAAGTCGACGACCTAGCCCGCCTATTTCTCCGATGAAGCCGATGCTAGAAGCCCGAGATCCGATGATCGCAGCGAGGGGACTTCATCACGGAGCTATGGAGGTGGAGGACCGGATCTACAAAGGTTGTATTTTCCGTTTACTTATAGTTAAGTTGTTAACTAGTTATCGTTTTCGCCTAAAATCTAGTTAACGATCCCTATTAGGGTTTCTCGGCACTTGTAAAATTTGAAATTGGCATGGTTGATGCCTTGTGAGACCTCATTAGTGTGCCTAGGAACCCTACAGTGGTATCAGAGCCTAGCTAGAGCCTTAGGCGATGCGTAGACGATGTTAGAAACCCGATCGAACCCGAAACCCCAATTGTTCAACCACTCTGGACATTTTTTCAAAACTGGGATTTTTGTGAATTAAAAATATGCAGAAAATTAAGCAGGCTTTTAAGAGAATTACTGTACAAAACGGGACACCTAAGTCGTTCAAAGCGCCGCGGAAACGCGACACGAGCATGGCTCGTGCGGCGGTTCCGCGGCCGTACGGTCGCTTCCTTCAAATCTATTTGCACAGTAATTCCTAACTTTGATTCCTGTATTTTCTGGGTATTTTTATTTTCTACTCAAGAGTTGAGTATTCTGGGTTGTATTGGGGACTCCGTGTTTCGATCGGGAAGTTTAACTTCGTCTGTGTTTTTCCGGATAATTTTAGAAAATGTTGAAAAGTTTGACCGGATATAAATACCCACTTTTTCCCCTACCGGAAAATTTCCAAGTGTTGGATTTTTCCATGGTTTAAAGCCGTTCTAAGTAGGGCAAGTAACGTGATGGACCCTCTAGAAGACAACAAACCTTAACTCGATTATGTGACCGTCTTGAACCGCCCTTTGAACCTTAGGGTTTGGGGCAGTACGGCGTGCCACATGTGAGGCGTTGGCTTGACCCTTCTATGGCTGGACCGTTGGTACTGAGGCATGAACTGGATGTTTTTAAACTTATTTCATGTGTTGTGCTGTTTCGGGAAAACTTGGGTGTTTGACTGTTCGATCGGAAAGTTTAACATTTTCTATTTATCCGGAATGTGATACAATAATTGGAATTCATAAGTAGTTATGAGATAACTGAATGAATGTTATAAATCTAGCGGTTTAGTCTCACTTGATCGGTTTCCACGGAATTTTGATGTGTTCAAAAGTCCGTCGCAATCACGTAGCGTACGCAAATACTCGCCGGGTAAACTTAATAGACAGCCTCACTCCATAGCCCCGACCAAGTGACTGTAGGAGAACCCCGTCGCCGAATGCATCCGTTCGGGTGCTCGCGGCAGCGGTGTTCCGCCTTGGTGCACTTCGTCGACGGCGTCGGGGGTGCGGCTGCCTACTAAAGTTTGCGACAAGCATTCGATCAGAATGTCGGAAATCTTGTTGAATTGCCCGACTTGATATTGAAAAGAGTTTTCGATAATGAGACTAAAATGCGGGGTTTATAATTGTTAGGCATGCGATGTCTAAGGAATTCATTGGTTTAGGCATGCGATGTCTAAGCAGGTTGCGGATTCCAACTGTTGTAGTTTTACACTTTCTTTTCTGCGACCGTATGTGTAATATGTGATATCGCCGGTTTCGTTGCTATATGTCAACGACAATTGGGATACGCATATTTACTTACGTTGATGACATGTGTTGTTATGTGTTGCTGGATATGTTATATTGGATCGTCGTGTTTGAATAGCCGGGTTTTTTTTATGTGAGATGAGTGTTTTTCATTTTCATTCATGTAAAAACTTGTATGTAATATTCTTTTATTGGGGCACTTCCAGGTTGCGGAAGATGTCACCTTTTGTATATTATTTCCTTTTCCGCACTAGGATAGACCCAAGGAAGGGAGCACAAGTAACCGGGTTCTGGAGTCCAGTGGGAGACCAACTCGAGGAGTCAAGTCCGGGTCTCCTAACTCTAGAATTGGTAGGGTTGCTTGCCGCTCTCGTAGGGGTCTAGGGGTGTGGGTTTGGCTATTCATCGCGACCGTGGAATCCGTGTTTTATACTGGCTCGTATTGAAAACACGGACGTCCTAGAATATCCAACGTTTCATATGATTCTTCTGCTGCGATTTCTGTGATGTGATCATGTGATGTTCTGTGATAAATACTGTATATAGTATATATGATATATTATATAGGCGTTACTTATGTTTTACATCCGCGCTAGCCCTGCCCTGCTCTGCCGTTAGTTACCTAACCTAACGGTGCACGAGGGGACATCGAGGCGAATGCGGATGGCATAAGTGTACGTCGTATTTATCTGTGATGTTTAGGTACTTAAATGATGGGACTTCATTAATATGATTAATGAAAGTAAATGAAACTTAAAGATGTTGTAGAATCGAATTTCAAAAATAAAACAGGTAGTTACAGTTCTTGCTTTGCATCGCGGTGTTCCTTGTAGAACATCCTGCACCTTATTCGATGAGGAAAGGGCCGAGATCCCTTCACCGGGAGTGACTCCTTTAGCAATAACTGGCAGATGCTACACCCCTCGGTTTGTCTTTTGATTGCTTCTATAGTTTCTGCTTTGCACAGTGATATATATGATATATCCCGCACCTCATTCGACGAGGAAAGGACCGACGATCCCTTCACCGGGAGTGACTCCTTTAGCAAAACTAAAAAAGCCTCAAAAGCACTCCATTTTAAAATCATTTGATTCTACAACGATATCAAGTTCATTACGCAATAGGTTTTCAGAAAAACCTGTCGTAGCCCTTCGTCATTTCAGATAAGTACTAGTTAGTATTCGTGATGCGGTTGTTTGGCATGCGTCAAGGCGTAGTGTACGGTAGCTAACTAGTGCTTATCTGCTAGCATACGATGCGATTGGATTAGGGTATTCGTACGGCGTTGTTTGGCATGCGTCAAGGGTCGTGCGGGTGGGTTTAATTCAATCAAGAAATGTACGGGTTGAACTTGACTAGCGGACTATGGGTTGTTTGGCATGCGTCTGGGTCATGGCATGCGTCAAGGTCATAGCACGCTAGGGGCAAAATATTATCGGGAATTTCAAGTGTTGAAATTTGCAATGAGATTGCATACCTTCTATGAGATAGTTGGATCCCGATACCCGCTGCGAGTAAGAGTTACACCTGGGAGAGTTTTACACATTATAATTAGCCGATCAAGTAGGTGTCTAGAAAGGTGTCAACGGGGTTACGCCTCTGGGAAAACGAGGTTTACATTAATTAGGTCCGTGCGAAAGCATGGGGGACCTCCCTCAAAGTACCGACACTGGCCTGGCTGAAAGATTGGCGAACTTGTAGTGTGTAATTAATCCCGGCTAGTCTTTCCTTTTAGGGTTTGAAGGAAGATTTGATAAAAACAGTAGGAGCCATCCTGATTAGATAAAATAATAACCAATCTATTCTTGCAAGAGCGCACGCTGAGTGTTTTCTTCTCTCTCTCTCCAGGTAGCGACCATATCACGCCTTAATCAAGATAATAATACCGATGTATTGACTGAACCCGCTTGTTATATACTGAGCTGGGGAACGTTGGTCCCGCTCCAACTTATAAATGTTATAAGACAGAGCAGGAAATTGGGGAATACCAGGTTTCCCGTGCCGCCCAAACGAAGAGAGTGCATGCTGATGCATCATCTTCGGGTGTGTTTATTATACAGAACTGTTTCTCAGTATTCTTTACGTCCTGGGTATTAGATACCGGATCAGGATCCCGCAAATGTAATCCGTTACATGGGCTACAGAAAGGTATAGAACTGAGAACGGATGATAAGTTTCATGAGACAGAAAACGGGGCAAGTGTTGCAGCCAAGTCTGTTGGTCACTGTCACCCTGTATTACCAATACATTGATTCTGAACGAATGTTATTAGATACCGAACCTGATATACAAAATCATATCAGTCTCTTTATTAGTAAAGATATGATAAAATTTTGTATTGTTGGATAATGTTTTGAACATTTCCTATATCAAAAGTTGATCGGTTCAGGTACGTTATCTAAAAGCATTGATGTTCTAAATCAAACTACAGTTCTTAGCATACAGAACACACACAAGAGGAAGAGTTCAGAAATGAACGGATCCCTCTTGAGGTATTGTAGACTAGGTCATATCAATGCGACCCGACTAGCTAAGTTGCACAAAGATGCATATTTAAATCTGTTTGAATTTACATCTTGTGAAAACTTGCCGGTCATGTCACAAAGATAAGATGACCACAGCTCTGTTTATTTGTAACAGAGAAAGAGTTGGTAAACTCTTGGGATTGATACATGTTGATGTATGTAAGGTCCCCTGTCTACACATGCCAGGACCAGTTATTTGTGCTTCGTTACATTCTCTGATGATCTCTCAAGATTCAGTCATATGATCCTGTTGAAACACAAGTCCGAACCTTTTGAGATATTCACAGAATATAAGTTAGAAGTAAAGAACCAAAAACGGGTATAAGTATTATATCCTTTGATGTGATCAAGGAGGAGAATACTTGAGCACGGGATTCCTGGACTATTTTAAGAATGAGATTCTCTCTCAGCATTACTCCTCCGTATACACCATAGCACGATGGTATATCGGGGCGGAGCAATCACACCCTATATGATAAGGTGTGCTCTATGATGAGTACTACTGAGTTACCTATTTCCTTTTGGGAGTTATGTGCTTGAGAAGCTGCATACCTATTGAATAGGGTTCGAATCAAATCAGTTGCCTACCACTCCACATGAGATATGGTATGGGAAGAACCCATGTCTTAAGCTAGTTAAGATTTGGGGTTGACCGGCCTATGTCTAAAAGCAAAATCCGGACAAGCTCGAGGCAAGGTCTGTAATGTAGAACTGGAAAGGTTCCAGCTATACAAACTACAACAGATGATTTGATAAAACCAAAGGATTCAATAGTTACCAACGAACCTCAGCCTCTCCGCCGATCTGGTAGGATTTCTCACCCACCTGAGAGATACTTCTGTTTCTCTATGACAGTGGGAGCGAGGATTGCATCATGAGATGATGACCCAACTAGTTTTGAGCTGGCCATCAGGAGTGGGACTCTGTAAGAATGGCTAGATGCTTAGCGATCTGAGATGGAATCCTTATACACCAACAAAGTATGGACTTTAGTTGCTATATCTGAAGGGTTAAATCCCCATCAGGAGCAAGTATATCTTGAGAAGATTACTTGGTGTACATGGAAAAGTTAAGACTTTCAAAGCTAGACCTGTTAAAGGTTTTCGTCATCAACCAGGCATGGATTATGTTGAAACCTTTTCTAAGGATCTATGCTTAAGTCCATCCAGATCCTACTTGCCACGGCTATATACCATGACTACGATATCTGGTGGTTGGGTGTCATGACTGCTTTTCTAAATGATGTTTTAGAAGAGAACGTCTGTAAGTACACAGCCAGAGGGCTTCGTAAACAGTGGGAGCAGCGGAAACGTGTGCAAGATGTTTTATAGGATAAAGCAGGCATCGCGGAGTTGGAACGTCTGTTTTGATGTGTTAGTCAAAGAGTTTGACAACATCAAAATGGTAGATGAACCTTGTATAAACAAAAAGGTAGTAGGGAGTATGGTGACGATCCTCGTAGAGTATGTAGATGACATACTCTTGATAAGAAAGGAGTTTCCTATGCTACGCTCGGTCAATCTCCGCTTATCACAAGGATTCTCCGTATAGGATCAAAGTGATACCTCCTAAATCCTGAGTTTTGATCTATGAGATAGAAGTAACTGGATGTTAGAAGACTCACTAGTTGTAGTGAGATGGTATCAATTGATCCTGGGGAGAATCACTGGAAAGGTTCCAGGGTGATAAGGACGACTGAATGTCAGTCACAGGCATTGTCTTTACCCTCAGTGGAGGGACGGTATGTTGGAAGAGTTCCAAGCTAAATACCGTGGCTTACTAGATGATAAAGGCTGGATACATCGCTACTTAAGATGCTACCAAAGAGGCAGTCTGGATGTATATTTGTTCATGAGATGAACTTAGTTCCTCCCATTGTGTGACAATGGAGTTGTGGCTTATGCCAAGGAACGTCCGTCCCATCAGTGATCCAGACATATTCTGAGGCAGTATCACCTGATCATGAGGATGGTTGATCTCCAAGGAGATCGAGGTTAGGAGAGTAGACTCAAAGGACAACACGGCGGATCCACTCACAAAGGCCTTTTCCCAGAAAGAGACTTTTATGGGATGGTTGAGTATGAGATACTACAACCACTGCTATCAGATGGCCCTAGTGCAAGTGGGAGATTATTAGTTATATGTATGCAATAGAGGCCATTGCTAAACATAGGATGTATATTGTAGTGGATGCTGGGACATATATAGGGAGGACTTTCTTGCTCGACATGATAGTATGCTATCTGGTTACTCTTTACCTTTACGTGTATACTGATTGTCTCTCTGTTACATGTTGGTAAAGCCCTTAGGATGTGTACTTGACTACCTGGACTATGATGCGGATCATACTAGTGGGGACATGGTAGTCCATAAGTACATCCTTCAAAGTCCCTAGTCGTGGGTGTATCGAGATGGGGCATCGATATACCAGTGTAGACTAGCGTATACCTTCTCGACCCATACAGATGGGCGATGGATGATCCCATATCCATTGGTGTTTGACATCAGAGATGATATACGGGTGCTCAGTAGAGACTGGGTACACTGGACGGACTCGCCGAGAACTCCCAGATGGTATTATACCTTACGTCAGATGGCAGTTCTCAGGTGACACTGGTACAGAGTAGTCTGTTGACCCGAGATCGTCATAGAGTCTTGTGTGGTTCCCACTGTGCTTTGATTTCCACCTTACCACGTCCAAGAGGGCATGCAAAATGGTGGTTTTTAGGTACAGTCCCGAATCACATAGAGGCAATGAGCGATAGGAGGGGATTCGTCTCTCCCGGTATAGGGAGTTGATGTTGCGCTGTGTTCGATTGGCTATAACCGGAAATCCCTGGCCAGGGTTGCTGAGATTTACTGGTAAGTGTTACCAGTAGTTTCTCAAACTGTTATAGACCTCATATCGACACGACTTATCGAGCTATTGGGGTCTGACGTTTACCACCCCTAGGCGAGATATGCGACATATCAGACGTGTTGGATATATGTATGCCCTAGAGGCCATTATGTGATAGTGGATGTATCTATACATATATATATATTCAGTTTGCATTCTTGCTCGACATGATAGTATGCTATCTGGTTCTTCTTTATCTGACATGTTGATTTGATCATGCTTTTATTCATTTATACATGCTGATAAAGCCCTGAGGATATTGGCTTGACTACTCTGATTATGATGGAGATCATACTAGTGGGACATGTTAGTTATATGTATGCCCTAGAGGCCATTACTGTACATTGGATGTATATTGTAGTGGATGCTAGGACGTATATAGGGAGGACTTTCTTGCTCGACATGATAGTATGCTATCTGGTTACCCTTTACCTTAACGTGTATGCTGATTGTCTCTCTGTTACATGTTGGTAAAGCCCTTAGGATGTGTGCTTGACTACCTGGACTATGATGCGGATCATACTAGTGGGGACATGGTAGTCCATAAGTACATCCTTCAAAGTCCCTAGTCGAGGGTGTATCGAGACGGGGCATCGATATACCAGAGTAGACTAGCGTATACCTTCTCGACCCATACAGATGGGCGATGGATGATCCCATATCCATTGGTGTTTGACATCAGAGATGATATGCGGGTGCTCAGTAGAGACTGGGTACACTGGACGGACTCGCCGAGAACTCCCAGATGGTATTATACCTCACGTCAGATGGCAGTTCTCTGGTGACACTGGTACAGAGTAGTCTGTTGACCCGAGATCGTCATAGAGTCTTGTGTGGTTCCCACTGTGCTTTGATTTCCATCTTACCACGTCCAAGAGGGCATGCAAAACGGTGGTTTTTGGGTACAGTCCCGAGTCACATGGAGGCAATGAGCGATAGGAGGGGATTCGTCTCTCCCGGTATAGGGGGTTGATGTTGCGCTGTGTTCGATTGGCTATAACAGGAAATCCCTGGCCAGGGTTGCTGAGATTTACTGGTAAGTGTTACCAGTAGTTTCTCGAACAGTTATAGACCTCATATCGACACGAATTATCGAGCTATTGGGGTCTGACGTTTACCACCCCTAGGCGAGATATGCGATATATCAGACGATCAGACCGGACTGTACGGTAGTGTTACTGGTCGGATTCACTGGAGTGTGAGCGGGCTTGCTCGTCGATCTTCAGATCGCTCAATACCCGGGTGGCCGTTACGTTTAGCAGACCGCTTGCGGCTTGTGGGTGCTTGATATGATCATCACCTGCTGCCGGCGTATTGACGAGTCTTTAGAGTCCTACACAGAGGTTTCCTGGCTCAAGCGAAACGAAATAGGAGCGCATATGAGATATGTGCGGGACCGAGAATAATGCGTGTATGTGATACCGTATTCCATTCTCGCGATGAATGTATCGAAAGGTTGTATGCGATATAACCTAGTTATCGAATCAAGGGTTGGTTCGATAAGCCGATACATAGAATACTAGTCGGTTATATGCGATATGACCGGATCGTTAAATCAAGTGTTGATTTAATGATTTAATGCATAATTATATATTTGATATATTACTTTGCATTAACTAGTATTGGTTCACTTTAAATGGATTTTCTCACTCGGATTGTACACATTGTATATGTGATATACTTTTGTGCACTTGATTGTATCATGTTTGATGATACATGTTTAACTATACTTGAGTTTGTGTAAAGATTAAATCATGGTTATTTAAATGGTTAGGGTTTTGTTTTTCATATCTATTTATTCATTTATTTATTTTCTTTTTGGAAAAAGAAATGAGAAGAATGGTGGCTTTCTTTGTTTGTATTTGAAGATTCATGAAGCTTTGATTTAGTCACCATTTTTGTCTTCATTCCTAACCTAACCATTCACTTAACTTGGGTTTAGTCTCTACACTTAACCATGGTTGATCATGATAAGTATTATTATTTTCTATTTTCTAATTAACACTTATCATAACAATTAGCTTCTTCTTCTTCATCTTCTTCAAGGAAGAAAAGCTTACCTCATCAATGGTGATTGATGTTTTTGAGTGAGAAATCCAATTCTAAAGTTAACCCACTTCCTATTTCTTCATCCTCTACCTCTTGCCAAGTAGTAGAGTGTGTTTTCTTCACAAGTTTCTTGACTTGGTGAAGTCGGAGCTTGATTTAGCGATGTCTCGACGTATATCATCTTCGGCATGGACATCGACGACCTAGCTTGCCCATTCTCCGACGAAGCCGACGCTAGAGCCCGGATTTGATTTGGACAGCGGAGAGGACTTCGTTGCGGAGCTATGGAGGTGGAGCACCGGATCTACAAAGGTTGTATTTCCGTATTCCCTTAGTTAAGTGTTAACTAGTTTTTGTTTTCGCCTAAACATCTAGCCAACGATCCGTAGTCGGGTTTCTCGGCACCTAGAATTTTTGAAATTGGCATGGTTGATGCCTTGTGAGACCTCTTGAGAGTGCCTAGGAACCCTACAGTGGTATCAGAGTCTAGCTAGAGCCTTAGGCGAAGTCTAGACGGAATTTGAAGTCCGAACGAACCGAAATCCCAACCCGGAAAATGCTCTCTGTCCTTTTTTCAAAAACGTGGATTTTTCCAAATTAAAAATATGCAGAAAAATAAGCAGGGTTTTCTAAGAATTACGGTAAAAAATTTTGGTCTTAATTCCATCAAACGGCCGCGGAACCGCGGCCTTATCCCACGTGGCGCGGCGGTTCCGCGGCAACACTGTTGCATCGTTGACCAAAATTTGCACAGTAATTATTAGTTTGCTGTGCTGAGTTCTCTGGGTATTTTTAATATTTTATTCAAGAGTTGAATTTTCTGGAGTTGTTTTGGGGATTCGGTGTTTCGATCGGGGTATCAAATTTTGTCTATTTGGCTTTCCGGATAAATTTTAGAATATGTTAAAAAGTTCGACCGGATATAAATACCCAATTTTTCCCCTGTCGGGAAATTTCCAAGTGTTGGATTTTTCCATAGTTTAACGACGTTCTAAGTAGTGCAAGTAACGCGATGGACCCTCTAGAAGACAACAAACCTTAACTCGATTATGTGACCGTCTTGAACTGCCCTTTGAACCTTCGGGTTTGGGGCAGTACGGCATGCCACATGTGAGGCGTTGGCTTGACCCTTCTACGGCTAGACCGTTGGTACTGAGGCACGAACTGAATGTTGTTAGACTCATATTTCATGTGTTGATCTGTATCGGGAAAACTTGGGTGTTCGATTGTTCGATCGAAAAGTTTAACATTTTCTGTTTATCTGGAATGGGATACAATAATTGGAATTCACAATTAGTTATGAGATAACTGAATGAATGTTATAAACATAGCACTTTAGTCTCACTTGATCGGTTGCCACGGAATTTTGATGTGATCAAAAGTCCGTCGCAATCACGTAGCGTACGCGGATATTCGCCGGGTAAACTTAATAGACAGCCTCACTCCATAGCCCCGACCAAGTGACTGTAGGAGAACCCCGTCGCCGAAAGCATCCGTCCGGGTGCTCGCGGTAACGGTGTTCCGCCTTGGTGCACTTCGTCGACGGTATTAGGGGTGCGGCCGCCTACTAAAGTTTGCGACGAGTATTCGATCGGACTGTCGGGAATCTTGTTGAATTGCCCGACTCGATATTGAAAAGTGTTTTCGATTTTGAGACTAAAATGCGGGGTTTATAATTGTTAGGCATGCGATGTCTAAGTAATTCATTTGAAGGCATGCGATGTCTATGCAGGTTGCGGATTCCAACTGTTGTAGTTTTACACTTTCTTTTCTGTGACCGTAAGTGTAATATGTGATATCGCCGGTTTCGTTGCTATATGTCAACGACAATTGGGATGGACATATTTACTTACGTTGATAACATGTGATGTTATGTGTTGCTGGATATGTTATATTGGATCGTCGTGTTTGAATAGCCGGAGGGGTTTTTATGTGAGATGAGTGTTTTTTTATTTTCATTCATGTAAAAACTTGTATGTAATATTCTTTTATTGGGGCGCTTCCAGGTTGCGGAAGTTGTCACCGTTTGTATATTATTTACTTTTCCGCACTAGGATAGACCCAAGGAGGAGGGCACAAGTAACCGGGTTCTGGAGTCCAGTGGGAGACCAACTCGAGGAGTCGAGTCCGGGTCTCCTAACTCCAGAATTGGTAGGGTTGCTTGCCGCTCTCGTAGGGGTTTAAGGGTGTGGGTTTGGCTATTCATCACGACCGTGGAATCCGTGTTTTATACTGGCTCGTATTGAAAACACGGACGTCTTAATATATCCAATATTTCATATGTTTTTTCTGCTGCGATATCTGTGATGTGATCATGTGATGTTCTTTGATAGATACAGTATATAGTATATATGATATATTATATAGACGTTACTTATGTTTTACACCCGCGCTAGCCCTGCCCTGCTCTGTCGTTAGTTACCTAACCTAACGGTGCACGAGGGGACATCGAGGAGAATGCGGATGGCATAAGTGTACGTCGTATTTATCTGTGATGTTTAGGTATTTAAATAATGGGACTTCATTAATGTGATTAATGAAAGAAAATAAACCTAATTGATGTTGTGGAATCGAATTTCAAAATAAAACAGGTAGCTACAGTTCTTGCTTTGCATCGTGGTGTTCCTTGTAGAACATCCTGCACCTTATTCGATAAGGAAAGGACCGAGATCCCTTCACCGGGAGTGACTCCTTTAGCAATAACTGGCAGATGCTACAACCCTCGGTTTGTCTTTGATCGCTTCTATAGTTTCTGCTTTGCACAGTGATATATATGATATATCCCGCACCTCATTCGACGAGGAAAGGGCCGACGATCCCTTCACCGGGAGTGACCCTTTAGCAAAACTAGAAAAGCTTCAAAAACATTCCATTTAAAAACCATTTGATTCCGCAACGAGATCAAGTTCAAAGCGTTAAAGGTTTTCATAAAAACCATTCGCAACCCTCCGTCATTTTAGGAAGTAGAGTACTTAGTATTCGTGCTACGTTTGTCGACCATAGCCGAGGCGTAGTGTGCGGTAGCTAAGTGATGTCTTCCTACACAGCATATGATGCGATTAGTTAGGACAGTCATGTGGCTTTGTTGACCTTAGCCAAGGGTCATGTGGGTGGGTCTAATTAATCATGAAATGACGGGTAGAACTTGACTAGTACCTATGATTTGTTGACCTTAGCCAAGGTCATAGGTGCTAGGGGTAAAAACCATTATCGGGAGTTTCAAGTGTTGAAATTTGCAATGAGATTGCATACCTTCTATGTGATAGTTGGATCCCGATACCCGCTGCGAGTAAGAGTTACTCCTGGGAGAGTTTTATACATTACAATTAGCCGATCAAGTAGGTGTCTAGAAAGGTGTCAACGGGGTTACGCCTCTGGGAAAATGAGGTTTACATTAATTAGGTTCGTGCGAAAGCACGGGGGACCTCCCTAAAAGTACCGACACTGGCCTGGCTGAAAGATTGGCGAACTTGTAGTGTGTAATTAATCCCAGCTAGTCTTTCCTTTTAGGGTTTGAAGGAAGATTTGATAAAAAGCAGTGGGAGCCATCCTGATTAGATAAAATAATAACCAATCTATTCTTGCAAGAGCGCACGCTGAGTGTTTTCTTCTCTCTCTTTCCTGGTAGCGACCATATCACGCCTTAATCAAGATAATAATACGGAATATTGACCGAACCCGCTTGTTATACTGAGCTGGGAAACGTTGGTCCCGCTCCAACTTATAATTGTTATAAGACAGAGCAGGAAATTGGGGAATACCGGATTTCCCGTGCCGCCCAAACGAAGAGACTGCATGCTGATGCATCATCTTCGGGTGTGTTCATTACAAAGAACTGTTTCTCTGTATCCTCTACGTCCTGGGTATGTGATACCAGATATGTAATCTGTTGCATAGGGCTACAGCTAGGTAGAGAACTGAGAACGGGTGATAAGTTTCATGAGGCAGAAAACGGGGCAAGAGTTGCAGCCAAGTCTGTCGGTCACTGTCACCCTGTATTACCGATACATTGATTCTGAACGAATGTTATTAGATACCGAACCTGATATACAAAATCATATCTGTCTCTTTATTAGTAAAGAAACGATAAAATTTTGTATTGTTGGATAATGTTTTGAACATTTCCTATATCAAAAGTTGATCGGTTCAGGCACGTTATCTAAAAGCATTGACGTTCTAAATCAAACTACAGTTCTTAGTATACGGAACACACACAAGAGGAAGAGTTCAGAACTGAACGAATTCTTCTTGAGGCATTGTAGACTAGGTCAGATCAATGTGACCCGACTAGCTAGAGTTACATATAGATGCATATTTAAATCAGTTTGAATTTACATCTTGTGAAACTCGCCAGTCATGTCACAAAGATAAGATGACCATAGCTCCGTTTACTGGAAACAGAGAAAGAGTTAGTAAACTCTTGGGATGATACATGTTGATGTATGTAAGGTCCCCTGTCTACATTAGCCAAGACTGGTTCTTTATACTTCATTACATTCTCTGTGAATATCTCAAAAGGTTCGGACTTGTGTTTCAACAGGAACATAGGTCTGAATCTCGAAAGATCATCAGAGAATGTAAACGAGAAGTAGAAAACCAGAATACGGGTATAAGTATTATGTCCTTTGATGTGATCAAGGAGGAGAATACTTGAGCACGGAATTACTGGACTATTCTAAAGGAGAATGAGATTCTCTCTCGGCATTACTCCTCCGAATACACCATAGCACGATGGTATATCGGGGCGGAGCAATCACACCCTATATGATATGGTGTGCTCTATGATGAGTACTACTGAGTAACCTATTTCCTTTTGGGAGTTATGCACTTGAGAAACTGCATACCTATTGAATAGGGTTCAAATCAAATCAGTTGCCTACCGCTTCATATGTGATATGGAAAGGGAAGAGCCCATATCTTAAGTTGGTTAAGATTTGGGGTTGTCCGGGCTTTGTCTAAAAGCATAATCCGGACAAGCTCGAGGCAAGGTCAGTAATGTAGAACTGAAAAGGTTCCAGCTATATAAACTACATCAGATGATTTGATACAACCAAGGGATTCAGTAGATACCAACGAACCTCAGCCTCTCCGCCGATCTAGTAGGGTTCCTCACCCACCTGAGAGATACTTCGGTTTCTCTATGACAGTGGGAGCGAGGATTGCATCATGAGATGATGACCCAACTAGCTTCGAGCTGGCCATCGAGAGTAAGACTCTGTAAGAATGGCTGGATGTTTATCGATCTGAGATGGAATCCTTATACACCAACAAAGTATGGACTTTGGTTGCTATATCTGAAGGGTTAAATCCCCATCAGGAGCAAGTATATCTTGAGAAGATTACTTGGTGTAGATGGAAAAGTTGAGACTTTCAAAGCTAGACTTGTTAAAGGTTTTCGTCATTGACCAGGCGTGGATAATGATGAAACCTTTTCAAGTAGCTATGCTTAAGTCCATCCGGATCCTACTTGCCACGGCTACATACCATGACTACGATATCTGGCGGTTGGGTGCCATGACTGCTTTTCTAAATGATGATTTAGAAGAGTGCGTCTGTAAGTACACAGCCAGAGGGCTTCGTAAACAGTGGGAGCAGCGGAAACGTATGCAAGATGTTTTATCTGATAAAGCAGGCATCGCGGAGTTGGAACATCTGTTTTGATGAAGCGGTCAAAGAGTTTGACATCATCAAAATGGTAGATGAACCTTGTATATACAAAAAGGTAGTAGGGAGTATGGTGATGATCCTCGTAGAGTACGTGGATGACATACTCCTGATAGGGAAGGAGTTTCCTATGCTACGCTCGATCAATCTCCGCATATCACAATGATTCTCCACATAGGATCATGATGATACCTGCTAAATCCTGAGTTTTGGATCTATGAGATAGATCTAATTGGATGTTAGGATTCTCACTAGTTGTAGTGAGATGGTATCAATCGATCCTGGGGAGAATCACTGGAAGGGTTCCAGGGTGATAATGACGACTGAATGTCAGTCACAGGCATTGTCTTTACCCTCAGTAAAGGGACGGTATGTTGGAAGAGTTCCAAGCTAGATACCGTGGCATACTAGAAGATAAAGGCAGGATACATCGCTACTAAAGATGCTACCAAAGAGGCTGTTTGGGTGTATATTGGTTCATGAGATGAACTACGTTCCAACCATTGTGAGACAATGGAGTTGTGGCTTATGCCAAGGAACGTCCGTCCCATCAGTGATCCAGACATATTCTAAGGCAGTATCACCTGATCATGGAGATGGTTGATCTCCAAGGGATCGAGGTTAGGAGAGTAGACTCAGAGGACGAACACAGCAGATCCACTCACGAAAGGCCTTTTCCCAGAGAGAGACTTTTATGGGATGGTTGAGTATGAGATACTACAACCACTGCTACAGATGGCCCTAGTGCAAGTGGGAGATTGTTAGTTATATGTATACCCTAGAGGCCATTACTGTACATTGGATGTATATTGTAGTGGATGCTAGGACGTATATAGGGAGGACTTTCTTGCTCGACATGATAGTATGCTATCTGGTTACCCTTTACCTTAACGTGTATGCTGATTGTCTCTCTGTTACATGTTGGTAAAGCCCTTAGGATGTGTGCTTGACTACCTGGACTATGATGCGGATCATACTAGTGGGGACATGGTAGTCCATAAGTACATCCTTCAAAGTCCCTAGTCGAGGGTGTATCGAGACGGGGCATCGATATACCAGAGTAGACTAGCGTATACCTTCTCGACCCATACAGATGGGCGATGGATGATCCCATATCCATTGGTGTTTGACATCAGAGATGATATGCGGGTGCTCAGTAGAGACTGGGTACACTGGACGGACTCGCCGAGAACTCCCAGATGGTATTATACCTCACGTCAGATGGCAGTTCTCTGGTGACACTGGTACAGAGTAGTATGTTGACCCGAGATCGTCATAGAGTCTTGTGTGGTTCCCACTGTGCTTTGATTTCCATCTTACCACGTCCAAGAGGGCGTGCAAAACGGTGGTTTTTGGGTACAGTCCCGAGTCACATGGAGGCAATGAGCGATAGGAGGGGATTCGTCTCTCCCGGTATAGGGGGTTGATGTTGCGCTGTGTTCGATTGGCTATAACAGGAAATCCCTGGCCAGGGTTGCTGAGATGTACTGGTAAGTGTTACCAGTAGTTTCTTGAACAGTTATAGACCTCATATCGACACGACTTATCGAGCTATTGGGGTCTGACGTTTACCACCCCTAGGCGAGATATGCGACATATCAGACGATCAGACCGGACTGTACGGTAGTGTTACTGGTCGGATTCACTGGAGTGTGAGCGGGCTTGCTCGTCGATCTTCAGATCGCTCAATACCCGGGTGGCCGTTACGTTTAGCAGACCGCTTGCGGCTTGTGGGTGCTTGATATGATCATCACCTGCTGCCGGCGTATTGACGAGTCTTTAGAGTCCTACACAGAGGTTTCCTGGCTCAAGCGAAACGAAATAGGAGCGCATATGAGATATGTGCGGGACCGAGAATAATGCGTGTATGTGATACCGTATTCCATTCTCGCGATGAATGTATCGAAAGGTTGTATGCGATATAACCTAGTTATCGAATCAAGGGTTGGTTCGATAAGCCGATACATAGAATACTAGTCGGTTATATGCGATATGACCGGATCGTTAAATCAAGTGTTGATTTAATGATTTAATGCATAATTATATATTTGATATATTACTTTGCATTAACTAGTATTGGTTCACTTTAAATGGATTTTCTCACTCGGATTGTACACATTGTATATGTGATATACTTTTGTGCACTTGATTGTATCATGTTTGATGATACATGTTTAACTATACTTGAGTTTGTGTAAAGATTAAATCATGGTTATTTAAATGGTTAGGGTTTTGTTTTTCATATCTATTTATTCATTTATTTATTTTCTTTTTGGAAAAAGAAATGAGAAGAATGGTGGCTTTCTTTGTTTGTATTTGAAGATTCATGAAGCTTTGATTTAGTCACCATTTTTGTCTTCATTCCTAACCTAACCATTCACTTAACTTGGGTTTAGTCTCTACACTTAACCAAGGTTGATCATGATAAGTATTATTATTTTCTATTTTCTAATTAACACTTATCATAACAATTAGCTTCTTCTTCTTCATCTTCTTCAAGGAAGAAAAGCTTACCTCATCAATGGTGATTGATGTTTTTGAGTGAGAAATCCAATTCTAAAGTTAACCCACTTCCTATTTCTTCATCCTCTACCTCTTGCCAAGTAGTAGAGTGTGTTTTCTTCACAAGTTTCTTGACTTGGTGAAGTCGGAGCTTGATTTAGCGATGCCTCGACGTAGATCATCTTCGGCATGGACATCGACGACCTAGCTTGCCCATTCTCCGACGAAGCCGACGCTAGAGCCCGGATTTGATTTGGACAGCGGAGAGTACTTCGTTGCGGAGCTATGGAGGTGGAGCACCGGATCTACAAAGGTTGTATTTCCGTATTCCCTTAGTTAAGTGTTAACTAGTTTTTGTTTTCGCCTAAACATCTATCCAACGATCCGTAGTCGGGTTTCTCGGCACCTAGAATTTTTGAAATTGGCATGGTTGATGCCTTGTGAGACCTCTTGAGAGTGCCTAGGAACCCTACAGGACATCTGTAGTCTATAAGCATATCCTGGAACGTCCCTAGTCGTAGGTATATCGAGACGGGGCATTGATATACCAGAGTAGACTAGCGTATATGATACTAGACCCATACGATGGGCGATGGATGTTCCCACATTCATCGATGTTTGACATCAAGATCATATACGGGTGCTCAGTGGTGACTGGGTACACTGGACGGACTCACCGAGAACTCCTATATGGAATTATATTTATCGTCGGATAGCAGTTCTCAGGTGACACTGGTACAGGTTAGTCTGTAGACCCGAGATCGTCATGGAGTCTTGTGTGTTCTCCCACTGTACTTTGATTGCCACCCTACCACGGCTCTACTGAGTCGTGCAAACAGGTGGCCGTTGGGTACAGTCCCGAGACACACGAAGACGATGAGCGATAGGAGGGGTTTCGTCTCTCCCGGTATTGGGAGTTGATGCTGTGCTGTGCCCGACTGGTTATAACAGCAAGTCCCTGGCCAGGGCTGCTGAGATTTGCTGATAAGTGTTATCAGTAGTTTCTCGATCTGTTATAGACCATTCACCGACACGACTTATTGAGTTATTGGGGTCGACGTGACCATCCCTAGGCTCGATATGCAGCATATCTGACGAAGAGACCGGACTGTACGGTAGTGTTGCCGGATGGCTCGACGGGAGTTGTAGCAGGTTCGCTTGTTGTCTTCTGATCGCTCAATACCCGGGTGGCCGTTACGTTTAGCTGACCGCTTGCGGCTTGAGGGTACTTGATATGATCATTACCCTCTGCCAGTGTATTGACGAGTCTTAGAGTCCCACAAAGGAGTTACCCAGTCCAGGCGAAACGTTGTGGTGCGCGTATGCGATATGCGCATGCACCCGATTGAAATGTGCGTATATGATACCGAACATTGATCGGGTGAACTGCTTTTGGTGGGGTCATATGAGATATGACCGGATTGATAAATTAAGTGTTGATTTATCATCTAACCATTAGTATTCTCACTTGAAACCTTTCTAGGGTTTGATGGATGCATGCATGCATGCATGTGTTTCTTTCTTCTTTTCTAGTTTCATGCACATGTAGATGTGCATACATGTATACATACATACACCCATCCATCATGGTTGATTGCATATGGAAATGGTGGCAATATAAGACTCACACCATAGATTAAATAATAGATTATTATTTAATTTTGGTTTTAAAGTAAAATGAAAAAGGAAAGGATAAACATTCTTGCTTCTACATTCTTCTTCTAACCTAACCTATCTCAACTACCACTAACCAAGGGTTATCCTTCTCTTTATCATTTAAAACCCAAGTTAAATTAACTATCTATGATTTAATCATGGTTGAAGTTAAGAAGGAAATAAATATATATAGTGATATATATTTCATTTGGGTTTTTTAAAAAAAAGGTTATCTTTTACACCTCTTGTTCATTTTTAGCCACCATCTTCATCCTCCTTCATGTCTTCCTCTCTGGTCTTTTCTAGTGAGCTAAATACAACTAAAGAAAGGTTTTTGAAGTGAGATTCCAAACCACAACATCATTCTACTCAAGTCTAGCCGACTTGATTAGAGTGTTTCCTTCGGTTTTCCAAAGTAGCGAGCTTGGACGGAGTGCTCCGTGGTGGATCGTCGTGGACGCAAGGGAACTTCAAGAGGACCTCGATTCAACACCCAAGACACCAAGGAGTCCAACTAAGGGGAGCTACAAAGGTTGTAGCCTTCAAACCCTTATCTTTACTAGCTTAAAGTTTCATAACCCTAATTTTCTAGGATCGATCCCTTTGCATGTTAGTTTAGCACCTTAAAAATTATAACTTTGGGTCATGTGATGCTTCAAAACACTTCATAGGGTGCTATACTAACCTTACATTGGTATCAGAGCCGACCTAGAACATTAGGCGACGTTTTTACGAAGTGAAAACCCCGATCGGACAAAAATACGGTATTTTTGGGTGCTCTCTGGAAATTTTCTAAAATTTGATAATTTGCAGAATTAAAAATATGTAAAAAATACAGCAGGAAAAACTAAGAGTTACGGTACAAAATATTTCATGTGAACAGTGATTATAGCCGCGGAAACGCGGCCTAAGCTTGCTTAAGCCGCGGTTCCGCGGCCGTATATATGTATTGAATAATAATTTTTGTACAGTAATTCATGAATCTGCTTGTATAAATTTTTGGATATTTTTAATCTGTATTTGGTTTTAAAAAATTCTGGAGATGGTTTTGAACTCGTCATTCCGATCGGGATTTTTATTTCGTAGCTTTTCCGGGTAAATTAGAAAGTATTGAAGTGTTTGAACGAGTATCATTTACTCACTATTCACGGGGTTTAAATACTTTGGAGATACGTGCAAGTCTTTTTGCGGTGGTCCCTCTAGAAGACAACAAACCTTAACTCGATTATGTGACCGTCTCGAACTGCCCTTTGAACCTTAGGGTTTGGGGCAGTACGGCGTGCCACATGTGAGGCGTTGGCTTGACCCTTCTATGGCTGGACCGCTACTACTGTGTCACACTCCGGATTTTTGAACCCTGCTCAAGTGTTGAGCTTTAGTGAATCTTGGGTGCTTGATCATTCGTTCGAAAACTTTAATACTGTCTGTTTATCTGGAATGTGATACAATATGTGGAATTCATATAGTGTAGGCATGAAATACGAAATATGTGATATTTCGCATTTATGATGTCTAAAGAGAATCTGGATTCCAAATATTGTAGTTTTACACTTTCTTTTCTGTAACCGTAAGTGTAGTATGTAAGATATCGCCGGTTTCGTTGCTATACATCAACGACAATCGGGGTACGCATACTTACTTACGTTGATGATATGTGATATTATGTGTTGCTGAGATATGATGTGCAGGATTGTCGCGATCGAATAGCCGGGGGGTTTTTGTGAGATGAGAGTTTTATATTTTCATTCATGTAAATTCAAATGTAATATTCTTTTATTTAGGGCACTTCCAGGTTGCGGTTGTGTCACCAGTGTTGTATATTATTTACTTTTCCGCATTAGGATGGACCCAAGGAGGGGAGCACAGGTGACCGGGTTCAGGGGTTCAGTGGGAGGCCATCTCGAGGAGTCGAGACCGGGTCTCCTAAACTCCAGAATTGGTAGGGTCACTTGCCGCTCTCGTAGGGGTCCAGGGTGTGGGCTTGGCTATTCATCGCGACTGTGGAATCCGTATTTTCTATTCTGGCTAAATACTAAATACGGACGTCCTAGGATATCCCACGTTATATCTATGTTTCTGCTGCCTGTGTTCTGTGATATCTGAGACGAATGACATATTATATATATGATATACAGTAGACGTTGCTTATGTTTTACACCCGCGCTAGTCCCGTCCCGGTATGCCGTTAGTTAAGTAACCTAACGGTGCATAACGGAACATTGCGGCGAATGCGGATGGCATAAGCGTACGTGTTATTTTCGTTTCTTTTCTGTGATTGGCTTAAGGACTTAAATGATGGGATTACATTAATGTGATTAATGTAAAGAAAATAAACCTAAAAAGATGTTGTAGAATCGGATTTGAAAACCACTCGGCTATTTATGAAAAAGCTATATTTCAAAACTGCGGAGCCTAAGCCACTCCTTTTGAAAACCATTTGATTCTACAACGATATCAAGTTCAAAGCGTTAAAGATTTTCTTAAAAATCATTCGCAACCCTCCGTCATTTTAGGAAGTAGAGTACTTAGTATTCGTGCTACGTTTGTTGACCTTAGCCAAGGCGTAGTGTACGGTAGCTAAGTGATGTCTTCCTACAAACGCATATGATGCAGATTAATTAGGACAGGCATATGACTTTGTTGACCTTAGCCAAGGGTCATGTGAACGGGTCTAAATTAATCAAGAAATGACGGGTTGAGCTTGACTAGTGCTCGTGATTTGTTGACCTTAGCCAAGGTCACGGGTATTAGGGGTAAAAACCACATCGGGAATTTCAATAGTTGAAATTTGCAATGAGATTGCATACCTTCCATATGATGGTTGGATCCCGATCCCACTGTGGACAATAGTTGCTCCTAGAAGAGTTTTACAGTTTACAATTAGCTAACTCATTAGGTGTCTAGAAAGGTGTTAACAGGGCTCCGCCTCTGGGAAAACGAGGTTTACTCTAATTAGGTCCGTGCGAAAGCACGGGGAACCTCCCTCAAGTACCGACACTGGCCTGGCTGAACGGTTAGCGAAGTTGTAGACTGTAATTAATCCTGGCTAGTTTTTCTTTTTAAGGTTTGAAAGAAAAACTCGATAAAAGCAGTGGGAAACATCGATTAGACAAGATAATAAACCAATCTAATCTATGCAAGAGCTTTCGCTGAGTGTATTCTTTTCTCTCTCTTAATGGCAGATACCAATGGCTGGACTTAAGCTTCTACTAGATAAAAAAAAACTGAATGGGACCAACTATAAAGACTGGCTGAGGAATCTGAAGATCGCCTTGACTTATGATAAAGTATCATATGTCCTCACGGCTTCAGCCCCGCCCGTCCCTGGTCCAAAATCCTCAGTTGCGGACATTGAAGTCCGCAAGACATGGGACGCTGACTGTGCCACGGCCACATGCCTCGCGCTTGCATCGATGGATAACACACATCAAAAGCAGCACGAGGACATGGACATTCACGGTATATTGCTCCATACAAAGGAGTTGTATGGGGAGCAATCCCGCGTATTACGATACGAAGCATCAAAGAAATTGTTTCAGATGCGAATGGCCCCTGGCACACCAGTAGGAGACCATGTTCTGAAGATGATAGCTCTTATAGAAGAGCTTGAGGACCTTGGATGGACAATGGACAATGAACAATATATAGATATTATTCTGCAGTCCCTCCCCTCCACCTTTGCTTAGTTCATAGTGAACTTCAACATGCATGGCATGGAGAAGGACCTCCCTGAACTCCTTAATATGTTAAGGAGTGCAGAAAGCACTATGAAGTTAGCAAAAACTCCCGTTATGACTATTGGACAGTCTTCCTCTTCTCGCCCGAAAGCCAAGACCAAGGGAAAGAAAAAGAAGAAACCCACTAATCCTAAGGGCGGAGTTAAAAAGGTAAAGGGAAAGGGAAAGTCCAAGGCTGGAGACTCGGGGAAAGGCGAATGCTTTCATTGCCACAAGACAGGACATTGGAAGCGCAATTGCACGGAGTACTTAAGTCTCAAGAAGAAGCATGGTGATGCTTCTGCTTCAGGTGCGTTTGTGACTGAAAACTGTTTTTCTATAAACTCTGCTTCCTGGGTATTGGATACCGGTTCAGGTTCTCACATTTGCAATTCTATGCAGGGGCTGAGAAATAGCAAGGTTTTGAGGACAGGTGACCACACTCTCCGCGTTGGAAATGGTTCCAATATACATACAGTCGCAGTGGGAGAGTATCACTTGGGGTTGCCATCTGGATGTATTTTGATTTTGAATCCATGTTATTTTGTACCAAGTATGCTATGTAATATAATATCCGTTTCTTTGTTGGACAATGAAGGGTATAATTTTGTGTTGCAGAACAATGTTATGAACATTCACCTAAATCAAATGTTGGTTGGGTATGGTACGCTTAATAATGGAATATATGTCCTAAATCAACACACAGTTTTCAGTATACAACACACTAATAAAAGAAAACTTTCAGAATTAAATGAAGCTTTTCTTTGGCATTGTAGACTTGGTCATATTAACGAAACAAGACTAAACAAGTTACATAAAGATGGATATTTAAACTCTTTTGAATATAAATCTTATGCGACTTGCCAGTCTTGTATCAAGGGTAAAATGACTAAAACTCCGTTTACCGGACACGGAGAAAGAGCTACTCAGCTCCTTGGCCTCATACATAGTGATGTATGTGGGCCAATGTCTACACAGGCTAGAGGCGGTTTTTCATACTTCATTACATTCACCGACGATTTCTCAAGATTCGGTCATGTGTTTTTATTAAAGCACAAGTCCGACGCTTTCGAGAAATTCATTGAATATAAACAAGAAGTAGAAAAACAAACCAGCTTGAGTATTAAGATACTTCGATCAGATCGAGGTGGAGAGTATCTCAGTACAGAATTTGCAAACTTCCTAAAAGAGAATGGGATTCTCTCTCAGCTCACTCCTCCTTACACACCACAGCACAACGGTGTGTCAGAACGACGGAATAGGACCCTATTAGATATGGTCCGATCCATGATGAGTGACGCTGAGTTACCAGTCTCGTTTTGGGGGCATGCATTGGAGACTGCAGCGTATCTGCTAAACAGGGTTCCAACCAAAGCCGTGTCTACCACGCCATATGAGATATAGAATGGGAAGAGACCATCTCTTAAGAGAATTAAGATTTGGGGTTGCCCGGCCTATGTTAAAAAGCAGAATCCGGACAAACTCGAGACACGGTCGGTCATGTGTAACTTTGTGGGATATCCAAAGAATTCTTATGGATATCTATTCTACCATAAAGAGGAACAAAAAGTATTCGTTTCTCAACATGCCACATTCTTAGAAAAAGAGTTTTTCACAGACAAAGATGATGGCAAGGTGGTAGATCTAGAAGAGGTTCTAGAGACACAAACTATAAATGACGATTTGGTTGAACCGGCTGTTGCAGCAGAAACTGAAGAACCTCGGCCACTCCGTAGGTCTGGTAGGACTTCTCGCCCACCGGAGAGGTACTACGGTTTCCTCATTGATAGTGACAGAGAAGATTGCATCATGGATGATGATGATCCTACCAGTTTTCAGCAAGCTATCACGAGTGGTGACTCTGTGAAGTGGCTGGATGCCATGAGATCCGAAATGGAGTCTATGTACACCAACAAAGTATGGACTTTGGACGTTGTACCCCCTGGGGTAAAACCTGTAGGGTGCAAATGGATCTTTAAAAGAAAGATTGGTGTAGATGGGCAGGTAGAGACCTATAAGGCAAGACTTGTAGCGAAAGGTTTTCGTCAAAGACCAGGTTTGGACTATGACGAAACTTTTTCGGCCGTAGCCATGCTTAAATCCATTCGGATCCTACTTGCTATTGCTGCTCACTACGACTATGAAATCTGGCAGATGGACGTTAAAACAGCATTTCTAAATGGAGATTTAGAAGAATGCGTTTATATGGATCAGCCAGAGGGCTTCATTGACAGTGGGAGCAGCGAAAAAGCATGTAGACTGCTTAAATCCATATATGGGTTAAAGCAGGCATCTCGGAGTTGGAACATCTGTTTCGATGATGTTATCAAAGAGTTTGATTTCATCAAAAATCCAGATGAACCTTGTGTTTATAAGAAGGCTGTAGGAAGAGCTGTCACATTCCTCGTATTGTACGTGGATGATATTCTTCTGATAGGAAATGATATTCCTATGCTACAGTCGGTCAAATCATTCTTATCACTAAGGTTCTCCATGAAGGACCTGGGTGATGCCACATACATCCTGGGCATACGGATCTATAGGGATAGATCCAAAAAGTTATTGGGACTGTCCCAAACCAGGTACATCAACACCATCCTAAAGAGGTTTAGTATGGAAGACTCCAAGCGGGGTGCCTTACCCGCTTTCCATGGAGTCACTCTCTCCAAGGATTCTTATCCAAAGACCGATGAAGAGAGAGCTCGCATGAACATTATACCTTATGCTTCGGCAGTAGGATCTATAATGTATGCGATGTTATGTACACGTCCAGATGTAGCTTATGCACTTAGTGTTGTAAGCAGGTATCAATCCAACCCAGGGGAAAACCACTGGACAGCTGTGAAGAACATTCTTAAGTACTTACGAAGGACTAAAGAATTGTTCTTGGTGTATGGTAATACAGATCTCCAAATGGAGGCCTTTACCGATTCGTGCTTCCAGAGCGATAAGGATGACAGCAAATCTATCTCAGGGTTTGTATTTACCCTCAATGGAGGGGCGGTAAGTTGGAAGAGTTCCAAACAAGATACCGTTGCAGACTCTACGATGGAAGCTGAGTACATTGCTGCAAATGATGCCGCCAAGGAAGCCGTCTGGATGAAGAAGTTCGTCTCGGAGCTAGGAGTAGTTCCAACCATTATTGATCCAATACCTTTGTATTATGACAATAATGGGGCGATGGCGTTAGCCAAGGAGCCCAGATCCCATCAGCGGTCCAGACATATCCTGAGGCGCTTTCATTTGATCCGGGAGATTGTAGATCGCCGCGAGATCAAGATTAAGAGAGTAGATACAAAGAACAATGCCGCGGATCCACTCACCAAGGCCCTCCCTCAGCCACAGCATAAGCGACTTTTTGAGATGTTGGGTATGAGATACGCCAATAACTGGCCTTAGTGCAAGTGGGAGATTGTTGGATATATGTATGCCCTAGAGGCCATTATGTGATAGTGGATGTATCTATACATATATATATATATATTCAGTTTGCATTCTTGCTCGACATGATAGTATGCTATCTGGTTCTTCTTTATCTGACATGTTGATTTGATCATGCTTTTATTCATTTATACATGCTGATAAAGCCCTGAGGATATTGGCTTGACTACTCTGATTATGATGGAGATCATACTAGTGGGACATCTGTAGTCTATAAGCATATCCTGGAACGTCCCTAGTCGTAGGTATATCGAGACGGGGCATTGATATACCAGAGTAGACTAGCGTATATGATACTAGACCCATACGATGGGCGATGGATGTTCGCACATTCATCGATGTTTGACATCAAGATCATATACGGGTGCTCAGTGGTGACTGGGTACACTGGACGGACTCACCGAGAACTCCTATATGGAATTATATCTATCGTCGGATAGCAGTTCTCAGGTGACACTGGTACAGGTTAGTCTGTAGACCCGAGATCGTCATGGAGTCTTGTGTGTTCTCCCACTGTACTTTGATTGCCACCCTACCACGGCTCTACTGAGTCGTGCAAACAGGTGGCCGTTGGGTACAGTCCCGAGACACACGAAGACGATGAGCGATAGGAGGGGTTTCGTCTCTCCCGGTATTGGGAGTTGATGCTGTGCTGTGCCCGACTGGTTATAACAGCAAGTCCCTGGCCAGGGCTGCTGAGATTTGCTGATAAGTGTTATCAGTAGTTTCTCGATCTGTTATAGACCATTCACCGACACGACTTATTGAGTTATTGGGGTCGACGTGACCATCCCTAGGCTCGATATGCAGCATATCTGACGAAGAGACCGGACTGTACGGTAGTGTTGCCGGATGGCTCGACGGGAGTTGTAGCAGGTTCGCTTGTTGTCTTCTGATCGCTCAATACCCGGGTGGCCGTTACGTTTAGCTGACCGCTTGCGGCTTGAGCGTACTTGATATGATCATTACCCTCTGCCGGCGTATTGACGAGTCTTAGAGTCCCACAAAGGAGTTACCCAGTCCAGGCGAAACGTTGTGGTGCGCGTATGCGATATGCGCATGCACCCGATTGAAATGTGCGTATATGATACCGAACATTGATCGGGTGAACTGCTTTTGGTGGGGTCATATGAGATATGACCGGATTAATAAATTAAGTGTTGATTTATCATCTAACCATTAGTATTCTCACTTGAAACCTTTCTACGGTTTGATGGATGTATGCATGCATGCATGTGTTTCTTTCTTCTTTTCTAGTTTCATGCACATGTAGATGTGCATACATGTATACATACATACACCCATCCATCATGGTTGATTGCATATGGAAATGGTGGCAATATAAGACTCACACCATAAATTAAATAATAGATTATTATTTAATTTTGGTTTTAAAGTAAAATGAAAAAGGAAACGATAAACATTCTTGCTTCTACATGTAAGTGCACGGCGGCGCCCCGGCCGTCAATCCGACGGCCAAATGCGGAAGCGGTGATAAACTTTAATTTTTCTTGAACTGGCATACCGCCGCGCACTAATACCCGGATCGAACCACTAACTAGTCCTAGCTAACAATAAGATGGGAAAGAGATATACCGACGATCCAAGTCCTCCGGTCTTCTCGTCATCGTCCCGATCTCTTGCGGAATGTCCCGTCTCCTCCTCATCGCCGGAAGTGCACCACATCGCCTACTTCTTTTACGGGCTCCCACCTCAATGCCGAGGCAACTCGGGCACGAAGCCGGCTACTCGACGTGCCCAAGATTCGCTGTAGAATGTGTAGTGTAGAAGTCTCTTTTGGGGTTGTAGGAATTGCCATTGGTGGAGGGATTGAACTAAGGAGTTTGGAGATGGAACTTGTGGATATTTGGGAACATGAAATGAGCCAAAATTCCCTCACTCCAAATTGGGACAGCCCCCCAAAGTGGCCGGCCTCTCCATGGCAAGAGGGTGAGTGAGTGAGAGAGAGGAGGGAATTGCAAAGCATGAGAAAGATATCCAATAATCCAAGGGAGAGAAAGAGATGGCTATCATGCAAAGAATCATCATTCCAATAATTCCCACACTCAACCAACAACCATGATAGCAAATAAAACAACACTCCAACACCACCATCATGATACAAAGAAATATACAAAGAACCCCTCCACAAATACTTATTTGCAACAATGCAAGTAAGCCCTCCTCCACCAATCTTCGGCCAATGAACGGAACAATGGAAATTGGCCGAAACGGAAAGCAAACTGGCAATTCCAGAAAACTGGTCCCGTAATAAATTACAGGAAAACCCCGATACTGTGCATACACACCCGCATTTGTATTCCGACCGAAATACAAATGCAATGAGACAAAATCTACACTGTACTATACTAGGATCCGGCTTAAACCAAAGCCGGCTAGTAATATCCGTTCGATCCTGATCCGTGCAATGCCGCACATATCTGATCGAACCCTGCCATATAACCATACGGCCTATAGTACAGACTGTCCGATCCTGATCCGTGCAATACCGCACGTATCTGATCGGACCTTGCCATATCTCCATACGGCCTCTACAACCTTTCGCCCGAAAGCTGAGTAACTGAAATGTGGGGGACTCTAAAGACTCATCAACACCTTGGTTGTGGATTTAACCACTAGCACGTTAGAGGTATAAGCCAATACATAACGGGCTACCAGGTATTGACCAAAAGGGACGTCTGTGAGCGAACTCAGCCTGACTCCCTACTGAGCCTGTCAGTGACAATATCCGTACAGTCCGGTCCGTTCGTCTATGAGCATCGCATGGCGGGCCTAGTGGGTTGGTAAAAGTCAGACCCCCGAAATCGGTACAAGTCGTGTCGGAGTGTAGCCCAGAACACCCTGAGATACTACTGGAATACCTACCAGTAAATCTCCTTGCCTCGGCCGAGGGCTTCGTGTAATGGCTCTCCTAGACACAGCACGACCTCACTCCCAATACCGGGAGAGACGAACCCCTGATGATACGCTCACTGCCTCCATGTGGCTCGGGACTGTACCCAACTAAAACCTGTTTGCACGACTCCTTTGAGCCGTGGTAGGGTAGTAATCAAAGTACAGTGGGAACTCACACGAGACAAATGACGATCCCCAGGTCGATGAACTAACCTGCACACATGTCACCAGGGAACTGCCATCTGACGTCTGGTATATGACCAACTAGCATGTTCCCGGCGAGTCCTGTCCGGTGTACTCATAACCCAATGAGCACCTGTATACATCTTAGGTGATCCAACTGACACCAGTAGCTGGTGAGACCGGCCACCGCCCCTCGTCGGGGTCTCGACTGTATACACTAGTCTACTATGGAGAATCGATGCCCTGTCTCGAAACTCTCACGACTAGGGACCTTTTAAGGATATGCTTATAGACCCCCATCTCCCGCTTATATGATCGCCCTCATACTGCTGGTGGTTAAGCAAGAATCCTAGGGGCTCTATCAACGTGTAATAGCGACGTGTCAGGTCACTTAAAACAGTACACGATGATAAAGGTAAACCAGATAGCATACTATCATCTCGAGTAAGACTGTCCTACCGGGATAGGTCCTCCATCAATCATTACAATCACGTACCTGTGACCTAATAATTGACTCTGAGGGCACTATCTCCAACAATCTCCCACTTGCACTCAAGGCTAATTATTGCGATGTCGCATACTCACAGCCCGTGTGATACCGAACACCCAACTCCTCTACTAGACAGTCTCACAAAGCTCGTTTGTGAAACTATTGCGTTCGAGGAATAGCCTCAGTGAGTGGATCCGCTTTGTTGTATCTTTCTATGTCTCTCTATATCTCAAGTTCGCGGAGAAAACCATCTCCCGAAATGAGCAATACCTGTCTTAGAATATGTCTGGATGTCTGATGGGACTTAGCTCATAAATGAACTCCAAATCCAAAACTTCTTAGACTTGTATCGTCAACTGAACTTAATCAGTATCCTGCGCCATGCCACCCTCAGTATTGCCTTGGATCACCTGTCCAAAATACTGCCCTTCGTTAGAAGGAAAAACTATAACTCTGACAACCTCCTTGTCGTCCAAGTCACCTTGGAAGCCTGGAATGATAACTGTCTCCCGAATGAGGCTGTCGTTATCATATCCCTAGAACATACACTTATGTTCTAAAACTGCTTCCGACCGTTTCTCCAGGATTGGATCAATGTCAGCTTATTGCATCTAGTACAAGAACAATGTCTGGTGTGGTACTTGACATCTCATGATTGACTCAATTGCCTGAGCAAGTGATCTGCCAATCATGCACATCCCTCTCCCCTTTAGTCTGTAAGACACCTTTAGAGAGGGTGACTCCATCACCTGCAGGTACACTACCGTGCCAGGAGTCGTCCATCCTAAATACTCTTAGAATGCTGTCAAGTACCCTGATTGGGAAACCACCCAAATCTAGATCTAATACCATAGATCCAGTAACCAGTATGTCTGATATAATGTCCAAGTCCTGTGTGGAGAAACCACTGTGTGACGACCAAAGTATAACCGATTGTAGTATAGGAATATCACTTCCTACTCTGTGTATGTCATCCAAATACCAGGACATCACACCCTACTACCTTCTTAACAGATCCATCCCCTATTCTGATGAAGTCAAACCTATGACTGCCACGTCAGAAATAGATGATCTATCTCCGCTACATCTGCTTTAGTCTATAAATAGACATAAGCTACCTGTCCACCAATGCTTCCGCTGCTCCCACTGACTACGACAACCCTCTGGCAGAGTCATATAGACGTACACTTCTAAAACTAGTTTAGAACGACGCTATACTCATCCTCCCGCCGGGTCTCGCAGCCTGGAACAACAGCAATGGTAATTGTGGGTAAACAAGAACTTCCCTGTCACCGTCCTTGAGGCTACCGTAGTACCTCTCGGGTGCCTGAAGTTACCCACCGTATCTGCGGAGTGGCCAATGGAATGTCAAACCGGATTGAATCTTAAGGTTCCTTATCAAATCTTCAGTAATCGTTTGTGGTTCTGGAATCACTTCCAGTTCTACCATACTCCCACTACTGTTTTCTGAAAAAATCCATTTTTATTAAAACTGTGGCGAGTCTAGAACAATATTGCTATTGTTCATCCAGATGGTAGAAAATCAACCCGCGTCATAGCCTGGGTCAACCCACAAACAGCCATTACAGAAACGTGCCTTGAGTTGTCCAGTGTCTGGTTTTAAGCATAAGCCGGACAACTCCCCGTACCTTAACATCGTTAAGATATGAACTGTTCTATATCCCATATAGGACCAGAGGCACTGATTTAATTGAACCAGATCCAAAACATGCAACTGTCTCCAGTGCATGTCAACTAAATGGAAGGAGGCCGATCAGCGTTACTCAACTTAGGAATGCTTCCAATTATGAGTAACCTGAAAGAGAAGCAAGATCTCTTTATCATTACTATCAACTGAATACCATACACAAGTATCTACATCTTCGATCTCTTTGAAGAATCCCGATACTTGCTATACCTGGTTCTCTACTCTATTCAAATACCTATAACTTCTCCAAATTCGGACCCTGTGTTTCCTACGAAACACTTGTCTAAAAACTAGAGAAGTCATACGTAAACCGAATATAGTACGAGGACCAACCCCTCTGTCCTGATGGACCCTGGACAACATACAATACTCTGTATAAGTCCCTTGAGTCTGATAACTCATTCACTGTGTGTCGTAGGCTGAAAACTGTACTTATGGTTAAGAAGAATTACACCGCTGTTTAATGCTCCTTACCTAACCATCCACTGATATAGGTAAATGTCGCAGACATAATTTCAAAAGGGTATATCTCACTCTATGAAAATAGACGTACAGATATATCGATTTGAAATTGGTGCATAACAGCGGATATTCAAAACCAAATATTTGCCGACCGGCAAACAGCCCAGGTGATTTCCTCAAATATCACCGATTACAACGAATCCCGATATAATGAAGATGATCACCCAATTCCCAATAACCTACTCCCACTCATCATCTGTAAAAACCATACAGATGTGAGAATCGTACCTGGTAAATACATACCCTGGAGTAAGTATCTAACCGGGAAATCAGTTTTCCTTTAACAGTACACAGTGAAACTGAAACATTGAAATGTTTCGATGGGGTATTCTGGTATTCCTAGTAATGCCTCTTCCAGATTCACGACTGTAACCGTATAGTTCTTTGCCACCTCTCCAAATCCCTTCATATGTCTTTAGTCTTTACCTTCTGTACACCCCGTTAGGCCAAATGGTTTTCTTCCTTCCCTACCGTTCGGCACCAGCCTATGGTTTGGAAGAAGACTATCCAATAAGCATAATGGGTGTACTGTCCCAATCCTAGGAACACTCGCAATGAGAGAGGGTGAAGATAAAAGACAACCGAATAAACCTTATTCCTATTTCTCCTGAACCAGAATCCATCCCCGAACTGGAACAAGTTCCTTTCGAGTTCGTATATAACCATACGATGGAGTATCCAAATAAACTGTGGATCTTCGTAGTGATACGGAGTGTCCTGGAGAAATACAAAGGTGATGTGGGAGTGGTAACGGAATATTTGGTTTGGTCGTGAATATCTGTTGCAATTTACTTTGCCCTCTTACTAATCCCTTGCTTTGTCTGAACTTAATACCTTCTGTACACCATCGTTAGGCTAATTGGTTTTCTCCATTCCCTATCGGTCGGCACCAGCCTAAGGTTTGGAAGAAGACAATCCAATTTGCGTAATAGGTGCACTACCCCTAGACCAAGGAGTACTCGTATCCTGAGAGAGGGTAAAAGGAAAAGACAACTGAATAATCCTATCCGTTTCCTCCAGAACCTGAAACCATCCTCGAATAAATTCCTTCGAGTTCGTATCTAACCATACGATGGTTTTGTCCAATGGAAGTGGACGTTCGTAGTAATACGGGGTGTCCTGGAGAAAAGGGTAAAAGTAGGAGTGGCAATGAGGTTTGCAACTCTGACAATCCAAAAGCCAGTGTTTAAGAAGGTTCGGTCAACTTGGTCACTGAGTCATAGTCTTAGGGTCGGGTCAATGGTCGCTGCCAAAGAGAGAGAGAGAAAAGAAACACTCAGCGTGCACTCTAACCTAGATCAGAATGGTTACCAATTTATCTAATCTGGAATCCTCCCACTGTACCTCAAATTCTCCTCCAAACCTGAAAGAAGAATTAGTCGGGGTCACCCGAGGAGTAAACTAACTCATCAGTGGGAATCGGGATCCAACTCTCATCGCATGATAACGTGACGGAATCCGCTTACGTCATCACACTCCAGAAGGTATGCGCATATCTGGCAAGTTTCAGTTCTTTTGAAACTCCCGATGTGATTTCTGCCCCATGCTCTTATGACCTTGACTAAGGCCAACAAATCATAAGTCACATGTCAAGTTCTACCCGTCATTATCCAGGTTGATTTGAATCCACCCGTACAAGCCCTTGACTAGGGCCAACAAGGCTATACGACTGTCCCAAACCAACGCATCTATCTATGCAGCATATGAACACCCAACAGCTACCAAACACTGTGCCTTGACTATGGCCAACAAACACAGCTTGAATACTATTGACTACCCATATGAAACGACGGAGGGCTACGAATGGTTTCTGGCGAAAACCTTTAACGTAAAGAACTTGATATCGTTGAAGGAACTGATAGCTTTTTAAAAATATAGTGACGAAAACCGTTGCTAAAGAGGTCACTCCCGGTGAAGGGATCTCGGCTCTTTCCCCGTAGAATGAGGTGCAGGATATTCCAATGAATACCACGATGCAAAACAAAAGTAAACGTCCTTGCAATAACAGCCTTTTGAAAAGTGTTCCAACAACATCAGATTAGATTTGTTTTAACTTGCATTGATCCGAATCAATGCAGTCCCATCAATTGATCACACCAAAAAGAACGAAAATATACTGATGTACGTATATGCCATCCGCATTCGCCACTGGGTCCCGTCATTACCCGTTAGGTTAGCTAACTAACGACAGAGCGGGGACTGGACTAGCGCGGATGCAAAACATATACAACATCTACTAATATATATACCAATATATTATATTCGCTCAAGGCGTGAATAAAATGCAACATCACAGAAATGAACAGCATCACAGAAACAATACAGATATCTGGGATCCCCGGGTTTCACAGAGCCACTACTGAAACCCGACGTTCCCCTGGTCGTGTGGATAGCCTGTGCAATGAAATCCTAGACCCCTACGGGCGCGGCAAGTTACCCGCCAAAACCTGAAGCGAGGCAGCCCCCTTCAGCTCCGTGAATGGACCACCTAGCACTTCACGGAATCCGGTAACTTGGGCACCCCTCCTGGGTCAACCTGTACCCCCTACGAGTGCGGCGAATAGCCCGCCAATCCTAGAGCGAAGCCCCCTCCGTCCCAATGCCATGAGATGCGGGCTTGTTGCCCTCTAGAACCCGGCTATCCGTGCACCCCTCCGCGGGGCAATCCTAGTACAGAAAGTAAAATATACATACAACGGGTACATCGACCGCAACCTGGTCGTGCCCCAAAATAATAATACAATCAGGCAGTGACGGCAGTCCACATGTCGGACGCTCGCCCCGCAATATCAAATGTACATAATACAACAGAATTGTACTAGCATTGCATCCAGGCTATCCCCCACGACCGATCCGCAACATCACAGCAAAAACAGAACATCAACGTGAAAGTCACGTTCGCAAATCCGTCTAACTGGGCTATAGCAGTTAGACCGGATTTACCGATCGAGTGACATTCACGGTCGCAGATATAATGTAAATACTGTGAAAAATGTGTTTAAAATATCCGACCGATCAAAATTTTAACAAGTGGGCCCCAAAATAATACTGTAGCAGTTAAAGAAATTATGGGCCCAATATTAATATTCCAAAAACCCCAATTTAACCCCAGAAGCCCACTGGAGAACTTTGGCCCATTGATCTCTCTGAACTGCCGCGGAACCGCGGCCCAAGGTAGGGTTTGGCCGCGGTTCCGCGCTCCACTTAAGAGATCACTTTGCCGAACTTTTCCAGTGGCCTTATATCTTCCTGTACAGTACTTTTATACAACCTGAAAAAATTTTCGAGACTGAAAAATTTCAACAGAAACTGATGCTGAAGGAAATGCGGGTTTTGGGATTTTTGATCGATCCGAATTGCAAACACATTACACAAAGCTAGACTAAGTTAATGGGGAGGCTCTGATACCACTGTAAGTGCACGGCGCCGCCCCGGCCGTCAATCCGACGGCCAAATGCGGAAGCGGTGATAAACTTTAATTTTTCTTGAACTGGCAAACCGCCGCGCACTAATACCCGGATCGAACCACTAACTAGTCCTAGCTAACAATAAGATGGGAAAGAGATATACCGACGATCCAAGTCCTCCGGTCTTCTCGTCATCGTCCCGATCTCTTGCGGAATGTCCCGTCTCCTCCTCATCGCCGGAAGTGCACCACATCGCCTACTTCTTTTACGGGCTCCCACCTCAATGCCGAGGCAACTCGGGCACGAAGCCGGCTACTCGACGTGCCCAAGATTCGCTGTAGAATGTGTAGTGTAGAAGTCTCTTTTGGGGTTGTAGGAATTGCCATTGGTGGAGGGATTGAACTAAGGAGTTTGGAGATGGAACTTGTGGATATTTGGGAACATGAAATGAGCCAAAATTCCCTCACTCCAAATTGGGACAGCCCCCCAAAGTGGCCGGCCTCTCCATGGCAAGAGGGTGAGTGAGTGAGAGAGAGGAGGGAATTGCAAAGCATGAGAAAGATATCCAATAATCTAAGGGAGAGAAAGAGAGGGCTATCATGCAAAGAATCATCATTCCAATAATTCCCACACTCAACCAACAACCATGATAGCAAATAAAACAACGCTCCAACACCACCATCATGATACAAAGAAATATACAAAGAACCCCTCCACAAATACTTATTTGCAACAATGCAAATAAGCCCTCCTCCACCAATCTTCGGCCAATGAACGGAACAATGGAAATTGGCCGAAACGGAAAGCAAACTGGCAATTCCAGAAAACTGGTCCCGTAATAAATTACAGGAAAACCCCGATACTGTGCATACACACCCGCATTTGTATTCCGACCGAAATACAAATGCAATGAGACAAAATCTACACTGTACTATACTAGGATCCGGCTTAAACCAAAGCCGGCTAGTAATATCCGTTCGATCCTGATCTGTGAAATGCCGCACGTATCTGATCGAACCCTGCCATATAACCATACGGCCTATAGTACAGACTGTCCGATCCTGATCCGTGCAATACCGCACGTATCTGATCGGACCTTGCCATATCTCCATACGGCCTCTACAACCTTTCGCCCGAAAGCTGAGTAACTGAAATGTGGGGGACTCTAAAGACTCATCAACACCTTGGTTGTGGATTTAACCACTAGCACGTTAGAGGTATAAGCCAATACATAACGGGCTACCAGGTATTGACCAAAAGGGACGTCTGTGAGCGAACTCAGCCTGACTCCCTACTGAGCCTGTCAGTGACAATATCCGTACAGTCCGGTCCGTTCGTCTATGAGCATCGCATGGCGGGCCTAGGGGGTTGGTAAAAGTCAGACCCCCAAAAGCGCTACAAGTCGTGTCGGAGTGTAGCCCAGAACACCCTGAGATACTACTGGAATACCTACCAGTAAATCTCCTTGCCTCGGCCGAGGGCTTCGTGTAATGGCTCTCCTAGACACAGCACGACCTCACTCCCAATACCGGGAGAGACGAACCCCTGAAGATACGCTCACTGCCTCCATGTGGCTCGGGACTGTACCCAACTAAAACCTGTTTGCACGACTCCTTTGAGCCGTGGTAGGGTAGTAATCAAAGTACAGTGGGAACTCACACGAGACAAATGACGATCCCCAGGTCGATGAACTAACCTGCATACATGTCACCAGGGAACTGCCATCTGACGTCTGGTATATGACCAACTAGCATGTTCCCGGCGAGTCCTGTCCGGTGTACTCATAACCCAATGAGCACCTGTATACATCTTAGGTGATCCAACTGACACCAGTGGCTTGTGAGACCGGCCACCGCCCCTCGTCGGGGTCTCGACTGTATACACTAGTCTACTATGGAGAATCGATGCCCTGTCTCGAAACTCTCACGACTAGGGACCTTTTAAGGATATGCTTATAGACCCCCAGCTCCCGCTTATATGATCGCCCTCATACTGCTGGTGGTCAAGCAAGAATCCTAGGGGCTCTATCAACGTGTAATAGCGACGTGTCAGGTCACTTAAAACAGTACACGATGATAAAGGTAAACCAGATAGCATACTATCATCTCGAGTAAGACTGTCCTACCGGGATAGGTCCTCCATCAATCATTACAATCACGTACCTGTGATCTAATAATTGACTCTGAGGGCACTATCTCCAACACTACATTCTTCTTCTAACCTAACCTATCTCAACTACCACTAACCAAGGGTTATCCTTCTCTTTATCATTTAAAACCCAAGTTAAATTAACTATCTATGATTTAATCATGGTTGAAGTTAAGAAGGAAATAAATATATATAGTGATATATATTTCATTTGGGTTTTTTAAAAAAAGGTTATCTTTTACACCTCTTGTTCATTTTTAGCCACCATCTTCATCCTCCTTCATCTCTTCCTCTCTGGTCTTTTCTAGTGAGCTAAATACAACTAAAGAAAGGTTTTTGAAGTGAGATTCCAAACCACAACATCATTCTACTCAAGTCCAGCCGACTTGATTAGAGTGTTTCCTTCGGTTTTCCAAAGTAGCGAGCTTGGACGGAGTGCTCCGTGGTGGATCGTCGTGGACGCAAGGGAACTTCAAGAGGACCTCGATTCAACACCCAAGACACCAAGGAGTCCAACTAAGGGGAGCTACAAAGGTTGTAGCCTTCAAACCCTTATCTTTACTAGCTTAAAGTTTCATAACCCTAATTTTCTAGGATCGATCCCTTTGCATGTTAGTTTAGCACCTTAAAAATTATAACTTTGGGTCATGTGATGCTTCAAAACACTTCATAGGGTGCTATACTAACCTTACAAGACGAACAGACCGGACTGTACGGTAAGTGTTACTGGTTGGATTCACAGGAGTGTGAGCGGGCTTGCTCGTCGATCTTCTGATCGCTCAATACCCGGGTGGCCGTTACGTTTAGCAGACCGCTTGCGGCTTGTGGGTGTTTGATATGATCATCATCTGCTGCCGGCGTATTGACGAGTCTTTAGAGTCCTACACAGAGGTTTCCTGGCTCAAGCGAAACGAAATAGGAGCGCATATGAGATATGTGCGGGACCGAGAATAATGCGTGTATGTGATACCGTATTCCAATTCTCGCGATGAATGTATCGATTGGTTGTATGCGATATAACCTAGTTATCGAATCAAAGATTGATTCGATAAGCCGATACATTGGATACTAGTCGGTTATATGCGACATGACCGGATCATTGAATCAAGTGTTGATTTAATGATTTAATGTATAATTATATATTTGATATATTACTTTGCATTAACTAGTATTGGTTCATTTTAAATGGATTTTCTCACTTGAAATGCACATTGTATATGTGATATACTTTTGTGCACTTGTTTGTATCATGTTTGATGATACAAGCTCACTTGGGTTTGTGTAAAGAATTAAACCATGGTTATATGAATGGTTAGGGTTTTGATTATTTACTTATTTATTTATTTATTTTGGAAAAGAAAATGATATGGTGGCTTTCTTTGTTTTCTTGTTGAAGCTTCATGAAGCTTTGAACAAGTCCACCATATTTGTCTCATGTTTAACCCTAACCATTCCCACTAACCATAGTCTATTCTCTACACCTAATCATGGTTGCCATATGATAAGTATTGATATTATTTTCTATTTTGAAAATAACTTATCATATTATCTTCTTCTTCTTCTCTTTCTTCAACATGAAGAAAGCTTGCCTCCATCAATGGCAACTAGTGAAAAAGAGTGAGAAATCTAATTCTAAAGTGAACCCACTTCCTATTTCTTCATCCTCTACCTCTTGCCAAGTAGTATAGGGTGTTTTCTTCACAAGTTTCATGACTTGGTGAAGTGGGAGCTTGATCTTGTGTTGCCTAGACGTAGATCATCTTCGGCATCGAAGTCGACGACCTAGCCCGCCCATTTCTCCGATGAAGCCGACGCTAGAAGTCCGAGATCCGATGATCGCAGCGAGGGGACTTCATCACGGAGCTATGGAAGTGGAGGACCGGATCTACAAAGGTTGTATTTTCCGTTTACTTATAGTTAAGTTGTTAACTAGTTATCGTTTTCGCCTAAAATCTAGTTAACGATCCGTATTAGGGTTTCTCGGCACTTGTAAAATTTGAAATTGGCATGGTTGATGCCTTGTGAGACCTCATTAGTGTGCCTAGGAACCCTACATACCTATCGTCAGATAGCAGTTCTCCGGTGACACTGGTACAGGTTAGTCTGTAGACCCGAGATCGTCATAGAGTCTTGTGTGATTCCCACTGTGCTTTGATTTCCACCTTACCATGTCCAAGAGGGCGTGCAAAACGGTGGCTTTTGGGTACAGTCCCGAATCACATGGAGGCAATGAGCGATAGGAGGTGTTTCATCTGTCCCGGTATTGAGAGTTGATGTTGTGCTGTGTTCGATTGGTTATAACTTGAAGTCCCTGGCCAGGGCTGATATAGAGATTTACTAGTAAGTGTTATCAGTAGTTTCTCGACTTGTTATGAGCTTTACATCAACACGACTTATCGGTTACTGGGGTCTGACGTTTACCACCCCTAGACTAGATATGCAACATATCAGACGAAGAGATCGGACTGTACGGGAGTGTTACTGATTGGATTTGTAGGAGAATGTACAGGCTTGCTTGTTGATCTTCTGATTACTCAATACACGGGTGGATGTTATGTTTAGCTGACCGCTTGCAGCTTGTGGATGTTTGATATGATCATCACCTGCTGCCGGCGTATTGACGATTCTTTAGAGTCCTACACAGAGGTTTCCTGGCTCAGGAAAAACGGAGTAGGAGCACATATGTGATATGTGAGGGACCGAGAATAATACGATATAAGATACCATATTCTATTCTCGCGATATGAGATATCGGCCGGGTATATTTGATATGGCCGGATCACCGGATCAAGTGTTGATTCGATGAATTGGTACATGTTATATTAGTCGGTTATATGCTATATAGCCGGATTGTCGGATCAAAAGTTGATTCGATAATTTAATGTATAATTATATATGTGATATATTACATTGCTTTAACTAATATAAGCTCGCTTTATTGATTCATTTTTTCACTAGATAATGCATTGATGTATATGCGATATATGTTAATTGTATTATTTTCTTTTGTTACAAAATATATTGTATATGTGATATATAATATTGTAACAAGTTAGGATTACAAATGCAACATGGTTGTTAAGTTTAAACAATGTTAGGTTTTGGATTTGGGTTAGCTTTTGGGTTAGCTTTTTCATGAAGCTTCATGAACCTTTCCTTTTTGTTTTCTAGCTTGATATTTTGTGAAGATATTTTGTTAACCCAACCCAAACCCTTAACTCTTGTTTATTTTCTACATGAGTTAAGGCCTTCATTTATTAACTCATGGTTGTCATTTGTAACCATAACAATAATTCATTAATCATCACAAAAGCTTTCTTCTTCTTCTTCCTCCTTGAAAAAGCTTTCTAGCTTTTTATCTAGTAATGATTTAAAGTGAGAAATTAGAAACAAAATAGTGCAAAATTTCTACTTCATCATGCTCATCTATTCTAGCCACTTAGATTAGGGTGTTCACTTCACTAATACTTGATTAGAGACGTGAGAGCTTGAGTTTGAGATTCTTCAAGGTAGATCATCTTCGAAAAGGAAAACTTCAAGCAAGTATGGATCATTCGACTTGTGGAGCCTCTCTAGAGTCCAGAAGTTCATAGATCGCGGCGAAGGGACTACTACTCGAAGCTTATGAAGCGAAGGAATGGACTACAAAGGTTGTAATCCCTTTCTCTTAGATGTAAAGTTGTTTACATGCAAGGTAACCCTAATTCTCTAGTTAAAATCTTGGTTAGGGTTTGTTTAGCACCCCAAAAATTTTAATATAGCATGTTTGATGCTTGCCAAAACCTTGCTAAGGTGTTAAGCTAACCCTACAGTAGTATCAGAGACTAGCTAGAGCATTAGGCGTTGTCTAGACGAAGTTAGAAATCCGATCGAACCCCGAAACACCGAGAATTGATCCCTTGCTGGAAATTTTTTCAAAAGTTGAAAATTTTCATATTAAAAATACTCAGAAAATCATGCAGAGAATTTTATGGACCCACCTGAAGAAAGTGTCCCTAACTCGCTACAGTGACCGCGTAATCGCGGCCAAAAGCTGGTTTTGGCGGCGGTTCCGTGGCGCCACTGTGGAGTCTTGGGACGGGCACTTCAGCTACGGTCCATAGGTGCTGGGGCATGCTACTGGGAATTTTTATTTTATGCTTAAGTGTTGAGCTCACTGGGGTATTTTGGGAATTCGTTGTGTCTGTCGAATTATCTAACTTCGCCTAATTATCTGTGATATTATGTGTTGCTGTGATATGTTATATTGGATCGTTGTGTATTGAATAGCCGGGGTTTTTTTTATGTGAGATCATAGTTTTCTTTTTCATTCATGTAAAATTCATTTGTATGTAATATTCTTTTATTGGGGCACTTCCGGGTTGAGGTTGATGTCACCATTGTATTGTAAGTCCACGTTACCTCTCCCGGTACTTACGGGCTTGCAGAAATGATGAAAAACGATTTTTCAAGAGGTGGTAACATGGACTCAAAATACGGATCTTTGTTAAACAACTATCTAACAAACCTAACAAGAGTTTACCTACTCGGTTAGGGGGTTATACCTTTCTTGAACTCCTTCATCTTCAACTCTTTCCGGTGTACGGATCGGCCTCACCCCGTCGTCTCCTTGCGCCGAAGATGGATCCACCTGAAAGCTTCTACCTTCGGCTTCTTCTTCGAACTTGAAGAAAACTAGGACACTTGGTTTGCTAAACCTTGTGAACTAGGATGAGTAGAGAAGTGATATGGGTTTTCTTTTATCTCTAAGGCAATGTTTCTCAACTCATGAGAGGGTGTTGCCTTGAGCTAGAGAGAGAGCAAGAGGAAGAGCAAGAGGGAGAGCTCAAGCAAGAGAGAGAAAGCAAATGAGAGAATGAGCAAGACTTTTCTCAACCTCTCTCTTATAATCCAAAAACATCATAACAAATAATAATAATCAAGTATTATGTGATGGTTCAAGTCAAAATGGCCATATCATTTCATGCACTCATTGTGCAAAAAGAAACAAGCAAGCAAAAGTCTTTGCCATGAAATGATAGCCATTGTAATGATGATGGTCAACTAGTCCAACCTAGTCAACCGGTCAACAAAGTCAACAAGTCAACAAAGTCAACCCTTCAACAACCATGTCACTATTGTACTTAATTAATATTATTGTCAATTATATTTCTTATTCTCATTAGAGTTTAGCAAAAAGTCAATAGTCAACAGTCATCAGTCAACAATCCCAATGAGAATCCTCTGCCTCTGTCTTTCTGTCAACTGTGCATACACACCCGCATCCGCGTTCCGAGGAACACGAATACAAACGAGATAAAACCAATCCCAAAACGTACACTAGGATCTGGCTTAAACCAAAGCCCGCTAGTGTTAACTGTCCGGACACTAAACGTGCACAAGTGCACGGATGTGACCGAACCCTGTCGTAAAACCATGCGACCTGTCGCAAAACCATGCGACCTCTACTCTTTTGCCTAAAGGCGAATAGCTTTCTGTGTGGGACTCTAAAGACTCGACACTACGCTGGCAGTGGGTTTAACCACAGACCGCAAGCGGCACTAGCTGTGCGTAACGGTCCCCAGGTAGATGCCGACAAGAAGACTGACGAGGTGAAACCCATCTGAACTCCTACTGAGCCTGAATGTGACAATCTCCGTACAGTCCGGTCTGTTCGTCTGATATATCATATGGCGGGCCTAGGGGGCGGCAAACGTCAGTCCCCTTATAGCGGTACAAGTCGTATCGGAGTGAATCCCAGAACACCCTGAGATAGCACTGGAAACCTACCAGTATATCTCGCTTGCCCTGGCCAGGGACTACTCGTGTAATGGCTCTCCTAGACACAGCGCGATGTCAACCCCCAATACCGGGAGAGACGAATCCTGTCTAACCATCACTGCCTCCAAGTGCTTCGGGACTGCACCCAACTACTACCTGTTTGCACGACTCCTTTGAGCCGTGGTAGGGTAGTAATCAAAGTACAGTGGGAACATACTCGAGGTGAAGTGACAGTGTCAAGTCAGCGGACTAAGCTGTACCCATGTCACCTGGGAACTGATAACTGACGATAGGTATAATACCAACCAACAGTTCCCGACGAGTCCTGTCTAGTGTACTCGTAACCTAACGAGCACCCGCATACTATCTCAAGTACGACGTCTGATGGTTGTGGGACAGACCGTCTCCCACACTGGGATGAGAAGCACATACGCTAGTCTACTCCGGAGTATCGATGCCCTGTCTCGATAGTCCTGCGACTAGGGACCTGCATAAGGATGTGCTTATAGATTACCCAGCCCCCACGAGTGTCACTGCCATCACAACGCTGGTAATCAAGCAAAGATCCTAAGGGCTCTACTAATATGTATAAGCGATATGCTAAAAGAAACACATGCATATATTGAAGTAGAGACAAACCAAGTAGCATACTACCATTTTGAGCAAGATTGTGTATACAAGGTGAATATCCCAAGCTTCCATTAAGTAATATACAAACTAGTATGATACAGTAATGGCCTCTAGGGCATATACACTAACATGTATATTATTTACTTTTCCACATTAGGATAGACCCAAGGCGGAGAGCACAAGTAAACGGGTTCTAGGGTCCAGTGGGAGGCCATCTCGAGGAGTCGAGACCGGGTCTCCTAACCCTAGAATTGGCAGGGTTACTTGTCGCTCTCGTAGGGGTCTAGGGATGTGGGTTTGGCTATTCATCGCGACTGTGGAATCCGTGTTTTATATAGGCTTAAAATAAAACACGGATGTCCTAGTATATCCAATATTTCATATGTTGACTTCTGCTGCAATGTTCTGTGATGAGATCATATTACTGCCTGAGACTAATGCTTATAGTATATGCTGATATATAAATATTGCTGCTTTCGTTTCTTCTGTGAAGCTTAGGAAGCTTAAATGATGGGTTTTATTAATGAGATTAATAAAAGAAAAGAAAGCTAAAAATGTTGTAGAATCAAATTTTTAAAAAGGGTAGCTACGGTTCTTGCTTTGCACAGCGGTATTCCTTGTAGAATATCGAGCACCTTATTCGATAGGAAAGAGCCGAGATCCCTTCACCGGGAGTGACCTCTTTAGCAAAACTGGCAGAAGCTACAAACTCACGGTTTAGTTTTTGATTGCTTTTATAGTTCTTGCTTTGCACAGCGGTATTTATGAAATATCTGTAGGGATGCTAGGCACACGCACAAGGGTCTACGAGACATCAACCATGCCCTATTTAAAATTTAGCCATGCCGAACAGCCCAAAGCCGGATCTTTAAACTAGAGATTAGGTGAAAATAAGTATGTTAAACACTTTAACACTAAGTGAGAGGGATTACAACTTTTGTAGATCCGGTCGTTCACTTCTTATGCTCCGTGTTGAGGTCCCTTCGCTGCGATCATCGTGTTCCGGACTCTCGAGAGGCTCCACGAAGAGAAAGATGCAAACTTGCTTCCGATCTTCGATAACAAAGATGATCTATCTTGAAGGTTCATTAACACAAGCTCTCACTCACTAAATGAAGTGAACACCGTTATCTAAATGTCAAGGGTAGATGAGGATGATGAAGTAGGATTTTTGCTCTCATTTGTTTTCTTATTCTCACTCACTTTCATCACAAGAATCAAAACTAGAAAGCTTTGCAAGAAAGAACTCAAGGAAGAAGAAGAATAAATAATCAATTTGTGATGAATAATGAACTGTAATAATGATTAATTATGCAACCATGGTCAAGGATGACTCATGTAGAGATTTAACTAGGGCTAGGGTTTGGGTTGGGTTAAGAATGAGTCACACATAAATATCAACCATAATATCTAAGCACAAAACAAAAAGAAACCTTCTAGAAGGTTCATGAATGAACTAACCCAATTCAAACCCTAACCTTGTTTAATCTCCACTAAACATATTGCATTTGTAATCATATCATGTTACAATATTATATATCACATATATAATATTTATTGTAACAAAATAAAATAATACAATTAACATATATCGCATATATTTCAATGTATTACCCGGTGAGAAAAAGAATCTTTTAGTGAGCTAATATTAGTTAATGAAATTTAATATATCATATATATTATTACACATTAAATTATCGAATCAACACTTGATCCGACAATCCGGCTATATCGCATATAACCGACTAATATCTCATTTACCGATTCATCGAATCAACATTTGATCCGATGAACCGGCTGATATCAAATATCGCGAGAATAGAATACGGTATCACATATCGCATTATCCTCGGTCTTGCACATATCACATATGTGCCCCTACTCCGTTTTGCCTGAACCAAGAAACCTCTGTGTAGGACTCTAAAGAATCGTCAATACGCCGGCAGTAGGTGATGATCATATCAAACACCCACAAGCTGCAAGCGGTCAGCTAAACGTAACAGCCACCTAGGTATTGAGCGCTCAGAAGATCAACAAGCAAGCCTGTACATTCTCCTGTGAATCCAAACAGTAACACTCCCGTACAGTCCGGTCTCGTCGTCTGATATGTCGCATATCTCTCCTAGGGGTGGTAAACGTCAGACCCCAGTAGCTTGATAAGTCATGTCGATATGAGGTCTATAACAGTTCGAGAAACTACTGATAACACTTACCAGTAAATCTCAGCAACCCTGGCCAGGGATTTCCAGTTATAGCCAATCGAACACAGCGCAACATCAACTCCCTATACCGAGAGAGACGAATCCCCTCCTATCGCTCATTGCCTCCATATGATTCAGGACTGTACCCAAAAGCCACCTTTTTGCATGCCCTCTTGGACGTGGTATGATGGAAATCAAAGAACAGTGGGAATCGCACAAGACTCAATGACGATCTCGGGTCAATAAACTACTCTGTACCAGTGTCACCGGAGAACTGCCATCTGATGTGAGGTATAATACCATCTGGGAGTTCTCGGCGAGTCCGTCCAGTGTGCCCCGTTTCTACTGAGCACCCGTACACCATCCTTGATGTCAAACACTGATGGATATGGGATCATCCATCGCCTATCATATGGGTCAAGATGCGTATACGCTAGTCTACTCTGGTGCATCGATGCCCTGTCTCGATACACCCTCGACTAGGAACAGTTATAGGATATACTCGTCGACTACCGTGGATCCACTAGTATGATCTCATCATAGTCCTAGTATTCGAGTATATATCCTAAGGGCTTTATCAACATGTAACATAGAGACAATCAGAGTACATGTCAATATAAAGTACAACCAGATAGCGTACTATCATGTCGAGCAAGAAAGTCCTCCCTATATATGTCCAAGAATCCATTACAATATACATCATATGTACAGTAATGGCCCCTAGGGCATACATATAACTAACAATCTCCCACTTGCACTAGGGCCATCTGTTGTGGTATCGCATACCCAACAATTAGCTGTGGTTGAAGTATCTCATACTCAACCATGCCATAAAAGTCTCTACTAGGAAAAAGGCCTTTGTGAGTGGATCCGCGTTGTTACCCTCTGTGTCTATTCTCCTAACCTCGATCTCCCTGGAGATCAACCATCTCCATGATCAGGTGATACTGCCGAAGAATTATATCTGGATTTCTGATGGGACGGGGGTTCCTTGGCAAAAGCCATAACTCCATTGTCACACAATGGTTGGAACGGAGTTCATCTCATGAACTTATATATATCCAGTCTGCCTCTTTGGTAGCATCCTCGGTAACGATGTATTTTGCCTTTAATCGTCTAGTAAGTCACGGTATCTAGCTTGGAACTCTTCCAACATACCGTCCCTCCACTGAGGGTAAAGACAATGCCTGCGACTGATATTCAGTCGTCCTTATCACTCTGGAACTTTTCCTGTGATTCTCCCCAGGATCGATTGATACCATCTCACTACAACTAGTGAGAATCCTAACATCCAAATAGATCTATCTCATAGATCCATAACCCAGGATTTAGGAGGTATCACCTTGATCCTATATGGAGAATCCTTATGATAAGCGGAGATTGACCGAGCGTAGCATAGGAAACTCCTTCCCTATCAAAAGTATGTCATCCACGTACTCTACGAGGATCACCACCATACTCCCTACTACCTTTTTGTATATACAAGGTTCATCTGCCATTTTGATGAAGTCAAACTCTTTGACTACCACATCGAAACAGATGTTCCAACTCTGCGATGCCTGCTTTATCCTATAAAGCATCTTGCACACGTTTCCGCTTCTCCCACTGTCTACGAAGCCCTCTGGCTGTGTACTTATAGACGCTCTCTTCTAAAACATCATTTAGAAAAGCAGTCATGACACCCAGCCACCAGATATCATAGTCATGATATGTAGCCGTGGCAAGTAGGATCTGGATGGACTTAAGCATAGCTTTGAAAGTCTCAACTTTTCCATGTACACCAAGTAATCTTCTCAAGATATACTTGCTCCTGATGGGGATTTAACCCTTCAGATAAAGCAACCAAAGTCCATACTTTGTTGGTGTATAAGGATTCCATCTCAGATCACTAAGCATCCAGCTATTCTTATAGAGTCCTACTCCTGATGGCCTGCTCGAAACTAGTTGGGTCATCATCTTATGATGCAATCCTCGCTCCCACTGTCATAGAGAAACCGAAGTATCTCTCAGGTGGGTGAGGAACCTTACTAGATCGGCGGAGAGGCTGAGGTTTATGGGAAACTATTGAATCCTCAGTTCTACCAAATCATCAGTTGCAGTTTGTATAGCTGGAACTCCTTCCGGTTCTACTTCATGACCATTAATTTCTTCACAAGAAATTCCCTTTCACAAAGGTGGCATGTTGAGAAACAAAACACTTTTGTTCCTCGGTTAGGTAGAAGATATTCCCTTGCGAATGCTTGGGATATCCAACAAACTTCTACAGAACTGACTTTGCTTCGAGCTTGTCCGGATTATGCTTTTAGACATAGGCTGGACAACCCCAAATCTTAACATACTTAAGATATGGGCTCTTCCCATTCCATATCACATATGAAGTGGTAGGCAGCTGATTTGATTGGAACCCTATTCAATAGGTATGCAGCTTCTCAAGTGCATAACTCCCAAATGGAAATAGGAAACACAGTAGTACTCATCATAGAGCGCACCATATCAAATAGGGTGTGATTGGTCCGCCCCGATACACCGACGTGCTGTGGTGTATATGGAGAAGTAATGCTGAGAGAGAATCTCATTCTCTTTTAAAATAGTCAAGGAATTCGGTGCTCAAGTATTCTCCTCCTTGATCTCATCAAAGGACATAATACTTATACGCGTTTTTGGTTCTCTATTTCTAACTTATATTCATTGAATTTCTCAAAAGTTCTAGACTTGTGTTTCAACAGGAACATATGTCCGAATCTTGAGAGATAATTAGTGAATATAATGAAGTACAAAGAACCGATCCTGGCATATGTAGACAGGGGACTTTCATACATCAGCATGTATCAATCCCAAGAGTTCACTAACTCTTTCTCTGTTTCTAATAAACGGAGCTGTGGTCATCTTATCTCTGTGACATGACCGGCAAGTTTCACAAGATGTAAATTCAAACTAATTTAAATATTCATCTATATGTAACTTCAGCTAGTCGGGTCGCATTGATATGATCTAGTCTACAATGCCTAAAGAAGGATTCGTTCATTTTTGAACTCTTCCTCTTGTGTGTGTTCTGTACGTTAAGAACTGTGGTTTGATTTAGAACGTGTATGCTTTTAGATAACGTGCCTGAACCGATCAACTCTTGATATAGGAAATGTTCAAAACATTATCCATCAATACAAAATTATATCCTTCTTTACTAATAAAGAGACTGATATGATGTTGTATATCAGGTTCGGTATCTAATAACAGTCGTTCAGAATCAATGTATTCTGATAATACAGGGTGATAACTACCAACAGGCTTGGCTGCAACACTTGCAACGTTTCTATCTCTTGAAATTTATCACCCGTTCTTAGTTCTCTACCTATTTATAGCCCATGTAACAAATTACATATGTGGGATCCTGATCCGGTATCAAATACCCAGGACGTAAAGGATATTGAGAAACAGTTCTCGGTAATGAGCACACCCGAAGAAGATGCATCAGCATGCACATTCTTCGTTTGGGTGGCACGGGAATTCTGGTAATCCCCTATTTCCTGCTCTGTCTTATAACAGTTATAAGTTGGAGAGGGACCAACGTTCCCTAGCGCAGTATAACAAGCGGGTTCGGTCAATACATCTGTATTATTATCTTGATTAAGGCGTGACATAGTCGTAACCAGGAGAGAGAGAGAGAAAAAAACACTCAGCGTGCGCTTTTACAAGATTAGATTGGTTATCAATTTATCTAATCAGGATGTCTCCTACTGTTTTAGTCAAATCTTCCTTCAAACCCTAAAAGGAAAGACTAGCCGGGATTAATTACACACTACAAGTTCGCCAATCTTTCAGCCAGGCCAGTGCCGGTACTTTGAGGGAGGTTCTCCGTGCTTTCGCACGGACCTAATTAAAGTAAATCTCGTTTTCCCAGGGGCGTAACCCCGTTGACACCTTTCTAGACACCTACTTGATCGGCTAATTGTAATGTGTAAAACTCTTCCATGAGTAACTCTTACTTGCAGCGGGTATCGGGATCCAACTATCTCATAGAAGGTATGCAATCTCATTGCAAATTTCAACACTTGAAATTCCCAATTATATTTTACCCCTAACGTCCTATGACCTTGACGCAGGCCAACAAACTATAGTCCGCTAGTCAAGTTCAACCCGTCATTTCCCGATTGAATTAAACCTACCCGCACGACTCTTGACGCAGGCCAACAAAGTCGCACGACTATCCTAACTCAATCGCATCATTTGCTTTTACAGATAAGCATAAATAGCTACCGAACATTACGCCTTGACGCAGGCCAACAAACGTAGCACGAATACTATGAAATACTTATCTGAAATGACGGAGGGCTACGACAGGTTTTTAAGAAAACCCTTTGCCTAAAGAACTCGATATCGTTGTAGAATCGAGTGATTTTAAATGGAGTGTTTTTGAGGCTTTTCTAGTTTTGCTAAAGAGGTCACTCCCGGTGAAGGGATCGTCGGCTCTTTCCTCATCGAATAAGGTGCAGGATATTTCACAAATACCGCTGTGCAAAGCAAGAACTATAGAAGCAATCAAAAGACAGACCGAGTTTGTAGTATCTGCTAGTTTCACTAAAGAGGTCACTCCCGGTGAAGGGATCTCGGCTCTTTCCTTATCGAATAAGGTGCTGAATGTTCTACAAGGAACACCGCTATGCAAAGCAAGAATTAGAGCTACCAGTTTTTAAACAAGTTTCTACAACATCTTAGGTTTCTTTTATTTCATTAATCTCATTAATGAAGTCCCATTTTATTATGCTTCACAAGCATCACTTTTGAAACGAAATCTGCAATATAACATATATCTCATATATATAATATAAACATTCGTCTCAGGCAGTAATATGATCTCATTACAGAACATTGTAGCAGAAGAACATATATGAAATATTGGATATATTAGGAGGTCCGTGTTTTCAATATGAGCCTGTATAAAACACGGATTCCACGGTCGCGATGAATAGCCAAACCCACATCCCTAGACCCCTACGAGAGCGGTAAGCAACTCTGCCAATTCTAGGGTTAGGAGATCCAGTCTCGACTCCTCGAGATGGTCTCCCACTGGACCCCAGAACCCGGTTACTTGTGCTCCCCGCCTTGGGTCTGTTAGTGTATATGCCCTAGAGACCATTACTGTATCATACTAGTTTGTATATTACTTGATGGAAGCTTGGGATATTCACCTTGTATAAACAATCTTGCTAAATATAGTAGTATGCTACTTGGTTTGTTTCTACTTCAATGTGTACTTGTGTTTATTTCAGTATATCACTTATACGCATTAGTGGAGCCCTTAGGATCTTTGCTTGATTACCAGCGTTGTGATGGCAGTCACACTAGTGGGGGCTGGGTAATCTATAAGCACATCCTTATACAGGTCCCTAGTCGCAGGACTATCGAGACAGGGCATCGATACTCCAGAGTAGACTAGCGTATGCGCTTCTCATCCCAGTGTGGGAGATGGTCTGTCCCACAGCCATCAGTACGTCGTTCTGGAGATAGTATACGGGTGCTCGTTAGGTTACGAGTACACTGGACAGGACTCGTCGGGAACTGACAGGTTGGTATTATACCTATCGTCAGTTATCAGTTCCCAGGTGACATGAGTACAGCTTAGTCCGCTGACTTGACACTAGCAGTTCGCCTCGAGTGTGTTCCCACTGCACTTTGATCACTACCCTACCACGGCTCAAAGGAGTCGTGCAAACAGATAGTGTTTGGGTGCAGTCCCGAAGCACTTGGAGGCAGTGACGGTTAGACAGGATTCGTCTCTCCCGGTATTGGGGGTTGACATCGCGCTGTGTCTAGGAGAGCCATTACATGAGTAGTCCCTGGCCAGGGCAAGCAAGATATACTGGTAAGCTTCCAGTGTTATCTCAGGGTGTTTTGGGCTTCACTCCGACACGACTTGTACCGCTATTGGGGGACTGACGTTTTACCGCCCCCTAGGCCCGACATGCGATGTATCAGACGAACAGACCGGACTGTACGGAGAATGTCACATTCAGACTCAGTAGGAGTTCAGATGGGGTTTTCACCTCGTCAGCCTTCTTGTCGGCATCTACCTGGGGACCGTTACGCACAGCTAGTGCCGCTTGCGGTCTGTGGTTAAACCCACTGCCAGCGTAGTGTCGAGTCTTTAGAGTCCCACACAGAGGGTATTCGCCTCTGGGCAAAACAGAGTAGAGGTCGCATGGTTTTGCGACAGTGTTCGTTCTCATCCGCGCACTTGTGCACTTTTGGAGTCCGGACGGATTTTACTGGCTGGCTCTGGTTTGAGTCAGATACTGGTATATGTTTTGGGGTTTCTTTTATCTCTCAGTATTCGTGTTCCTCGGAACAAGGATGCAGGTGTGTATGCACAGTTATTTGAGGAAGAGGACTTTCATTAGGGTTTCGGAACGGGTGCGTATGCACAGTTGACAGTCGTCTTTTTCCAAACCCTAATGGATTTGTGTTATATCAATTAATAATATTAATAAAATGAAATTGTGTCATGGTTGGTTTTTTATGTTGACTTGTTGACCATGGTTGACTTGTTGACCATGGTTGAAGTTTTGACCATCATCATTACAAAAGAAAGATGCTCTTTGATTCTAGCAAATTCTTTTAATGTTTGAAATGATAATGGTCATTCCTAAACTTTCCATCAACCTTTTCATTTTCATTATTATTATTAATTTGATTTTTCTTTTGCTTTTTGTTATGGTTGCAAAAAGAAAAGAGCTCATTCTATCATTTAGCTTCTCTCTCCTCACTTCATCTTCTTCTTCCTCTAGCCAAACGAGAATCCTTCTCATGTGTTGAGAATCCCTCTCCTTAAAACAAAAGCACCCCTTAGACACTCTCTACTCACTCTAGGATCAAGGGTTTAGCAAGCCGGAGATTCTAGTTCACTCAAAGTTCGAGAAAGAGCCCGAAGGTTGAACCCTCAGGTGGATCCATCTTCGACGGAAGAAGGCGACGAGAAGAGAACCATCAACCTCTACAAGGTTTCAAGAAGAAGGAGTTCAAGTTTAGGTATAACCATCTTTCCGAGTAGCTAACTCTCTTTAGCAAGTTTTCTAGTTTTAGTTTAGGAAAAGATCCCGACTTTGTTAGTCCATGTTGCCCCTTGCGCTAAAAATTTGATTTTTATACCGTTTTCGCCTCCCCGTAAGAACCGGGGGTCGCAACGTGGACTTACAGTGGTATCAGAGCCAGGTTAAACTTAAACTAGCATGGTAGTGAAGTGTAACGAAGTTCAGAACCGGAAAAATCCAAAAACCAAACTTTTACAAAACCCTAGTTTCTGTTAAATTTTTTTCTGGTCAAAACAAGATTTGTTATACACCTAAATTCGGCTCAGGGTTTTGTGTGAACACCCAAGAAAAACGATCCGCTAATTCGTTCAAACCGCCGCGGATCCGCGGCCTCACCTATTATTCGAGCCGCGGATCCGCCGCCGTTTAGTGTCTTCTGGTGATCGGGTTTCGTGCAGTGTGTCTCTTTGTTGGTTTTGGGATTTTTAAAATATGTTATATGTGCCCAGATTTTCCAGAGCAGAAATTTACTTTTAGGGTCCTATAATTCCGTAATTTTTTTTTCCGAACTTCACTGCACTTTGACTATGATGGTTATATCTGTGATGTTTGCATGTATTGAACGTCGGCTAATCGCTATAAGTCGATTAGTCGGGGTTATACATCTCTGTGATCTGTGTTTGATGTTGGAATGTGTATATGAATGTGTTGGACTGTCGCGGGTGAATAGCCGGGGTGGATGTGAGATGAGCTTTTGTTTTTCTTTCATTCATTGTAAATGTAAATTGATGTAATATTATTATTTTGTATGGCCGCACAACCGGGTCGGGGTTGTAGCCGTCATTGTATAATTCTTTTTACTGTTTTTGCTCCTAGGATAGACCCAAGGAGGGGTGCACAAACTACCGGGTACTTGGCGGGTAGTTTGCCGCACCCGTAGGGGTCTTGGGTGGGGTATTTGCTATTCACCGCGACCGTGTAATCCGCTTTTTGTTGCAGGCTCGAACGGATTGCGGATTGCTAGTATATCCAATGTATTCATCTGTGATCTGTAATGTCTATCATTGCTTTATATTTAGGCGTTGCTTATGTTTTACAGCCGCGCTAGCCCAGCCCCCGCTCTGTCGTTAGTTAAGTAACCTAACGAGTGATGACGGGACCCCGTGGCGAATGCGAATGGCATAAGCGTACGTCATATTTTGTTTGTTTTCTGCAATGGTAGGATTAAATGATGGGACGCATTAAAAGAACTAATGCAAGAATATCACGCATTAAAAGAACTAATGCAAGATAATAAACCAAGTTAAAGTCATTGGAACACTTTCGAAAAACCACTCGGTTCTTTTCAAAACTAACTTTTAAATGCGGAGCTTGAGCCACTCCTTCTAAAAGCTATCTCGTTCCATCGATTATATCAAGTTCACTACGTTCACGGTTTTACCAAAACCATTCGTAGCCCTCCGTTGTTTCACATGAATAGTCAATAGTATTCAAGCTGTGTTTGTTGGCCAAAGTCAAGGCATAGTGATTGGTAGCTATTGGATATTCATGTGCAGCATAGATAGATGCGTTGATTTGGAACAGTCGTACTGCCTTGTTGGCCAAAGTCAAGGGTATGTACGGGTGGATTCAAATTAACCTGGAGAACGACGGGAAGAACTTGACATGTGACTTATGATTTGTTGGCCAAAGTCAAGGTCATAAGAGCATGGGGCAAAAATCCACATCGGGAGTTTCATAAGTACTGAAACTTGCTAGATTTGCATACCATTTGGAGTGTGATGATTATGGTAGGATTCCTTCATTTTTCGTCACACGATGATATTTGGATCCCGATCCTACTGTGAGTATATGCTACTCCTCGGGAAATTTCTCACTAAACGATCAATGCTATAAACCTAGTAGGTGCCTAGAAAGGTGTTAGCGGGGCTACGCCCCCAGGAAAAAGAGGTTCTTAAATTAGGGAACTTCGCGAAAGTGTTGGAAAACCTCCCTCGAAGTACCGACACTGGCCTGGCTGAACGGTTAAGCAAGAATTGTGCGGTGGGATTGATCCCGGCTAATCCTTCCTTTGTGGTTTGAGGAGGGATTCGAGAGACAGTGGGAGCCATCCTGTTTAGACAAATTAAAAACCATTCTAAACTTGCAAGAGCATCGTGCTAAAGTGTTTCTTCTCTCCCCCCTGCAGCGACCTAATTCGAAATGACTGGACTTAAGTTACTTCTAGATAAAAACATACTGACAGGGCCAAACTACAAAGATTGGCTCAGGAATGTCAAATTGGCAATCGCTTACGACAAGCTGGGGTATCTTCTTACCACCAAAGCTCCCCCCGTCCCAGGTCCCACCTCCAGCGTCGCGGATAAGGAAATCCGTAAGACTTGGGAGATTGATTGCGCGAAGGCCAGGTGCCTCGTGCTTGCCTCTATGGACAACGAACATCAGAGGAGGCATTAGAATATGGACCTCGAGTCCATATTTCTCCATACAAAAGAACTGTATGGAGAGCAGTCTCGTATCGCAAGATACGAAGTGTCGAAGAAGTTATTTTCGACAAAGTTGGCCGTCGGATCATCGGTAGCGGACCACGTGCTTAAGATGATTGGCTACACTGAGGAGCTCGCGGAACTTGGGACCACGTTGGACAGTGAACTCTATACGGATTTAATTCTCCAGTCCCTTCCATCCACTTACGCCCAGTTTATACTGAACTTCAACTTACAAGAAAAGGAAGTTGAACTTTCAGAACTCCTCAACCTGTTGAGGAGCGCAGAGGGCACCCTACAGAAGGGTAGGGAAACACCCGCTTTGTTTGTAGGAGGATCTTTTTCCTCTAGGTCCAAGGCGAAAGCCAAGGGAAAGAGGAAGAAAGCCCCCGCCAAACCAAGAGGCGGTGTTAGTAAAGTAGGTACGAAGGGAAAGGAAAAGGCAACAAAGATTGCGGGGAAGCTTGTTGGAAAGGAAGAATGCTTCTATTGTCATAAGAGTGGACACTGGAAGAAAGATTGCAGGGCTTGGAAAGCCAGGACACAGGAACTGAAGCAGGTTGCGGCTTCAGCTTCAGATGTGTATGTTATTGAAAACTGTCTTTCTATAAACTCTACTTCCTGGGTATTGGATACCGGATCAGGATCTCATATCTGTAATTCTTTGCAGGCGTTGAGAAACCGTAGGTTTTTGAAGGAAGGTGACATGACCCTCAGAGTTGCGAACGGAGCTAGCATGGATGCTAAAGCCGTGGGGGACTATCACCTGGGAATGTCAGATGAGCATGTTTTGGTTTTACGTAATTGTTTTTTTGTACCCAACGCAACTTGTAATATCATTTCTGTATCTTTGGTTTCTAAAGAAGGTTATGAATTTGCGTTTGTAAGTAATGTTGTAAACATTCACCTTAATCAAGTTCTGATTGGGTCAGGTACATTGAGCAATGGTATATACGTATTGAACCAACCACAGATTTTTAATGTCCAGAATACACACAAAAGAAAGTCTCCAGATATCAATCAGACTTTCTTATGGCATTGTAGAATGGGTCACATCAATGAGAGAAGGTTGACTAAGTTACATACAGAAGGATATTTGGATCCGTTCGAATATCAATCGTATGCCACTTGTCAATCCTGTCTCAAAGGAAAGATGACAAAGACTCCGTTCACTGGACATGGAGTAAGAGCGAGCGAGCTCTTGGGACTCGTACACAGCGACGTGTGCGGTCCAATGTCTACACATGCACGAAGCGGTTATTCTTACTTCATTACCTTTACGGATGATTTTTCAAGGTACGGTTATGTCTTCTTAATGAAACATAAGTCCGAAGCTTTTGAAAAATTCCAGGAATATAAGAATGAAGTAGAAAAATAAACCGGCAAAAGTATCAAGATTCTAAGATCGGATCGAGGTGGAGAATACTTAAGTGCCGAGTTCCTGAATTATTTAAAAGAGAACGGGATTCTCTCTCAGCTTACTCCTCCATACACTCCGCAACACAACGGTGTATCGGAGAGACGGAACCGAACCCTGTTGGATATGGTACGGTCCATGATGAGTAACGCTGAGTTACCGCGATCATTCTGGGGGTATGCACTAGAATCAGCTGCGTACCTTTTGAACCGAGTTCCTACCAAGACTGTGCCTACTACACCATATGAGATGTGGTGTGGGAAGAGGCCCCATCTCAGTCACATCAAGACTTGGGGATGTCCAGCTTTTGTTAAAAAGCAGCATGCGGACAAGCTCGAGGCACGCTCAGTACAGTGTAAGTTCGTGGGATATCCAAAGAACTCCAAGGGATATTTCTTCTACTGTGAAGAGGAACAAAAAGTTCTTGTTTCTCGTCATGCCTACTTCTTGGAAACTGAGTTTTTGGAAAACCAGATAAGTGGGAGCACAGTAGAACTGGAAGAAATTCCAGAACCACGAGCTATTACTGAAAGCTTAGTGGAACCAGAGGGTTCAAATGAACAGGACATTCCTACGCCGCTCCGCAGGAGTAGTAGGCAGTCTCATCCGCCCGAGAGATACTACGGTTTTCTCATAGACGGGGATAGAGAGGATTGCATCATAGACTATGATGAGCCTACTAGCTTCCAGCAGGCCGTTCAGAGCATTGACTCGGTAAAATGGCTGGATGCAATGCGGACCGAAATGGAGTCCATGTACACCAACAAAGTATGGACGTTGGACATTGCTCCAGATGGGGTAAAACCCGTAGGATGCAAGTGGATCTTCAAAAGGAAGATTGGTGTAGATGGACAGGTTGAGACCTATAAAGCTAGACTTGTAGCAAAGGGTTTCCGTCAAAGACCTGGCTTGGACTATGACGAAACCTTTTCTCCAGTGGCTATGCTGAAATCCATTCGGATCCTTCTTGCCATTGCTGCCTTCCACGATTATGAGATTTGGCAAATGGACGTAAAAACCGCTTTTCTAAATGGAAATTTAAAGGAGTGTGTCTATATGGATCAGCCAGAGGGTTTCATTCAGAGTGGGAGCAGCGGAAAGGTGTGCAAGTTGCTTAAGTCCATCTATGGACTAAAGCAGGCATCGCGGAGTTGGAACATCTGTTTTGATGAGACGGTCAAGGAATTTGACTTTATCAAAAATCCAGATGAACCATGCATCTATAGTAGATTTGTAGCGAGAACTGTAGTATTCCTTGTTTTATACGTGGATGACATTCTCTTAATAGGAAATGACATTCCTATGCTACAATCTGTCAAGGGTTTCTTATCACAAAGGTTCTCCATGAAAGACCTGGGTGATGCCTCTTACATCCTGGGGATCCGGATCCATCGTGATAGATCCAAGAGGATATTAGGACTTTCTCAGTCCAGGTACATCGACACCATAGTGAAAAGATTCAGTATGGAAGATTCCAAGCGCGGTAACCTACCGGCTTGTCACGGGATCACCCTCTCTAAAGAGATGTCTCCCAAGATTGATTTGGAGAGGGATCGCATGTCTATTATACCCTACGCTTCTGCGGTAGGCTCTATAATGTATGCGATGTTGTGTACCAGACCGGATGTAGCTTATGCGCTGAGTGTGGTAAGCCGGTATCAGTCAAACCCTGGGGAGAAACACTGGATAGCGGTAAAGAACATTCTCAAGTACCTGGGAAGGACTAAGGAGATGTTCTTGGTGTATGGCGGAAAAGACCTCCAGATCGAGGCCTTTGCTGACTCCAGCTTCCAGAGTGACAAGGATGATTCCAAGTCCATGTCGGGTTTTGTCTTTACCCTCAATGGAGGGGCGGTGTGTTGGAAGAGTTCCAAACAGGAAACCGTTGCAGACTCGACGATGGAAGCGGAGTACATCGCTGCATCTGATGCCGCAAAAGAAGCTGTCTGGATAAGGAAGTTCTTGAAAGAACTTCAGGTGGTTCCGTCCATTGTTGACCCAATACCTCTGTATTGCGACAACAACGGGGCTATAGCTTTAGCAAAGGAACCCAGGTCCCATCAGAGATCCAGGCACATCTTGAGGCGGTATCACCTGATCAGGGAGATCGTGGATCGCAAGGAGATCGAGGTTCGGAGGGTTGCTTCAGAAGAAAACACTGCAGATCCATTCACCAAGGCCCTACCCCAGACTCAGTTCGAGCGGCTGATCGAGATGATAGGTCTTCGATACGCCAGTACATGGCCTTAGTGCAAGTGGGAGATTGTTAGTGTATATGCCCTAGAGGCCATTACTGTATCATACTAGTTTGTATATTACTTGATGGAAGCTTGGGATATTCACCTTGTATAAACAATCTTGCTAAATATAGTAGTATGCTACTTGGTTTGTTTCTACTTCAATGTGTACTTGTGTTTATTTCAGTATATCACTTATACGCATTAGTGGAGCCCTTAGGATCTTTGCTTGATTACCAGCGTTGTGATGGCAGTCACACTAGTAGGGGCTGGGTAATCTATAAGCACATCCTTATACAGGTCCCTAGTTGCAGGACTATCGAGACAGGGCATCGATACTCCGGAGTAGACTAGCGTATGCGCTTCTCATCCCAGTGTAGGAGATGGTCTGTCCCACAGCCATCAGTACGTCGTACTGGAGATAGTATACGGGTGCTCGTTAGGTTACGAGTACACTGGACAGGACTCGTCGGGAACTGACAGGTTGGTATTATACCTATCGTCAGTTATCAGTTCCCAGGTGACATGAGTACAGCTTAGTCCGCTGACTTGACACTAGCACTTCGCCTCGAGTGTGTTCCCACTGCACTTTGATCACTACCCTACCACGGCTCAAAGGAGTCGTGCAAACAGATAGTGTTTGGATGCAGTCCCGAAGCACTTGGAGGCAGTGACGGTTAGACAGGATTCGTCTCTCCCGGTATTGGGGGTTGATATCGCGCTGTGTCTAGGAGAGCCATTACACGAGTAGTCCCTGGCCAGGGCAAGCGAGATATACTGGTAGGCTTCCAGTGTTATCTCAGGGTGTTTTGGGCTTCACTCCGACACGACTTGTACCGCTATTGGGGGACTGACGTTTTACCGCCCCCTAGGCCCGACATGCGATGTATCAGACGAACAGACCGGACTGTACGGAGAATGTCACATTCAGACTCAGTAGGAGTTCAGATGGGGTTTTCACCTCGTCAGCCTTCTTGTCGGCATCTACCTGGGGACCGTTACGCACAGCTAGTGCCGCTTGCGGTCTGTGGTTAAACCCACTGCCAGCGTAGTGTCGAGTCTTTAGAGTCCCACACAGAGGGTATTCGCCTCTGGGCAAAACAGAGTAGAGGTCGCATGGTTTTGCGACAGGGTTCGTTCTCATCCGCGCACTTGTGCACTTTTGGAGTCCGGACGGATTTTACTGGCTGGCTCTGGTTTGAGTCAGATACTGGTATATGTTTTGGGGTTGCTTTTATCTCTCAGTATTCGTGTTCCTCGGAACAAGGATGCAGGTGTGTATGCACAGTTATTTGAGGAAGAGGAAGAGGACTTTCATTAGGGTTTCGGAACGGGTGCGTATGCACAGTTGACAGTCGTCTTTTTCCAAACCCTAATGGATTTGTGTTATATCAATTAATAATATTAATAAAATGAAATTGTGTCATGGTTGGTTTTTTATGTTGACTTGTTGACCATGGTTGACTTGTTGACCATGGTTGAAGTTTTGACCATCATCATTACAAAAGAAAGATGCTCTTTGATTCTAGCAAATTCTTTTAATGTTTGAAATGATAATGGTCATTCCTAAACTTTCCATCAACCTTTTCATTTTCATTATTATTATTAATTTGATTTTTCTTTTGCTTTTTGTTATGGTTGCAAAAAGAAAAGAGCTCATTCTATCATTTAGCTTCTCTCTCCTCACTTCATCTTCTTCTTCCTCTAGCCAAAGGAGAATCCTTCTCATGTGTTGAGAATCCCTCTCCTTAAAACAAAAGCACCCCTTAGACACTCTCTACTCACTCTAGGATCAAGGGTTTAGCAAGCCGGAGATTCTAGTTCACTCAAAGTTCGAGAAAGAGCCCGAAGGTTGAACCCTCAGGTGGATCCATCTTCGACGGAAGAAGGCGACGAGAAGAGAACCATCAACCTCTACAAGGTTTCAAGAAAAGGAGTTCAAGTTTAGGTATAACCATCTTTTCGAGTAGCTAACTCTCTTTAGCAAGTTTGCTAGTTTTAGTTTAGGAAAAGATCCCGACTTTGTTAGTCCATGTTGCCCCTTGCGCTAAAAATTTGATTTTTATACCGTTTCCGCCTCCCCGTAAGAACCGGGGGTCGCAACGTGGACTTACAGGGTCTACCTAATGCGGAAAAGTAAATAATATACAATGGTGACATTATCCTCAGCCCGGAAGTGCCCCAATAAAAGAATATTACATACAAATGAATTTTACATGAATGAAAAAGAAAAACTCTCATCTTACATAAAACCCCCGGCTATTCAAAACGTGACGATCCAATATAACATATCACAACAACACATAATATCACATATCATCAACGTAAGCAAGTATGCGTATCCCGATTGTCGTTGATGTATAGCAACGAAGCCGGCGATACACCACATACTACGCTTACGGTCACAGAAAAGAAAGTGTAAAACTACAACAGTTGGAATCCGCAACCTTTTTAGACATCGCATGCCTAACCAAATGAATTCCTTAGACATCGCATGCCTAACAATTATAAACCCCGCATTTCAGTCTCATTATCGAAAACTCTTTTCAATATCAAGTCGGGCAATTCACCAAGATTCCCGACATCCTGATCGAATGCTCGTCGCAAACTTTAGTAGACGGCCACACTCCCGGATGCCGTCGACGAAGTGTACTAAGGCGGAACACCGCTGCCGCGAGCACCCGAACGGATGCTTTTGGCGACGGGGTTCTCCTACAGTCACTTGGTCGGGGCTATAGGGCGTGGCTGTCTATTAAGTTTACCCGGCGAGGATCCGCGTACGCTACGTGATTGCGACGGACTTTTGATCACATCAAAACTCCGTGGCAACCGATCATTTGAGACTAAACTGCTAGATTTATAACATTCAAATTAGTTATCTCATAACTACATGTGGATTCCAAATATTGTATCACATTCCAGATAAATAGACAATGTTAAACTTTCCGATCGAATAAACAAACACCCAAGATTTCCTAAATACTTCAACACTTGAGCGGAGTTCAAAAAGTATCCATCACATGCCACAGTACCGATGGTCAAGCCGTAGAAGGGTCAAGCCAACGCCTCACATGTGGCACGCCGCACTGCCACAAACCCTAAGATTTAGAGGCAGTTCAAGACGGTCACATAATTGAGTTAAGGTTTGTTGTCTTCTAGAGGGTCCATCGAGTTACTTGCATGATTTTCCGGAAGTTTCAAACTCAAGAAAAAATCCAACTTTTGAAAAAATTTCCGACAGGGGAAAAAGTGAGTTATTAATATCCGTTCGAACTTTTTAACACGTTCTAAAAAATTATCCGGAAAAATTAAACGAAGTTAAATTATCCGATCGAATCAACGAGTCCCCAATACAACTCAGAAAACTCAACTCTTGAGTATAAATTAAAAATACCCAGATAAAAGAAGAAACACCTAAGGATAATGCAGTACAGACAAGTGTCCCCAAATCACCTTTTTGGCCGCGGAACCGCGGCGTCAAGCATGTTCTTGCCGCAGTTCCGCGGCGCTCTGAGAGCATTAGGGGCATGTGTTTTAGGGTTATCCTTAGAATTCCCTGCTGATATTTTTAAGTATTTTTAATGCAGAAAAAATCACATTTTTGAAAAATATCCAGAAAGGGGTAAATATCGGGGTTTTCGGGTTCGATCGGACTTTAAACTTCGCGTAGACTTCGCCTAAAGCTCTAGCTTGGCTCTGATACCACTGTAAGGATGCTAGGCACACACACAAGGGTCTACGAGGCATCAACCATGCCCGATTTAAAATTTAGCCAAGCCGAACAACCCAAAGCCAGATTTTTAAACTAGAGATTAGGCGAAAACAAGTATGTTAAACACTTTAACACTAAGTGAGAGGGATTACAACCTTTGTAGATCCGGTCCTTCACTTCTTAAGCTCCGTGTTGAGGTCCCTTCGCTGCGATCATCGTGTTCCGGACTCTCGAGAGGTTCCACGAAGAGAAAGATGCAAGCTTGCTTCCGATCTTCGATAACAAAGATGATCTACCTTGAAGTTTCATTAACACAAGCTCCCACTCACTAAATGAAGTGAACACCGTTATCTAAATATCAAGGGTAGATGAGGATGATGAAGTAGGATTTTTGCTCTCATTTGTTTTCTTATTCTCACTCACTTTCATCACAAGAATCAAAGCTAGAAAGCTTTGCAAGAAGGAACTCAAAGAAGAAGAAGAATGAATAATCAATTTGTGATGAATAATGAAATGTAATAATGATTAATTATGCAACCATGGTCAAGGATGACTCATGTAGAGATTTAACTAGGGCTAGGGTTTGGGTTGGGTTAAGAATGAGTCACACATAAATATCAACCATAATATCTAAGCACAAAACGAAAAGAAACCTTCTAGAAGGTTCATGAATGAACTAACCCAATTCAAACCCTAACCTTGTTTAATCTCCACTAAACATGTTGCATTAGTAATCATATCATGTTACAATATTATATACCACATATATAATATTTATTGTAACAAAATAAAATAATACAATTAACATATATCGCATATATATCAATGTATTACCCGAGTGAGAAAAAGAATCTTTTAGTGAGCTAATATTAGTTAATGAAATTTAATATATCATATATATTATTACACATTAAATTATCGAATCAACACTTGATCCGACAATCCGGCTATATCGCATAAAACCGACTAATATCTCATTTACCGATTCATCGAATCAATATTTGATCCGATGAAATGGCTGATATCAAATATCGCGAGAATAGAATACGGTATCACATATCGCATTATCCTCGGTCCTGCACATATCACATATGTGCCCCTACTCCGTTTTGCCTGAACCAAGAAACCTCTGTGTAGGACTCTAAAGAATCGTCAATACGCCGGCAGTAGGTGATGATCATATCAAACACCCACAAGCTGCAAACGGTCAGCTAAACGTAACAGCCACCCAGGTATTGAGCACTCAGAAGATCAACAAGCAAGCCTGTACATTCTCCTGTGAATCCAAACAGTAACACTCCCGTACAGTCCGGTCTCGTCGTCTGATATGTCGCATATCTCGCCTATGGGTGGTAAACGTCAGACCCCAGTATCTTGATAAGTCGTGTCGATATGAGGTCTATAACAGTTCGAGAAACTACTGAGAACACTTACCAGTAAATCTCAGCAACCCTGGCCAGGGATTTCCAGTTATAGCCAATCGAACACAGCGCAACATCAACTCTCTATACCGGGAGAGACGAATCCTCTCCTATAGCTCATTGCCTCCATGTGATTCTGGACTGTACCCAAAATCCACCTTTTTGCACGCCCTCTTGGACGTGGTATGATGGAAATCAAAGCACAGTGGGAATCACACAAGACTCTATGACGATCTCGGGTCAACAGATTACTCTGTACCAGTGTCACCGGAGAACTGCCATCTGACGTGAGGTATAATACCATCTGGGAGTTCTCGGCGAGTCCGTCCTGTGTACCTAGTCTCTACTGAGCACCCGTACACCATCCTTGATGTCAAACACCGATGGATATGGGATCATCCATCGCTCATCATATGGGTCAAGATGCGTATATGCTAGTCTACTCTGGTGCATCGATGCCCTGTCTCAATACACCCTCGATTAGGAACAGTTATAGGATTTACTCGTCGACTACCGTGGCCCCACTAGTATGATCTCATCATAGTCCCAGTAGTCGAGTATATATCCTAAGGGCTTTATCAACATGTAACATAGAGACAATCAGAGTACATGTTAAGATAAAGTACAACCAGACAGCTTACTATCATGTCGAGCAAGAAAGTCCTTCCTATATATGTCCAAGCATCCATTACAATATACATCATATGTACAGTAATGGCCTCTAGGACATACATATAACTAACAATATCCTGCACCTTATTCGATGAGGAAAGAGCCGAGATCCCTTCACTGGGAGTGACCTCTTTAGCGAAACTAGAAAAGCCTAAAAAACACTCCTTTTCAAAATCACTTGTTTCTACAACGATATCAAGTTCATTACGCTCATGGTTTTCTGAAAAACCTGCATAGCCCTCCGTCTTTTCTGATAAAGACTAGTTAGTATTCATGCTGCGTTTGTTGACCTTAACCAAGGCGTAGTGTACGGTAGCTAATCAGTATTTATCTGCTAAAACATGAGATGCGATTGAGTTAGGGTATTCGTACGACTTTGTTGACCTTAGCCAAGGGTCGTACGGGTGGGTTTAATTCAATCAGGAAATGACGGTTTGAACTTGTCTAGCACTTGCGATTTGTTGACCGTAGCTAAGGTCATAAGATGCCAGGGGTAAAATATTATCGGGAATTTCAAGTGTTGAAATTTTCAATGAGATTTCATACCTACTATGAGATAGTTGGATCCTGATACCCACTGCGAGTAAGAGTTACTCCTGGGAGAGTTTTACCCATGACAATTGGCCGATCAAGTAGGTGTCTAGAAAAGTTTTAAAGGGGTTAAGCCTCTGAGAAAACGAGGTTTATTTTAATTAGGTCCGTGCGTGAGCACGGGGAACCTCCTTCAAAGTACCAACACTGATCTGGCTGAAAGATTGACGAACTTGTAAGGTGTAATTATCCCGGCTAATCTTACCTTTTAGGGTTTGAAGGAAGATTTGATTAAAACAGCGGGAGCCATCCTGATTAGATAAGATAATAACCAATCTAATCTTGTAAGAACGCACGCTAAAGTGTTTTCTTCTCTCTCTCTCCAGGTAGCGACCATGTCAGGCCTTAATCAAGATAATAATATGGATGTATTAACCGAACCCGCTTATTATACTGAGCAGGGAAACGTTGGTCCCGTTCTTTCTTATAAATGTTATAAGACTGAACAGGGAATAGAAAGATATCCGGATACTCACGCCGCCTAAACGAAGAATAAGCATTCTGATGCATCTTCTTTGGGTGTGTTAGTTATCGAGAACTGTTTCTCAGTTCACTCTACATCCTGGGTATTAGATACCGGATCGGGATCCCATATATGTAATATGTTACATGGACTATGAAAAGGTAGAGAACTGGGAGAGGGTGATCATTCCGTAAGAGTAGGGAATGGCGCTGATGTTGCAGCCAAAGCAGTTGGCGAATATCACCTTGTATTACCAAGTGGTAATACATTGATTCTGAACGAATGCTATTATATACCGAACATGATATGCAATATTATATCAGTTTCTTTATTAAGTAAAGAGGGATATAGTTTTGTAGTACAGGATTATGTTATGAACATCTTCCTAGATCAAAGTTGATTGGATTAGGCTCGTTAAATAATGGCATATACGTTCTAAATCAAACTACAATCCTTAATGTACAAAACACACACAAGAGGAAGAGTTCAGAAATGAACGAATCCTTCTTGTGGCATTGTAGACTTGGTCATATCAATGCGACACGATTAGCTAAGTTACATAAGGATGGATATTTGAATCCGTTCGAATTATCATCTTATGAAACTTGCCATTCATGTCTCAAAGGAAAAATGACCAAAACTCCATTTAGTGGACACGGAGAAAGAGTTACGGAACTCTTGGGACTGATACATAGTGATGTATGCTGTCCCATGTCTACACATGCCATGAATGGTTCCTCGTACTTTATTACATTCACTGACGATCTCTCAAGATACGGACATGTGTTCCTGTTGAAACACAAGTCTAAAACTTTTGAGAAATTCAGAGAATATAAAAACGAAGTAGGGAACCAAACGGGCAAAAGTATTAAGATCCTTCGATCTGATCGAGGAGGAGAATACTTGAGCAATGGGTTCTTGGATTATCTAAAAGAGAATGAGATTCTCTCTCAGCTTACTGCTCCATATACACCACAGCACAATGGTGTATCGGAGCGGAGGAATCGCACCTTATTAGATATGGTACGCTCTATGATGAGCACTGCTGAGTTGCCTATTTCCTTTTGGGGGTATGCGCTTGAGACAGCCATATACCTATTGAATAGAGTTCCAACTAAATCAGTGCCTACCACTCCATATGAGATATGGAATGGGAAGAGACCATCTCTTAAACGAGTTAAGATATGGGGTTGTCCGGCCTATGTTAAAAGGCAAAATCCGGACAAGCTCGAGGCAAGATCAATTCTTTGTAAGTTTGTAGGATATCCAAGCAATTCGTATGGATATCTATTCTACCACGGTGAACAACAAAAGGTGTTTGTTGCTCAACATGCCACTTTTTTAGAAAAGGAATTTCTTGCAAAGGAAATTAGTGGCAAGGAGGTAGAACTTGAAGAAGTTCCAACTACACAAACTGCAACAGAAGATTTGGTGGAACCAGAGAATTCAGTAGTTCCCGACGAACCCCCACCTCTCCACCGATCTAGTAGGGTTCCTCATTCACCTAAGAGATACTACGGTTTTCTCATCAATGGTGGGAGCGAGGATTGCATCATGGAAGATGATGACCCGACTAGTTTCGAGCAGGCCAACACGAGTGGTGACTCTGTGAAATGGCTGTATGCAATGCGATCTGAGATGGAATCCAAGTACACCAACAAAGTATGGACTTTGGAAGTTGCTCCTGAAGGGGTAAAACCCATTGGGAGCAAATGGATCTTTAAGAAGAAACTTGGTGTAGATAGAAAAGTTGAGACTTTCAAAACTAGACTTGTTGCAAAGGTTTTTCGTCAACGAACAGGTGTGGATTATGACGAAACCTTTTCTCCAGTGGCTATGCTTAAGTCCATCCGGATCTTACTTGCCATTGCTGCATACCATGACTACGAAATCTGGCAAATGGATGTTAAGACCGCCTTTCTAAATGGTGATTTGGAAGAGTGCGTGTACATGACTCAGCCAGAGGGCTTCGTAGACAGTGGGAGCAGCAGAAAGGTGTGCAAGCTGCTTAAATCCATCTACGGGTTAAACCAGGCATCGCAGAGTTGGAACATCTGTTTTGATGTGGTAGTCAAAGAGTTTGACTTCATCAAAAACATAGATGAACCTTGTATATACAAAAAGCTTGCAGAGAGTATGGTTGTCTTCCTCGTATTGTATGTGGATGACATACTCTTGATAGGAAATGATATTCCTATGCTGCACTCAGTCAAGCTCTTCTTATCACATAGATTCTCAATGAAAGATCTAGGTGATGCCTCCTGCATTTTGGGAATTAAGATCTATAGAGATAGATCTAGACGGATACTGCGATTGTCCTAATCTAGGTACATTGACACCATACTGAAGAGGTTTAGTATGGAAGAATCCAAGCGTGGGAACTTACCCACGATCTCTGGACTCACTCTCTCCAAAGAGATGTCTCCCAAGACTGATTTGGAAAGAGCTCGCTTGCAAGGGATACCCTATGCTTCTGCAGTAGGCTCTATCATGTACGCGATGCTATGTACCAGACCCGATGTAGCATACTTACTAAGTGTAGTGAGTAGGTATCAAGAAGATCCTGGAGAGAATCACTGAACAGCTGTGAAGAACATTCTCAAGTACTTGAGAAGGACTAAAGAGATGTTCATGGTGTATGGTAACGGAGAACTCCAGGTGGAGTCCTTTACCGATTCGAGCTTCCAGAGTGATAAGGACGACTCTAAGTCACACTCGGGATTTGTCTTTACCCTAAATGGAGGGGTGGTTTATTGGAAGATTTCCAAACAGGAAACCGTGGCAGACTCGACGATGGAGGCTGAATACATCGCTGCCAACGATGCTGCCAAAGAGGCTGTCTGGATAAAAAAGTTCATCACTGAACTTGGTGTGGTTCCGTCCATTGAGTATCCAATACCTCTGTATTGTGATAATAATGGAGCCGTGGCTTTGGCCAAGGAACCCAGGTCCCATCAGAAGTCCAGACAGATTCTGAGGTGGTATCACCTGATCCGGGAGATAGTTGATCGCCGGGAGATCGAGGTCAGGAGAGTTGATACGATGGACAAGACTGCGGATCCACTCACAAAGGCCATTCCTCAGATACAATTTGAGAGACTCTTCGGGATGTTGGGTATGAGATACTACAACAGCTGGCCTTAGTGCAAGTGGGAGATTGTTAGTTATATGTATGCTCCAGAGGCCATTGTTGTACATGTGATGTATATTATAATGGATGCTTGGATATATATAGAGAGGACTTTCTTGCTCAATATGATAGTATGCTATCTGGTTTCACTTTATTTTAACGTGTTAACAAATACTGTTTTGTGATCACATGTTAATGAAGCCCTTGGGATATGTACTTGACTACTAGGACTATGATGAGATCATACTAGTGGGGCCAGGGTAGTCAACGAGTACATCCTATAACTGTTCCTAGTCGAGGGTGCATCGAGACAGGGCATCAATATTCCAGAGTAGGCTAGCGTATACGCATCTTGACCCATATGATGGGCGATGGATGATCCCATATCCATTGGTGTTGGACATCAAAGATGGTGTATGGGTGCTCAGTGGAGACTGGGTACACTGAACGGACTCGCCGAGAACTCCTGGATCGTATTATACCTATCGTCAGATAGCAGTTCTCCGATGACACTGGTACAGGTTAGTCTGTAGACCCGAGATCGTCATAGAGTCTTGTGTGATTCCCACTGTGCTTTGATTTCCTCCTTACCACATCCAAGAGGGCATGCAAAATGGTGGATTTTGGGTACAGTCCCGAATCACATGGAGGCAATGAGCGATAGGAGGGGTTTCGTCTGTCCCGGTATTGGGAGTTGATGTTGTGCTGTGTTCGATTGGTTATAACTGGAAGTCCCTGGCCAGGGCTGATATGGAGATTTACTAGTAAGTGTTATCAGTAGTTTCTCGACCCGTTATGAGCCTTACATTGACACGACTTATCGGTTACTGGGGTCTGACGTTTACCACCCCTAGACTAGATATGCAACATATCAGATGAAGAGATCGGACTGTACGGGAGTGTTACTGATTAGATTTGCAGGAGAATGTACAGGCTTGCTTGTTGATCTTCTGATTGCTCAATACACGGGTGGCTGTTACGTTTAGCTGACCGCTTGCAGCTTGTGGGTGTTTGGTATGATCATCACCTGCTGCTGGCGTATTGACGATTCTTTAGAGTCCTACACAGAGGTTTCCTGGCTCAAGCAAAACGGAGTAGGAGCATATATGTGTTGGAGATAGTGCCCTCAGAGTCAATTATTAGGTCACAGGTACGTGATTGCAATGATTGATGGAGGACCTATCCCGGTAGGACAGTCTTACTCGAGATGATAGTATGCTATCTGGTTTACCTTTATCATCGTGTACTGCTTCAGGTGACCTGACAAGTCGCGCTTACATGTTGATAGAGCCCCTAGGATTCTTGCTTGACCACCAGCAGTATGAGGGCGATCATATACGTGGGAGCTGGCAGTCTATAAGCATATCCTTAAATGGTCCCTAGTCGTGAGAGTTTCGAGACAGGGCATCGATACTCCAGAGTAGACTAGTGTATACAGTCGAGACCCCGACGAGGGGCAGTGGCCGGTCTCACAAGCCACTGGTGTCAGTTGGATCACCTAAGATGTATACAGGTGCTCATTGGGTTATGAGTACACCGGACAGGACTCGCCGGGAACATGCTAGTTGGTCATATACCAGACGTCAGATGGCAGTTCCCTGGTGACATGTGTACAGGTTAGTTCATCGACCTGGGGATCGTCATTTGTCTCGTGTGAGTTCCCACTGTACTTTGATTACTACCCTACCACGGCTCAAAGGAGTCGTGCAAACAGGTTTTAGTTGGGTACAGTCCCGAGCCACATGGAGGCAGTGAGCGTATCTTCAGGGGTTCGTCTCTCCCGGTATTGGGGGTGAGGTCGCGCTGTGTCTAGGAGAGCCATTACACGAAGTCCTTGGCCAAGGCAGGAGATTTACTGGTAGGTATTCCAGTAGTATCTCAGGGTGTTCTGGGCTACACTCCGACACGACTTGTACCGCTTTTGGGGGTCTGACTTTTACCAACCCCCTAGGCCCGCCATGCGATACTCATAGACGAACGGACCGGACTGTACGGATATTGTCACTGACAGGCTCAGTAGGGTTGTCAGGCTGAGTTCGCTTACAGACGTCCCTTTTAGTCAGTACCTGGTAGCCCGTTACGTATTGGCTTATACCTCTGACGTGCTAGTGGTTAAATCCACAACCAAGGTGTTGACGAGTCTTTAGAGTCCCCCACATTCTGTTACTCAGCTTTCGGACGAAAGGTTGTAGAGGCCGTATGGAGATATGGCAAGGTCCGATCAGATACGTGCGGTATTGCACGGATCAGGATCGGAAAGTTTGTACTATAGGCCGTATGGATATATGGCAGGGTTCGATCAGATACGTGCGGTATTGCACGGATCAGGATCGAACGGATATTACTAGCCGGCTTTGGTTTAAGCCGGATCCTAGTATAGTACAGTGTGAATTTTGTCTCATTGCATTTGTATTTCGGTCGGAATACAAATGCGGGTGTGTATGCACAGTATCGCGGTTTTCCTGTAATTTATTACGGGACCAGTTTTCTGGAGTTGCCAGTTTGCTTTCCGTTTCGGCCAATTTCCTTTGTATCGTTCATTGGCCGAAGTTTGGTGGAGGAGGGCTTATTTGCATTGTTGCAAATAAGCATTTGTGGAAGGGGGTCTTTGCATATATTTGTATCATGATGGTTGCACCATCCCTTGACCTTGACTTCTTCATGATGGCTTGACCTTTTGAAGTCATCATGCTTGATGATGGTTGAGGTGGAGTGTTGGTTTTAACTTGTTATCATGCTTATGCATGATAGTCTTTTTCCCTCTCTCTCTTGCTTTATGAGATTGATTATCTTTTGATACATACACTCCACTCTCACACACCTCTCTCTCTCCTCCCCTTCTAGTTATGGCCGGCCAAGCTTGGAGGAGGGGTTGCCCATTTTTGTAGTGGGGATTTTTGCTCTCTTGATGTTAGAAAAATCCCCAAGTCCCTCCACATTGTTCTTGTATAATTCCTCCACCATATGGCAATTCCTACGACCCCAAAATGAGACACAAGTCCTACACAATATTCTACAGCACATCTTGGGCACGTCGACTAGCCAGCTTCGTGCCCGAGTTGCCTCGGCATTGAGGTGGGAGCCCGTAAAAGAAGTAGGCGATGTGGTGCACTTCCGGCGACGAGGTGGAGACCGGAGCTTCCGCAGGAGATCGGGACGACGACGAGAAGACCGGAGGACTCGGATCAGTCGGTATATCTCTCTTCCCCATCTTGTAGTTAGCTAGGACTAATTAATGGTTCGATCTGGGTATTAGTGCGCGGCGGTTTGCCAGTTCAAGAAAAATTAAAGTTTATCACCGCTTCCGCATTTGGCCGTCGGATTGACGGCCGGGGCGCCGCCGTGCACTTACAGTGGTATCAGAGCCTCGCCATTAACTTAGTCTAGCTTTCCTTAATGTGTTTTTCAGTTCTGATCGATCAAATGTTCTAAAACCCGTATTTCCTCCACGACAGTTTTCTGTTGAAATTTTTTGGTCTCCAAAAATTTTTCAGGTTGTATAAAATTAATGTACTGAAGACTACAAGGCTACTGTAGAAATTCGACAGGGTGAATCCATAGTGGAGGCGCGGAACCGCGGCCAAAACCCCCTTTGGGCCGCGGTTCCGCCGCACACTGTGGGGATCCCTGCACCAAATTTCTACAGTATCTTTCTGGGGTTAAAATTGGGGTTTTGGAATATTAATATTGGGCCCAGAATTTCTTAATCTGCTACAGTAATGCTTGGGGGCCCACTTGTTAAAATTTGATTGATCGGATATTTTAAACACATTATTTCACAGTATTTACATTATATCTGCGACCGTGAATGTCACTTGATCGGTAAATCAGGTCTAACTGCTATAGCCCGGTTAGACGGATTTGCGAACGTGACTTTCACGTTGATGTTCTGTTTTTGCTGTGATGTTGCGGATCGGTCGTGGGGGATAGCCTGGATGCAATGCTAGTACAGTTGTGGTTGTATTATGTACATTTGATATTGCGGGGCGTGCGTCCGACATGTGGACTGCCGTCACTGCCTGTTTGTATTATTGTTTTGGGGCACGGCCAGGTTGCGGTCGATGTACCCGTTGTATGTATATTTTACTTTCTGTACTAGGATTGCCCCGCCGAGGGGTGCACGGACAGCCGGGTTCTAGAGGGCAACAAGCCCGCATCTCATGGCATTGAGACGGAGGGGGCTTTACTCTAGAATTGACGGGCTATTCGCCGCACTCGTATGGGGTACAGGTTGACCCAGGAGGGGTGCCCAAGTTACCGGATTCCGTGAAGTGCCGGGTGGTCCATTCACGTTGCTGAAGGGGGCTGCCTCGCTTCAGGTTTTGGCGGGTAACTTGCCGCTCCCGTAGGGGTCTAGGTTTTCATTGCACAGGCTATCCACACGACCAGGGGAACGTCGGGTTTCAGTAGTGGCTCTGTGAAACCCGGGGATCCCAGATATCTGTATTGTTTCTGTGATGCTGTACATTTTCTGTGATGTTGCATTTTATCACGCCTTGAGCGAATATAATATATTGGTATATATATTAGTAGATGTTGTATATGTTTTACATCCGCGCTAGTCCAGTCCCCGCTCTGTCGTTAGTTAGCTAACCTAACGGGTAATGACGGGACCCAGTGGCGAATGCGGATGGCATATACGCACATCAGTATATTTTCGTTCTTTTGGTGTGATCAATTGATGGGACTGCATTGATTCGAATCAATGCAAGTTAAAAACAAACCTAATCTGATGTTGTTGGAACACTTTTCAAAAAGCTGTTATTGCAAGGATGTTCACTCTTGTTTTGCACAGTGATATTCGGTTATGAATATCCAGCACCTCAGTCGACGAGGCAAGGGCCGAGATCCCTTCACCGGGAGTGACCCCTTGGACAAAAAGTTTGCATCAGGGCATTAACTTCACTATAGCCGATTACTTTTGCTTTGCACCATGGTATTCAGTTGGAATATCCTGCACCCCATTCTACGGGGAAAGAGCCGAGATCCCTTCACCGGGAGTGACCTCTTTAGCAACGGTTTTCGTCACTATATTTTTAAAAGCTATCCGTTCCTTCAACGATATCAAGTTCATTACGTTAAAGGTTTTCGCCAGAAACCATTCGTAGCCCTCCGTCGTTTCAGACGGGTAGCACGTAGTATTCATGCTATGTTTGTTGACCTTCGTCAAGGCATAGTGTATGGTAGCTGCTTGTTACCTTTCTGCTGCATAGATAGATGCGTTGGTTTGGGACAGTCGTATAGCCTTGTTGGCCTTCGTCAAGGGCTTGTACGGGTGGATTCAAATTAACCTGGATAATGACGGGTAGAACTTGACATGTGACTTATGATTTGTTGACCTTCACCAAGGTCATAAGAGCATGGGGCAGAAATCACATCGGGAGTTTCAAAAGAACTGAAACTTGCTAGATATGCGCATACCTTCTGGAGTGTGATACCGTGAGCGGATTCCGTCACGTTGTCATGCGATGATAGTTGGATCCCGATTCCCACTGATGAGTTAGTTTACTCCTCGGGTAACCCCGACTAATTCTTCTTTCAGGTTTGGAAGAGAATTTGAGGTACAGTGGGAGGTTTCCAGATTAGATAAATTGGTAACCATTCTGATCTAGGTTAGAGTGCACGCTGAGTGTTTCTTTTCTCTCTCTCTTTGGCAGCGACCGTTGACCCGACCCTAAGACTATGACTCAGTGACCAAGTTGACCGAACCTTCTTAAACACTAGCTTTTGGATTGTCAGAGTTGAAAACCTCATTGCCACTCCTACTTTTACCCTTTTCTCCAGGACACCCCGTATTACTGCGAACGTCCACTTCCATTGGACAAAACCATCGTATGGTTAGATACGAACTCGAAGGAATTTATTCGAGGATGGTTTCCGGTTCTGGAGGAAACGGATAAGATTATTCAGTTGTCTTTTCCTTTTACCTTCTCTCGGGTTGTGAGTACTCCTTGGTTTAGGAGATAGTACACCTATTACGCAAATTGGATAGTCTTCCTCCAAACCTTAGGCTGGTGCCGAACGGTGGGGAATGAAGAAAACCAATTAGCATAGCGATGGTGTGCAGAAGGTATTAAGTTAAGACAAAGCAAGGGATTAGTAAGAGGGCAAAGTAAATTGCAACAGATATTCACGAACAAACCAAGTATTCCTTCGCCAATCCTAAATCACCTTTGTATTTCTCCAGGACACTCCGTATCACTACGAAGATCCACAGTTTATTGGATACTCCATCGTATGGTTATATACGAACTCGAAAGGAACTTGTTCCAGTTCGGGGATGGATTCTGGTTCAGGAGAAATAGGAATAAGATTTATTCAGGTGTCTTTTATCTTCACCTTCTCTCGCATTGCAAGTGTTCCTAGGATTAGGACAGTACACCCATTATGCTTATTGGATAGTCTTCTTCCAAACCATAGGCTGGTGCCGAAAGGTAGGGAAGGAAGAAAACCATTTGGCCTAAAGGGGTTTGCAGAAGGTAATGACTAAAGACATATAAAGGGATTTGGAGAGGTGGCAAAGAATTATACGGTTGCAGTCGTGAATATGGAAGAGGCATTACTAGGAATACCGGAATACCCCATCGAAACATTTCAATGTTTCAGTTTCACTGTGTACTGTTAAAAGAAAACTGATTTCCCAAATTATGACACTTGCTCCAGGATATGTATTTACCAGGTATGATTCTCACATCTGTATGGTTTTACAGATGATGAGTGGGAGTAAGTTATTGGGAATTGGATGATCATCCTCATTATATCGGGATTCGTTGTAATCGGTGATATTTGAGGAAGTCACCTGGGTTGTTTGCCGGTCGGCAAATATTTGGTTTTGAATATCCGCTTTTATGCACCAATTTCAAATTGATATATCTGTACGTCTATTTTCATAGAGTGAGATATACATTTTTGAAATTATGTCTGTGACATTTACCTATATCAGTGGATGGTTAGGTAAGGAGCATTAAACAGCGGTGTAATTCTTCTTAACCATGAGTACAGTTTTCAACCTACGACACACAGTGAATGAGTTATCAGACTCAAGGGACTTATACAGAGTATTGTATGTTGTCCAGGGTCCATCAGGACAGAGGGGTTGGTCCTCGCACTATATTCGGTTTACTTATGACTTCTCTAGTTTTTAGACAGGTGTTTCGCGGAAACACAGGGTCTGAATGTTGAGAAGTTATAGGTATTTGAATAGAGTAGAGAACCAGGTGTAACAAGTGTCGGGATTCTTCAAAGTAATCGAAGATGTAGATACTTGTCTATGGTATTCAGTTGATAGTAGTGATAAAGAGATCTTGCTTCTCTTTCAGGTTATTCATAATTGGAAGCATTCCTAAGTTGAGTAACGCTGATCGTCCTCTTTCCATTTAGTAGACATGCACTGGAGACAGTTGCATGATTTGGATCTGGTTTAGTTAAATCAGTGCCTCTGGTTCTATATTGGATATAGAACAGTTCATATCTTAACGATGTTAAGGTACGGGGAGTTGTCCGGCTTATGATTAAAACCAGACTCTGGATAACTCAAGGCACGTTTCTGTAATGGCTGTTTGTGGGTTGACCCAGGCTATGACGAGGGTTGATTTTCTACCATCTGGATGAACAATAGCAATATTGTTCTAGACTCGCCACAGTTTTATTAAAAATGGATTTTTTCGGAAAACAGTAGTGGGAGTATGGTAGAACTGGAAGTGATTCCAGAACCACAAACGATTACTGAAGATTTGATAAGGAACCTAAAGATTCAATCTGGATTGACATTCCATTGGCCACTCCGCAGATAAGATGGGTAGCTTCAGGCACCCGAGAGGTACTACGGTAGCCTCAAGGACGGTGATAGGGAAGTTCTTGTTTACCCACACTTTCCATTGCTGTTGTTCCAGGTTGCGAGACCCGGCGGGAGGATGAGTATAGCGTCATTCTGAACTTGCTTCAGAAGTGTACGTCTATATGACTCTGCCAGAGGGTTGTCGTAGTCAGTGGGAGCAGCGGAAGCATTGGTGGACAGGTAGCTTATGTCTATTTATAGACTAAAGCAGATGTAGCGGAGATAGATCATCTATTTCTGACGTGACAGTCATGGGTTTGACTTCATCAGAATAGGGGATGGATCTTTTGAGAAGGTAATAGGGTGTGATGTCCTGGTATTTGGATGACATACACAGAGTAGGAAAAGAAACTCCTATACTACAATCGGTTATACTTTGGTCGTCACACAGTAGTTTCTCCGTATGGGACTTGGACATTATATCAGACATACTGGTTACTAGATCTATGGTTTTAGATCTAGATTTGGGTGGTTTCCCAATCAGGGTACTTAGACAGCATTCTAAGGGTATTTAGAATGGACGACTCCATGCACGGTAGTGTACCTGCAGAAGATGGAGTCACCCTCTCTAAAGGTGTCTTACAGACTAAAGGGGAGAGGGATGTGCATGATTGGAAGATCACTTGCTCAGGCAATTGAGTCAATCATGAGATGTCAAGTACCACACCAGATATTGTTCTTGCACTAGATGCAATAAGTTGATATTGATCCAATCCTGGAGAAACAGTCGGAAGCAGTTTTAGAACATAAGTGGATGTTCTAGGGATATGATAACGACAGCCTCATTCGGGAGACAGTTATCATTCCAGGCTTCCAAGGTGACTTGGACGACAGGGAGGTTGTCAGAGTTATAGTTTTCCTTCTGACGAGGGGCAGTATTTTGGACAGGTGGTCCAAGGCAATACTGAGGGAGGCATGGCGCAGGATACTGATTAAGTTCAGTTGACGATACAGTCTAAGAAGTTTGGATTTGGAGTTCATTTATGAACTATGTCCCATCAGACATCCAGACACATTCTAAGACAGGTATTGCTCATTTCGGGAGATGGTTTTCTCCGCGAACTTGAGATATAGAGAGACATAGAAAGAAACATCAAAGCGGATCCACTCACTGAAGCTATTCCTCGAACGCGATAGTTTCTCAAACAGGCTTTGTGAGACTGACTAGTAGAGGAGTTGGGTGTTCGGTATCACACGGGCTGTGAGTATGCGACATCGCAATAATTAGCCTTGAGTGCAAGTGGGATATTGTTGGAGATAGTGCCCTCAGAGTCAATTATTAGGTCACAGGTACGTGATTGCAATGATTGATGGAGGACCTATCCCGGTAGGACAGTTTTACTCGAGATGATAGTATGCTATCTGGTTTACCTTTATCATCGTGTACTGCTTCAGGTGACCTGACAAGTCGCGCTTACATGTTGATAGAGCCCCTAGGATTCTTGCTTGACCACCAGCAGTATGAGGGCGATCATATACGTGGGAGCTGGCAGTCTATAAGCATATCCTTAAATGGTCCCTAGTCGTGAGAGTTTCGAGACAGGGCATCGATACTCCAGAGTAGACTAGTGTATACAGTCGAGACCCCGACGAGGGGCAGTGGCCGGTCTCACAAGCCACTGGTGTCAGTTGGATCACCTAAGATGTATACAGGTGCTCATTGGGTTATGAGTACACCGGACAGGACTCGCCGGGAACATGCTAGTTGGTCATATACCAGACGTCAGATGGCAGTTCCCTGGTGACATGTGTACAGGTTAGTTCATCGACCTGGGGATCGTCATTTGTCTCGTGTGAGTTCCCACTGTACTTTGATTACTACCCTACCACGGCTCAAAGGAGTCGTGCAAACAGGTTTTAGTTGGGTACAGTCCCGAGCCACATGGAGGCAGTGAGCGTATCTTCAGGGGTTCGTCTCTCCCGGTATTGGGGGTGATTTCGCGCTGTGTCTAGGAGAGCCATTACACGAAGTCCTTGGCCAAGGCAGGAGATTTACTGGTAGGTATTCCAGTAGTATCTCAGGGTGTTCTGGGCTACACTCCGACACGACTTGTACCGCTTTTGGGGGTCTGACTTTTACCAACCCCCTAGGCCCGCCATGCGATACTCATAGACGAACGGACCGGACTGTACGGATATTGTCACTGACAGGCTCAGTAGGGTTGTCAGGCTGAGTTCGCTCACAGACGTCCCTTTTAGTCAGTACCTGGTAGCCCGTTACGTATTGGCTTATACCTATGACGTGCTAGTGGTTAAATCCACAACCAAGGTGTTGACGAGTCTTTAGAGTCCCCCACATTCTGTTACTCAGCTTTCGGGCGAAAGGTTGTAGAGGCCGTATGGAGATATGGCAAGGTCCGATCAGATACGTGCGGTATTGTACGGATCAGGATCGGACAGTTTGTACTATAGGCCGTATGGATATATGGCAGGGTTCGATCAGATACGTGCGGTATTGCACGGATCAGGATCGAACGGATATTACTAGCCGGCTTTGGTTTAAGCCGGATCCTATATAGTACAGTGTGAATTTTGTCTCATTGCATTTGTATTTCGGTCGGAATACAAATGCGGGTGTGTATGCACAGTATCGGGGTTTTCCTGTAATTTATTACGGGAACAGTTTTCTGGAGTTGCCAGTTTGCTTTCCGTTTCGGCCAATTTCCTTTGTATCGTTCATTGGCCGAAGTTTGGTGGAGGAGGGCTTATTTGCATTGTTGCAAATAAGCATTTGTGGAAGGGGGTCTTTGCATATATTTGTATCATGATGGTTGCACCATCCCTTGACCTTGACTTCTTCATGATCGCTTGACCTTTTGAAGTCATCATGCTTGATGATGGTTGAGGTGGAGTGTTGGTTTTAACTTGTTATCATGCTTATGCATGATAGTCTTTTTCCCTCTCTCTCTTGCTTTATGAGATTGATTATCTTTTGATACATACACTCCACTCTCACACACCTCTCTCTCTCCTTCCCCTCTAGTTATGGCCGGCCAAGCTTGGAGGAGGGGTTGCCCATTTTTGTAGTGGGGATTTTTGCTCTCTTGATGTTAGAAAAATCCCCAAGTCCCTCCACATTGTTCTTGTATAATTCCTCCACCATATGGCAATTCCTACGACCCCAAAATGAGACACAAGTCCTACACAATATTCTACAGCACATCTTGGGCACGTCGACTACCCAGCTTCGGGCCCGAGTTGCCTCGGCATTGAAGTGGGAGCCCGTAAAAGAAGTAGGCGATGTGGTGCACTTCCGGCGACGAGGTGGAGACCGGAGCTTCCGCAGGAGATCGGGACGACGACGAGAAGATCGGAGGTTTCGGATCAGTCGGTATATCTCTCTTCCCCATCTTGTAGTTAGCTAGGACTAATTAATGGTTCGATCCGGGTATTAGTGCGCGGCGGTTTGCCAGTTCAAGAAAAATTAAAGTTTATCACCGCTTCCGCATTTGGCCGTCGGATTGACGGCCGGGGCGCCGCCGTGCACTTACAATATGTGATATGTGCGGGACCGAGAATAATACGATATGAGATACCGTATTCTATTCTCGCGGTATGAGATATCGGCCGGGTATATTTGATATGGCTGGGTCATCGGATCAAGTGTTGATTCGATGAATTGGTACATTTTTTATATTAGTCGGTTATATGCTATATAGCCGGATTGTCGGATCAAGAGTTGATTCGATAATTTAATGTATAATTATATATGTGATATATTACATTACGTTAACTAATATAAGCTCGCTTTATTGATTCATTTTCTCACTGGATAATGCATTGATGTATATGCGATATATGTTAATTGTATTATTTTCTTTTGTTACAAAATATATTGTATATGTTATATATAATATTGTAACAAGTTAGGGTTACAAATGCAACATGGTTGTTAAGTTTAAACAAAGTTAGTTTTTGGATTTAGATTAGCTTTTGGGTTAGCTTTTTCATGAAGCTTCATGAAGCTTTCCTTTTTGTTTTCTAGCTTGATATTTTGTGAAGATATTTTTTTAACCCAACCCAAACCCTTAACTCTAGTTTATTCTCTACATGAGTTAAGGCCTTCATTTATTAACTCATGGTTGTCATTTGTAACCATAACAATAATTCATTATTCATCACAAAAGCTTTTTTCTTCTTCTTCCTCCTTGAAAAAGCTTTCTAGATTTTTGTGAAGTAATGATTTAAAGTGAGAAATTGAAAACAAAAGAGTGCAAAATTCCTACTTCATCATCCTCATCTATTCTATCCACTTAGATTAGGGTGTTCACTTCACTAATACTTGATTAGAGAAGTGAGAGCTTGAGTTTGAGATTCTTCAAGGTAGATCATTTTCGAAAAGGAAGACTTCAAGCAAGCATGAATCATTCGACTTGTGGAGCCTCTCTAGAGTCCGGAAGTTCATGGATCACGATGAAGGGACTACTACTCGGAGCTTATGAAGCGAAGGAACGGACTACAAAGGTTGTAATCCCTCTCTCTTAGATGTAAAGTTGTTTACATGCAAGTTAACCCTAATTCTCTAGTTAAGATCTTGGTTAGGGTTTGTTTAGCACCCCAAAAATTTTAATATAGCATGTTTGATGCTTGTCAAAACCTTGCTAAGGTGTTAATCTAACCCTACAACATAACATCGCATACATTATAGATCCTACAGCCGAAGCGTAGGGTATAATGCCCATGCGAGTCCTCTCTTCATTAGTCTTTGGAGACATCTTTTTGGAGAGGGTGATCCCGTGACAAGCGGGTAAATTACCGCACTTGGAATCTTCCATACTAAATCTCTTTAGTATAATGTTAATGTACCTGGACTGTGAAAGTCCCAACATTCTTTTGGATCAATCACGATAGATCTTAATCCCCAAAATGTAGGAGGCATTTCCCAAGTCTTTCATGGAGAATTTCTGTGACAAGAAGAGCTTTACTGATTGTAGCATAGGGATATCATTCCCTATCAGGAGTATGTCGTCAACATACATAATGAGGAAGACTACTACTCCTTCTACAATCTTCCTATAAATGCATGGTTCATCTACATTTTTGATAAAGTCAAATTCTTTGACCGTCTCATCAAAGCAGATGTTCCAACTCCCCGATACTTGCTTTAATCCATAAATGGATTTAAGCAACTTGCACACCTTTCCACTGCTCCCACTGTCTAAGAAACCTTCTGGTTGATCCATGTAAACACTTTCTTCTAAATGTCCATTTAGAAAACCTGTTTTTACGTCCATCTGCCAGATTTCATCGTCATGGAAGGAAGCAATAGCAAGCAGGATCCGAATGGATTTAAGCATAGCTACTAGAGAAAAGGTTTCATCATAGTCCAATCCTGGTCATTGACGAAAACCTTTTGCAACGAGTCTAGCTTTGTAGGTTTCCACTTGTCCAAATGCACCAATCTTCTTTTTGAAGATCCATTTGCGTCCAACTGGTTTCACCCCAGGAGGAGCAACATCCAAAGTCCATACTTTATTGGTGTACATGGATTCCATTTCGGATCTCATAGCATCCAGCCACTTCAACGAATCTTTGCTCGTTATAGCCTGCTGAAAATTAGTAGGCTCATTTTCATCGATAATGCAATCCTCTCAATCCCCATCTACAAGAAACCCATTGTATCTCTCAGATGGATGAGAAAGCCTACTAGATTTGCGGAGAGGCGTTGGTTCGTCGGGCTCTATTGAAACCTGAGGTTCTACTAAGTCTTCGGCAGTAGTTTGGGGTTCTGGAATTTCTTCCAGTTCTACCGCGCTCCCACTAATTTCTTTTGCAAGAAATTCGCTCTCTAAGAAGACAATGTGGCGAGAGACAAACATCTTTTGTTCTTCAGTGTGGTAGACAAGATATCCTCTTGAATTCTTGGGGTATCCCATAAACTTGCACAAAACCGATCGTGCCTCGAGCTTGTCCGGATTCTGCTTTTTAACAAATACTGGACACCCCATATCTTGAGATACTTGAGATATGGTCTCTTCCCACTCCACATTTCATATGGAGCGGTAGGCATAGACTTAGTCAGAACTCTATTCAATAGGTATGCAGCTGTGTCACGACCCGAAAAGTACGGAGCGTGACTGGCACTTAAATTACGAAACGTCTCAAGTCGTACGTAATCTTAGTAAGCCAAAGCCCAGAAATCAAAACCAATTAAAGAAATAGTGTGAAGGAAAAACCTATTTAAAGAAAGCGATTTTTAACCAAATAAGTCACATCAAACTTTTTAAAAGCAACATCACACTTTCCCAAAAATTTCGGCAGTGTCTCCTTTTAAATAGTGGCCCCAAACGGGTACAAAACAAGAATATATACACATAATGAGATAAGGCATCCCTAAGCCGGAGCTAGCTCTTCGCCAATGGCGGAATCACAATCACACGCAATATATATATCATCGCCGTGCAAAAAACCATATAAAGGCACAAAAGTAAGAAGCATCACGTCGGCTCAAGTGAGCTCGACCCCAGAGAAACAACATATATATACAAATCACACGGTCTCATCTCTAAGTCGCAAATACAATGGTAAAAGTGGTAGGTACGATAGATGGAGTACACTAGATAGAATAATAGTACAAGTGGAAAAAAAATATCATCGCAACCCACTTACGAGCAATGCCGCAAGTCCAAGCAAAAAGGAATAAAATGAGGAAGTGCGCCCGCCGCTACTGTACTGACGGGTCAGACCTACAAAACACTATGGCATGACGGGGGTGAGTTACCAAATCGTGAGTAAATAGTAACGTCTAATAAAGCTATCGTAAGTACGCACGCAATTTCGTCACAGCTTACATATACTAATATGACGTGATGCACTAGTATATGCAAACATGAATGCATAAACAACACGAGATCTGAATAAGTTTAGCACGAGAAAATCTGTATTCTTATCTTAGTAAAACTTCTGTAATTTAACTGTAGTATTATTAATGAAATCAATAGAATTTTGTGTCAAGCATAGACACCAAATATGAATATCCCAATGTCTCGATACCTCGATATCTCAATGTATCGATATCTCAAATATCTCAGGCTCCGGCAATCCGGACTGGCCCATATCATCAAATCTCTGGCTCCGGCAATCCGGACAGGCCCATCTCATCAAATCTCAAGATTACGTCTGTATCCTCTGGATATCCGTCGCGTCACAAATAACCGGTCGGTAGTGCTCCCCTGCCGGGATCAACGCCATCATCTGCGACCATCTTGCCCTGGGGTACCGCATCGGGTCCACCATGCACCCACAGATGGTTCCTCCTCCTCTTCGAATCGGGTGTATGATACCGCTCAAGAACCGAGAAATCTCATGGTGGACGACCCACACATCATATCACGGGAAAACCACAACTTGCATTATTAAAATGATAATAGGTTTATAAAATTCTTGCGGTTTTCCTCAAAAACCCTGATATCTCATAATACTGGAATCCTCAAGAAAAATCACCATATGTACATATGTCGGCGATGATGAACGCTTATGGTATCAACAATATGAAATACGATGCGTTACTAGAAAACTATGCATGAACGATAATGCAATGAGATATATGCATATGACTAGCAATCCTACGTATCCCTCCTGATGAATTAAATATACAAGTACAGGTTTATAATCATATATGGCGCAATTGTTTAGATTCGGGTTTTAACAAGTTATATAGTGTTCGTGGCATAGCGATTACCAAGGCGTGTGTGTCCCCATGAATAGTGCTCGTGCAGCATAAACCAATGGTAATGGTGTAAGTGTCCTATGAGATGATATCACATATATATATATAAAAGATGATGTGATGCAACGAGATGAATAACTAGGAACTATGCATATAAGTGCAAGTACTAATCGAAATTCTAACTATCGGGGGTCTTGCGCTATCCAGATGATTCCCCCGTAGATGTGTACATCTACTCACCGGAACGCCTCAGCTAGTCTGATCCAATCACCACTTTTCCTTTCTGTGCGGCGTCCAATGTCTCCGCGATCGATCCTAGAATCACACAATACAACACACATAAGGCTAAAATTCTGCAAAATGCAATATCAAGACCATACGAGAAAACTAGCGCCACAAGCTAAACGCGTGTGCACTCGAAGCACCAAAACATGTGTGCTAACGTCTTAAAGCACCCCAACTGGTTGTGATACATAGCAGACACCAAACCAAGACTCGAAACATTCGTGTCGTGCAAGTCACAATACTATAAATATAGGTAATTGGTCCCAGATTTTATCTGGAGTAGAAATTAAGAAAACAAGCAATACCAAATACCATAAAGCACCTACAGACAACTACCTGCGAAATTTCAACACCCAAATCAACAGGGGGGGCCGTCCAGCTCGGAAAACATGGGGTACTCGCCGGGTCAAGTAGGGTGAAATGGGTCCGTATCTCTACACAACACTCTAATCACAATGTATAGTCTACTGTATGTGTTTGTTTACTCTAAAAATAACCACAGAAATAGCAGATACTCCGTATCCTAAAACTTGATTTAAAACCGTATTAAAACACTAATTTGCGACATTATGGTATTTTAGTGTAAACTTGTGAAAAGGCTTGGATTATTTGGCACTAACAACACTTAGTTATCTTACCCAAGCCATAAAAACCCTAATTTAACTTAATCTTCTCTTAAATCTCAAAATTAGCATTAATTACCACTTAAACACTAAATTAAGCTCATCAAACTAAAAGTTTAGCAAAGATGTGATTAAGTTAGGCTATACCTCAAGATGGTTGAGAGGGTGATCCAAACATGTTAGTACTTATGGAGACTTGGCCCAAGAACCATGCTAGATTTAACAAGGGAATTCGGTGATGATTTTAACTAGAAGTTTGTGGATTTTTTGATGGAAATGTAGGCTTAGCAATGATAGAAGAAGAAGAAGATGAAAGGGGAGAGGGCTGCTGGGTTGTGCCGAGAGCTGAGGGGGGAGAGAGTGTGAGGGTGTGTGCGCTCAAAGTCAAAGTCCCCCATGCCTCATAAATGCCCCATGCCTCACATTTCCTATTTCATTTTCCATTTTCTTTAATAAAGAATTCTAGAACAATAGAGAGAATTAGAAGGAGAAGGCAAGTTATAATTTTAGTGTTAAGTTGTTATGGTTGCTAAAACACATATTGACGTAGGGTAATAATAGATTTGTGCATGTTTATTTAAAAATTTAGCTTAGTAAATAATAATTAAGAAAAATAGATAATTAAGTGAACAATAATTTAAATGTTAATTTATAAAACACAATTATATATGTAATTACATAATTTCACAATCAAAATAGATTTATTCCAGTCGATGTGGAAAATAGTTATTAATTAGGTTTTGTAAAATCACATATTATCACTAATTAACATATAATTGACCTAAACAAATTTTCAAAGCATTACAAGCTGATTCCAGCACAAAACCCCAGAAGGAAAGTGGCAACTCAGTACTACTCATCATTGAACGCACCATGTCAAGTAGCGTGCGATTCCTCCTTTCTGATACACCATTATGCTGAGGTGTATATGGAGGAATAAGATGAGAGAGAATTCCATTCTCTTTTAAGCATTCAAGGAAAAACTGGTACTTAAGTATTCTCCACCTCGATCAGATCGAAGAGTCTTAATTCTTTTACCAGCCTGTTTCTCCACTTCATTTTTATACTCCTTAAATTTCTCAAAGGCCTCGGATTTATGCTTCATTAAGAACACATGTCCATACCTTGAGAAATCATCAGCAAAAGTGATGAAGTAGGAGTGACCGCTTCGTGCATGTATAGACATCGGACCATATACATCGCTGTGTATAAGTCCCAAGAGCTCCGTGGCTCTTTCTCCGTATCTTGTGAACGGAGATTTGGTCATCTTCCTTTTGATACATGATTTACAAGTTGCATATGATGTATATTCAAACGGATCTAAATATCCATCTTTACACAACTTAGTCAACCTTATTTCATTTATATGACCAAGTCTACAATGCCATAGGAAGGCTTGGTTTAAATCTAGAGCCTTTCTTTTGGATGTGTTTTGGATATTGAAAACTTGAGATTGATTAAGTATGTATATGCCTTTTTCCAGTGTGTCAAACCCAATCATTTCTTGATTTAGGAGAATGTTCATGACATTTGTGAAAAATTATATCCTTCATTAGACAATAAAGATACTGATATAATATTACATAGCATACCGGGAATACAAAAACAGCTGTACAACTCAAAAATGTGCCCACTAGTCAACCCCAGGTGATAATCGCCCACTGCAACTGCATCTACGTTTGTTATATTGCCAACCCAGAGGGTCATATCACCCGCCTTCAGTGCTCTACGGTTTCTCAGAGCCTGCAATGAATTACAGATGTGAGAACCAGAACCGGTATCAAGTACCCATGATGTGGAGTTTACTGAAAAACAGTTTTCGATTACAAACACACCTGAAGCAGAAGCATCAGCTTGCTTCGTGTCTTTGGCTTTAAAAGCCATGTAATCCTTTTTCTAGTTCCCCTTCTTATGACAATAATAGCACTCACTCTTGTCCGCTTTTACTCTCCCCGCCTTGTTCGTTCCATGCACCTTCTTGACCCTACCTTTCGGTTTGGTGGCGTTCATCTTCTTCTTCTTCCCTTAGCTTTCGCTTTGGATTTAGAAGAGGATGATTGGCCAACATAAAAATGAGTGTCTTTTCCATTTTCAAGGAGCTCTCTGCTACCCTCAACATGTTGAGGAGCTTTGGAAGATCAGTTTCCATATCGTGCATGTTAAAGTTCATCACGAACTGAGAGAAGGTGTGTGGAAGGGACTGCAAAATCAGGTCAATGTATAATTTATTTTCTAGCATGCATCCCAGATTTGCGAGTTCCTCAATGAGATTGATCATTTTTAGGACGTGCTCTCCTACAGGTGATCCTGGAGCTAACCTCATCTGGAATATTTTCCTTGAGGTCTCGTACCTTGCGATACAAGAGTGCTCTCCATACAACTCCTTGCAATGGAGAAAAATGGATTTAATATCCATACATTCGTGCTGTTTCTGGAGTTCATTATTCATGGACGCCAGCACGATACACTTATCTTTCTCGCAGTCCAGATCCCAAGTTTTGGGGAACTCTTTGTCCGCAACTGTAGAATCTGGTCCTGCGATAGGAGGAGCAGTAGCGGTGGTGACATATGTAACTTTGTCATAAGCCAGTGCAATGTTGACGTTCCTCAGCCAATCCTTATAGTTTGGCCCAGTCAGTGTATTTTTTTCAAGTAATAGTTTTAGTCCCGTCATGGTAGCTGCCAGAGAGAGAGAGAGAAGAAACACTCAGCATATGCTCTTGCAAGTTTAGATTAGTTATTAGTTTATCTAAACAAGATGGCTCCCACTGTTTCCTCAAATTCTTCTTCAAACCCCTAAAAGAAGAATTAGTCAGGATTAATTGCACGTCACAATACTTGCTTAACCATTCAGCCAGGCTAGTATCGGTACTTCGAGGGAGTTTTTCAAACGCTTTCGCGAATTTCCTTAATTATATAGCGTCTTTTCCCTGGAGACGTATCCCCATTAACACCATTTTAGAAACCTACTTGGTTTATAGCATTGATTGTTAAGTGAGAAATTTTCCCGAGAGTAATCCTACTCATCAGTGGGATAGGGATCCAACTATCATTGTATGATGACCTAGATGGAAGCAACTCTAGTCACCACACTCCAGAAGGTATGCTAAATCTGCAAGTTTCCTTTATATTTGAAACTTCCGATGTGATTTTTGCCCCAAGTTCTTATGACCTTGACGAAGGCCAACAAATCGTAAGATCCAAATCAAGTTCTACCCGTCGTTGTCCTGATTAATTTAGACCCATCCGTACTCGCCCTTGACGAAGGCCAACAAGGCTATATAAACTAATGCATCTATCTATGCAATAAATAAGCAATACATTACTACCATTCACTATGCCTTGACGAAGGCCAACAAACATAGCATGAATACGATGTGTTGTTTATTTGAAACGACGGAGGGCTACGACTGGTTTTTGGTGAAACCATTAACGTAATGAATTTGATATAACCGAAGGAACCATGATAGCTTTTTTAGAAAGGAGTGGTTTAGGCTCCGCATTTAAAATTTTCTTTTTAAAGAAAACCGAGTGGTTTTTGAAATTGTTCCAACGATTTAGCTTAGGTTTGTTTTCTTTGCATTAATGAATTAATGTTTCCCCATAAATTAATCCTACCATTGCAGAAAGAAACGAAAATATAACGTACGCTTATACCATCCGCATTCGCCACGGGGCCCCGTCATCACCCGTTAGGTTACTTAACTAAAGACAGAGCGGGGGCTGGACTAGCGCGGGTGAACAACATAAGCAACGCCTACTAGATATCATATATAGATATATACATTCGCTCACGCAATAATAGGCATTCCAGATCACAGATGAACATATTTAATATACTAGGAATTCCGCGCTTCGTTTAAGCCCATAACGAAAGACGGATTCCACGGTCGTAATGAATAGCCAAACCCCACCATAAACCCCTACGGGTGCGGCAAACTACCCGCCAAATTCCCGAAGTGAAGCAACCTCTCTCAACAAAGTGAGTAGGCTACTCGGAACTTCAAAGAACCCGATAGTTTGTGCACCCCTCCTTGGGTCTATCCAAGGAGCAAAAATAGTAAAAGAAAATAGTACAACGGTAGCTACAACCTCAACCCGGATGTGCCCCGCAAAAATAATATTACATCACTTTTACAAATTACATTGAATGAAAGAAAAGAAAACACTCATCTCACATCCCCCGGTTATTCATCATCGACGATCCAATAAAGTTCATATACATAAACCAACATCACAGATATGTGCAACCCCCAACTAACTGACATATAGCAATTAGCGGAAGTGTACAAACACATATATCATTACAGATAATAACTGAAACTTAAACGATACTAAAACTATGACCTCGAAGCACTCCGAGATTGCCGCAGTAAACGGTTAACAGTTCAGTAAAAGTTGGCAAAATCAAACAACACTTGAAACACTAAATCCAAGAGACAAGAAAACAGAACAAAATTTGACGCAATACCACACATTTGAACTGGCGAGCTCGGAAATATTGAGGTTGTGGCCGGCCATTTTAAGGTGGAATTGCCTCGTTTTTTTTTGTGTTCATTTCATAGGTAAAGGAGCACTCTGCAATTGCTTAAAATTTTTTTTGAGGCTCTGGAAAAATCGACAGAAACTTGGATTCATGTTTCGTAATTTCGGAGTTATTTCGGTTTCGTAGTTTCATACTTCGTTTAATCTGTTAGCTAGGGTTTATTAGGCTCTGATACTAGTGTAAGTCTATGTAGCACACCCCACGTGTTCGCGGGGTGGCGGAATACATCAAAAACGATTTTTCTCACATCTAAAGTCATGTTTGGCTTTGCAACATAGACTTGATCCACTTTAGGATCTTGATTAAACCTTAACTAGCAATAACTAAACTACAAGAGGGGGTTAACTATTCGGATAAAGTGTTATACCCTCGTGTCAAGTCCTTCGGGTCTTCAAATGGTTCTTTGCTCCTTGGTTCAAGCTTCTTCTTGATCTCCTTTCTTTGGCTCCTCCTTAGCTTCAAATGAATTCGCTTGCCGGACTCCTTTGTGTTGAAGAGAGATCCACCCGAAGGCCTAAGGTCAAGCTCCAACCTCAAATGAGGTAACTTAGTGATCCAACTTGCTAAGGAAGACTACTAAGTAGAAATAGAGAAGATATATATTTGATTAATTTGTCTCAATGCTCATTGATTCACAACTCATCTGATGGGATGAGCTTGAGGGAGGAGGAAAGAAAACCTAGGAGAGAGAATGATAATATGAGAATGATCTTGAGAAATGGGTGTGGGAATGCCTAAGCATTTTCCAATAATTCAAGCATGGAATAAAATACTCACATAAAATGTAACCATGCTTGAATATGAAACCCAAATGAATAAACAATATACAAAGCCATGCGTGCAACCCATTCCTCGAATATTTCCTAATTTCCACCTCATTAACCTTTTATCAAAAAAGGATAAATTAATAATGAGGTGTCTCTTTCTAGAAGCTCATTCTTATAAAATTACAAGAATGCCCTCACCGTATATACATACCCGTATTCGTATTCCGAAAAATACGGATACATAGAGACTAGTATAATCCATTAGTATAATACTAGGATCCGGCTTAAACCAAACCCCACTAGTATTATCTGTCCGAACATCATTCGTGTAGCCAGTAAACGCATGCGATCGAAACCCTTCCGTAAGACCATACGGCCTCTACACCGTCTCACCTGATCCAAGGAAACCCCCTGTGTGGACTCTAAAGACTCGACAGTATGCTGGAAGTGGGTTTAACCACAAGTCCGTCAGTGGCACTAGCTGTACGTTACGGCAACTCAGGTACATGCCGAAAAGAAGGCCGATGAGTGAACTCATCCGAAACCCCTACCGAGCCTGTCCATGACAATATCCGTGCAGTCCGGTCTGTTCATCTGAGAGTATCGCATGTAAGGTCTAGGGGTGGAAAACGTCAGACCCCTAATAACCGTACAAGTCATGTCAGTATGGCTCAAGACCATCCGAGAATCTACTGGTCCGTCCACTAGTAATTCTCAATCAGCCCTGGCCAGGGACTTATGGTAATGACCAACCGATCACTGTGCGATATCGACTCCCTATACCGGGAGAGACGAATCCCCAACAGTCACTCACTGCCTCCATATAGCTCGGGACTGTACCCAACTAAAACCTGTTTGCATGACTCCTTTGAGCCGTGGTAGGGTAGTAATCAAAGCATAGTGGGAACTCACACGAGACAAATGATGACCTCAGGTCGACCGACTATCTGCACACATGTCACCAGAGAACTTCTATCTGATACTAGGTATAATACTATCTAGTCAGTCCTCGGCGAGTCCTGTCCGGTGATCTCACACCCAGTGAGCATCTGTATACAATCTTGGTGCACGTCACCAATGGCTGCGGGACCAATCCATCGCCCCTCGTCATGGTCTAGATATATATATACTAGTCTACTCTGGAGTATCGATACCCACTCTCAATACTCTACGACCAGGGACATTTAAGGATGTGCCTATTGACCACCCAGCTCCTACAAGTACGACTGCCATCACAACGCTGGTAGTCAGGAAAATATCCTACCGGGCTTTATCAACATGTATACAATATCTGAAATACAAAGTAAAATATATCACATGTTAAGATAAAGACAAACCAAATAGCGTACTATCATATCGAGCAAGATTGTCCTGTACATACATATCCCTAGCATCCTATACAATGAAGGCCTCTAGGGCATATATATCCAACAGCGTCGACCCTCACGAAGCTGACTACTTCCTGCGTGAGATACATGAATGGGTCGGTGGAGCGCATCAGGATACCCGTACCTTGGTCCATAAGACATTGCTCCAAGGATATTATTGGCCGACGGTACACCAAGACGCTCAGAAGATCGTCAGAAGATGCAAGATTTGCCAACTCAACGATAGCATACCCCGTCTTCCGGCTACCGAGCTAACGGCCCTCATCCCCCCTTGGCCGTTTGCCCAGTGGGGGATGGACATGGTGGGCCAACTCCCCACTAGTATGGGCGGACAAAAGTACATCCTCATCGCGGTAGGTTATTTCACGAAGTGGATTGAGGCCGTCCTCATCAGAAAACCGGACGCAACCACTACCATAAAGTTCCTGCAGAACAACGTAATCTCTTGATTGGGGATCCCATGGTGCATCATTACGGACCACGGGATGAATTTCGAGAACGACAACGTCAAAGAGTTTTGCAATGAATACCACATACTAATGAAGTTTGCCATGGTCTCGCATGCTCAATGCAACGAACAGGCTGAGGTTGCTAACCGAGATGTCATCCGAGGTCTTCAAGCTCGTTTGGAAGGATGGCAGGGTAGCTGGGTCGAGAAACTACCGCGGATACTATGGTCCTTACGCACATCGAAGAAAACGCCCATGGGAAAGACCCCTTTCAGCCTCTGCTACAGTACCTAGGCAATGATCCCAGCAGAGATTAGACTGACCAGTTACAGAGTCGAACACTTCGATGACGAAGCCTATACCTCGGCACTACGGACCAATTTGGACATCTTGCTAGAGAAGCGAGACTGAGCGCAGATCAAGGAGGCTGCTTACCAACAACAAACTGCTCGCTACTACAACGCACGAGTTAAGCATCGCGCCTTCAAGACGGGAGATTTGGTCTTAAGGCGGAACGAATTCGTAGGTCAGGGCAAACTGCACAAGTTCTCCCCGAAGTGGGTCGACCCTTTCCTTGTCTCCGAAGTATTGCCTGGTGGAGCCTATCGCTTACAAGATGCCGGGGGACGCAAGTTTCTTTGGCCCTACAACGCTGAAAAACTCAAACTATATAAATGAGTGTATTTTCTTCTTTTTAAAGCTATGTAATTTTTCTTAAGTCTCCTGAATTAGAAGAGACTTCTTCAATATATTTTCTTCTTTCTCAGTTCCGAGATCCCTAGATTCTTTTTGAGAATATATGTAAAAAAATGCAGGATAAAAGAAGACAAAACGCATCAGAAAAGAAGAATTTTACTCATTATGAGGTATTATAGGCTCCTCATCCTTACAAAAATTACAGCAAAGGAGGCCGGGGATTGAGGAAGCAGTGTTGATGGTACTCCGATGAAATCTCCGCCAGCCGAGCCCTAGCCTCCTCGGCCACCTCGGAAGCGCCACCCGCCGGACAAAAATCAACGATCGGCCTCTTCTGGAAACACTCCAGAAGAAGGTCCGCTGATCGGTCCTGCCTACTCTTCGAGATCAGGACGAGATGGTAAAGCGAGTGTAACTTCTTGATCGCCTTATCCCTTAACTGCGGAGACAAGGCATTATGCAGACTCGGGGACCTCCTCCAGATCACATAAATAAGCACTTGGAGGAGTGGTTATCGCTGGGGAAGAAGGCGTCCGAAATAGCCCTCCACACGGTCTATCATCGCCTCGTACGTCTGTTCGGATCGGTCGAGTTTGTAGATGTAGGGATGCCTAGCACGATAGCAAGGTTTCGGGAGGTATCGTTTATGCCAATTTCAAAAATTTGCCATGCTAAACAACCCCAACCCTAGAATCTTAACTAGAGAATTAGACAATAGATCTTGTAAACAACTTTACATCTAAGTAAACAAGGAATACAACCTTTGTAGATCGGTCTTTCACTTCAATAGCTCCGTGTAGTAGTCCCTTCGCTCTAAGTAGTGAATTCCCGGACTTTAGAAAGGCTCCACAAGATGAACGGAACAAGCTTGCTTGAAGACTTCGAGGCCGAAAATGATGTTGAGGAGACACCAACTCAAACTACCTCTTCACTAATTAAGGTTTAGTGAAGCAAACACTCTAAACTAAATGGCTAGAATAGTAGAGGATGATAAAGTTGGAATTTTTCTCACTTTAGGTTTATTTTTCTCACAATATTTCTTCACCTTGAGAAAAGCTAGAAAGCTCTCTCTCTTGAAGAAGAAGAAGATGAAGTAGAGAAGAGAATGAAACTCATGAGGTGAGAATAGCAACCATGGGTGAGTTTGTATCATATACTAACTCATGTAGAGACTAAAGTATGGCTAAGGATAATGGTTAGGTTAATAAATATCTTATGTAAAACAAATTAGTGGACTATGTCAATGGACACTACAAGCTTCTGCAAGCTTCAACCATGACTAATTCCACCAATTTGTGAATTACTAAAATAAATAAAAAATCTATAATTATCAAGAGCATGGTGTGAGTCTCATACACCCATGTTGCATATATCAACAACCATGACACAATAACATATATCACATATATATTAAAGTGTACACAAAAGTGAGAAAAAGAAATGTTTAAGTGAGCTAATATTAGTTAATGTAAATTAATATATCAAATATATAATTATAATTAAATTATTAAATTAACACTTAATTTAATAATCCGGCTATATCACATATAACCGACTAATATCATATGTAACAACTTATCGAATCAACACTTGATTCGATAACTCGGCTATATCACATATAACTGACCGATATCACATATCGCGAGAATAGAATATGGTATCACATAGTCGTATTAATCACGGTACCGCACATATCACATATGTGCTTCTACTTCATTTCGCTTGAGCCAGGAAACCTCTATGTAGGACTTTAAAGACTCGTCAATACGCCGGCAGTAGGTGGTGATCATATCAGTCACCCACAAGCCGCAAGAGGTGTGCTAAACGTAACGGCCACCCGGGTATTGAGTGATCAAAAGATCAACAAGAATGCCTGCTCATACTCCTGTGAATCCAATCAGTAACACTACCGTACAGTCCGGTCTCTTTGTCTGATATGTCGCATATCACAGCCTGGGGGGTGGTATAACGTCAGACCCCAGTAGCCTGATAAGTCATGCCCACGTGAGGCTCATAACGGTTCGAGAAAATACTGATAACACTTATCGGTAGATCTCAGCAACCCTGGCCAGGGATTTCCTGTTATGGCCAATCAAGTATAGCGCAACATCAACCCTTAATTCCGGGAGAGACGAAATCCCCTCCTATCGCTCATCGCCTCCATGTGACTCGGGACTGTACCCAAAAACCACCGTTTTTCACGATCTCTTGAACGTGGTAAGGTGGAAATCAAAGAACAGTAGGAATCACACAAGGCTCTATGACGATCTCGGGTCGACAGACTAACCTGTACCAGTGTCACCAGAGAACTGCTATCTGACGATAGGTATAATACCATCTAGGAGCTCTTGGCGAGTCCCTTCAGTGTACCCAGTCTCCACTGAGCACCCGTATACCATCTCTGATGTCAAACACCAATGGATATGGGATCATCCATCGCCCATCATATGGGTCGAGAAGCGTATACGCCAGTCTACTCTGGAATATCGATGCCCCGTCTCGATACTCTCATGACTAGGAACAATTGAAGGATGTGCATACCGACTACCACTGCCCCACTAGTATGATATACATCATAAACCCGGTAGTCAAGTACTCATCCTAAGGGCTTTATCAACATGTAATAGAGAGCCAATAAGTTTACATGTTAAGATAAAGAGAAGCCAGATAGCATACTATCATATCGAGCAAGAAAGTCCTCGCTATATATGTCCAAGCATCCACTATAATATACATCACATGTATAATAATGGCCTCTAGGGCATACATATAACTAACAATCTCCTACTTGCACTAAGTCCATTTGTTGTAGTATCTCATACCCAACGCCCCATAAAAGTCTCTCTAGGGAAAGGCCTCTGTGAGTAGATCCACCGTGTTATCCTTCGCGTCAACTCTCCTAACCTCGATCCCTTGGAGATCAACCATCTCCTTGATCAGGTGATACTGTCCACGGAATATGTCTGGATCGCTGATGGGACCGGCGTTCCTAGGCCAAAGCCACAACTCCATTGTTGTCACAATAATAGTTATTGGACGCTTATTGGTAGGAACCATGTTCATCTCATGAACAAGAAATATCCAGACATCTACTTTGGTAGCATCGTTGTATTTAGCCTTTATTGTCTAGAATGCCACGGTATCTAGCTTGGAACTCTTCCAACATACCGTTCCTCCATTGAGGGTGAAGAAAAAGCCTGTGACTGACTTTCAGTCGACCTTATCACTCTGGAAGCTCGAATTGGTAAAGGAATCCCACTGAAGTTTACCATTACCAAACCACAAGAACATTTCTTCAGTGCTTCTCAAGTACTTAAGAATGTCCTTCATAGCTGTCCAGTGATTCTTCCAAGATCCGATTGATTCCTGATCACTACACCTAGTGAGTTAGCTACATTTGGTCTGGTACATAACATCTCATACATGATAGAGCCTACTGCCGAAACATAGGGTATCCCTTGCACGCTAGCTCTCTCTAAATCAGTCTCGGGAGACATCTTTTTGGAGAGAGTGATTCCTGAGTAAGTGGGCGAACCACCACGCTTAGAATCATCTATACTAAACCCTTTTACTATGGTGTTAATGTACCTGGATTTGGGACACTCCCAACATCCACTTAGATCTATCACTATAGATCAGAATCCCAAGATGTAGTAGGTATCATCCAGATCTTCCATGGAGAATCCTCGTGATAAGAAGAGTTTGACCGAGTGTAGCATAGGAAACCAATTCATATCAAGAGTATGTCATCTACGTATAACACATGGAAGACAACCTTACTCTCTACAACCTTCTTGTATATACAAGGTTCATCTATCTTTTTGATGAAGTCAAACACTTTGAAGGCCACATCAAAACAGATGTTACATCTCCGCGAAGCTTGCTGTAATCCTGATGGACTTAAGAATAGCCACTGGAGAAAAATTTTCATCATAAACTACACCTGGTTATTGATGATAGCCTTTTACTACAAGTCTAGCTTTGAAAGTCTCAACTTTTCCATCTACACCAAGAATCTTCTCAAGATCCATTTGCTCCCAATGGGTTTTACCCCTTCAGGTGCAACATTCAAAGTCATACTTTGTTGGTGTACATGGATTCCATCTTGGATCGCATAGCATCCAGCCATTTCATAGAGTCCTTACTCGTGATGGCCTGCCTGAACCTAGTTGGGTCATCATCTACCATGATGCAATCCTTGCTCCCACTGTCATCGAGAAAACCGTAGTATCTCTCAGGGGGATAAGGAACCCTACCAGATTCGCGGAGAGGCTGAGGCTCGTTGGATACTATTGAATCCTTTGGTTTCACCAAATCATCAGCTATTAGTTTGTCTAGTTGGAACTCCTTCCAGTTCTACCTCATGACCACAAATTTCTTCATAAGAAATTCCTTTTCTAAAAAGGTGGCATGCTGAGAAACAAAATACCTTTTGCTCCTTAGTGTGGTAGAAGATATTCCCTCACAAATGTTTGGGATATCCAACAAACTTACAGATCTGGCCTTGCCTCGAGCTTGTCTGGATTTTGTTTTTCAACATAGGCCGGACAACCCCATATCTTAACACGTTTAAAACATGGTCTCTTCCCTTTCCATATCTCATATGGTGTGGTAGTCCCTGATTTTGTTGGAACACCATTCAATAGGTTTGCAGCTTCTCAAGTGCATAACACCAAAAGGAAATAGGCAACTCAGCAGTACTCATCATAGAGTACACCATATCTCATAGGGTGCAATACTTCCGCCCCGATACACCATTGTGCTGTGGTGTACTCGAAGGAGTAAGCTGAGAGAGAATTACATTCTCCTTTTAGAAACTCCAGGAACTCCATGCGCAAGTATTCCCCTCCTCGATCACATCGAAAGACTTAATACTTCTACCCGTCTGGTTCTCAACTTCATGCTTATATTCCTTGAATGTCTCAAAAGTTTTAGACTCATGTTTCAACAGGAACACATGTCAGAATCTTGAGAGATCGTCGATGAATGTAATGAAGTACAAAGAACCAACCCTGCCATTTCTAGACATAGGACCGTATACATTATCATGTATCTGTCCCAAGATTTAAAAAACTCTTTCTCCATTTCCAATAAATGGAGTATTGGCCATTTTACCTTTGACACAAGACTGGCAAGTATCATAAGATGAAAATTCAAACAGATTCTCATATTCATCCTTATGTAACTTAGCTAGTCGTGTCGCATTGATATGACCTAGTCTACAATGCCTCAAGAAGGATTCGTTTATTTCTGAACTATTCCTCTTGTGTGTGTTTTACATACTTTGAACTGTGGTTTGATTTAGAACGTATATGCCATTTCATAACGTGCCTGATCCAATCAACTCTTGATTCAGGAAAATGTTCACAACATTATCCAGCAATACAAAATTATATCCTTCTTTAACTTAATAAAGAATCTGATGTAATGTTGTATATCAGGTTAGGCATGTAATAGCATTTGTTCAGAATCAATGTATTTACCACTTGGTAATACAAGGTGATATTTGCCAACTGACTTGGCTGCAACAATTGTACCATTCTCTAACACATAGAGACATATCACCCAATCTTAGTTCTCTACCTTTCTATAGCCCATGTAACAAATTACATATATGGGATCGTGATCCGGCATCTCATACCTAGGACGTAGAGGAGACTGAGAAATAGTTCTTGGTAACGAACACACCCGAAGAATATGCATCATCATGCTTATTCCTCGTTTGGGTAGCATGGGAATCCTGGTATTCCCCTATTTCCTTCTCGGGCTTATAACAATTATAAGATAGAGCGGATCCAACGTTCCCCAGCTCAGTATAATAAGCAGGTTCGGACAATGCATCCATATTATTATCTTGATTAAGGCGTGACATGGTCGCTACCTGGAGAGAGAGAGAGAGAAGAAAACACTATGCGTGCGCTCTTGCAAGATTAGATTGGTTATTATTTTATCTAATCGGGATGGCTCCCACTGTTTTTATCAAATCTTCCTTCAAATCGTAAAAGGTAAGACTAGTCGGGATTAATTACACCCTACAAGTTTGCCAAGCCAGTATTGGTACTTTGATGGAGGTTCCCCGTGCTTTCGTACGGACCTAATTAAAATAAACCTCGTTTTTCCAAGGGCGTAACCCCGTTAACGCCATTCTAGACAGCTACTTTGATCGGCTAATTGTAATGTGCAAAACTCTCCCAGGAGTAACTCTTACTCGCAGTGGGTATCGGGATCCAACTATCTCATAGAAGGTATGCAATCTTATTGCAAATTTCAACACTTGAAATTCCCGATAATATTTTACCCCTAGCGTCCTATGACCTTTACAGAGGTCAACAAACTATAGTGCGCTAGTCAAGTTCAACCCGCAATTTCATGATTAAATTAAACCCACTCACACGACCCTTGACAGAGGTCAACAAGGTCGTATGATTACCCTAATCCAATTGCATCAAAAACTTTGGAGATAAGCACTAATCAGCTACCGCACACTACGCCTTGACAGAGGTCAACAAATGCAGAGAATACTAAATAGTCCTTATATGAAATTATATGGGGCTACGACAGGTTTTTAAGAAAACCCTTTGTGTAATGAACTTGATATCGTTGTAGAATCGAGTGATTTTGAAAAGGAGTGTTTTTTAGGTTTTTACTAGTTTTGCTAAAGAGGTCACTCCCGGTGAAGGGATCTCGGCTCTTTCCTTATCGAATAAGGTGCTGGATATTTCACAAATACCACAATGCAAAGCATGAACTAAAAAAGCAATCAAAAGACAAAACCGAGTGGGTTGTAGCATCTGCCAGTTCCGCTAAAGAGGTCACTCCCGGTGAAGGGATCTCGGCTCTTTCCTCATCGAATGAGGTGCTGGATATTATACAAGGAATACCGCTATGCAAAGGAAGAACTAGAGCTACCAGTTTTTAAAACAATATTCTGCAACATCTTTAGGTTTCTTTTATTTCATTAATGAAGTCCCATCAATTATGCTTCCTAAGCATCACAGAAGAAACGAAAGCAGCAATAGTTATTATATATCATATATATAATATAAGCATTCGTCTCAGAATATCAAGGATCACATCACAGAATATCAGCAGCAGAAGAACACATATAAAATATTGGATATACTAGGAATTCCATGTTTTAAATTAAGCCAATAAAAAAACTCGGATTCCACGGTCGCAATGAATAGCCAAACCTACATCCCTAGACTCCTACGAGAGCGGCAAGCAACCCTACCAATTCTAGAGTTAGGAGACCCGGTCTCGACTCCTCGAGATGGTCTTCTACTGGACCCTAGAACTCGGTTACTTGTCTCCCCTCCTTCAGTCTATCCTAATGCGAAAAAGTAAATAATATACATCAATGGTGACATCATCCTCAACCCGGAAGTGCCCCAATAAAAGAATATTATATACAAGTTTTTACATGAATGAAAATGAAAAACTCTCATCTCACGCAAAAACCCCGGCTATTCAAAACACGACGATCCAATATAACATATCACAGCAACACATAATATCATATGTCATCAACATAAGTAAATATGCGTATCCCAATTGTCGTTGACATATAACAACGAAACCGGCGATACACCACATATTACACTTACGGTCGTAGAAAAGAAAGTGAAAAACCATAACAATTAGAATCCGCAACCACCTTAGACATCATAAACCCAATGTATCACATACTTTGGATTTCATGCCTAACCACATGAATTCCTTAGACATCGCATGCCTAACAATTATAAACCCCTCATTTTAGTCTCGATATTGAAAACACTTTCCAACAACCTGTCGGGTAATTCAACAAGATTCCTGATGATCTGATCGAATGCTCGTCGGAAACTTTAGTAGACGGCCGCAACCCTGATACCGTCGACGAAGTGCACTTAGGCGGAACACCGCGGCCGCGGGCATCCGAGCGGATGCTTTTGTCGACGGGGTTCTCCTACAGTCACTTGGTCGGGGCTATGGGGCATGGCTATCTCGTAAGGTTACCCGGCGAGTATCCGCGTACTCTACGTGATTGCGACGGACTTTTGATCCACATCAAAATTCCGTGGCAACCGATCAAATGAGACTAAATTGCTAGATTTATAAAATTCAAATTAGTTTTCATAAAACTAAATATTGTGGATTCTAAGTATTGTATCACAATCACAGATAGCTAGACGATATTAAACTTTTTGATCGAATCAACAAACACCCAAAATTTCCCAAAGAGCTCAACACTTGAGCGGAGTTTAAAAAGTACCCAGAACATTCCATAGCACCTATGGACCAACTGTAGAAGGGTCAACCCTTGCCTCACCTATGGCGCCGCGGAACTATCGCAAACCCTAGGGTTTGGTGGCGGTTCCGACGGTCACAGAATCGAATTAGGATTTCGTTCTTCTAGAGGGTCTATAGAAGACACCTGCACGATTTTCTGAAGAATTTAAACACGGAAAAATCCATCTCTTGGAAAATTTCCAGCGAGGGAAAAAATGGGTTATTGATATCCGTTTGAACTTTTTAACTTCGTCTAAATTTACCCGAAATGATGTTGGAATTATGACTACGAAACACTTCGAATTTCCTTTACACTATTATAACATCACATGCAATATCAGTAAAAACAAGCAACACCTGAAATACCAAAACCCAGAGACCGGAACACCATAAAAATTTGAAGACAAAATGTCCTAGAAAAACCGGTGAGCTCGGAATTTTAACACATATCGTCGACCAAAATCCGGAGAAGGGGGCTCAAATTTCTGTGTTGTTCATGTTACATCTCATATAATATTCTGCAACTGCTTAAAAATATTTTAGACACGTTAAAAATTTCGACAGAAACTTGGTTTTTATTTCGAGTGTTTCGGAGTTGTTTCGGTTTCATAATTCTACAAATATCGTCTAATTCTCTAGCTTGGCTCTGATACCACTGTAGGGATGCCTAGCACGACAACAAGTTTTCGGAAGGTATCGTCCATACCAATTTCAAAAATTTGCCATGCTAAACAACCCTAACCCTAGAATCTTAACTAGAGAATTAGACAATAAATCATGTAAACAACTTTACATCTAAGTGAACAAGGAATACAAGCTTTGTAGACCGGTCCTTCACTTCAATAGCTCCGTGTAGTAGTCCCTTCGCTCCAAGTAGTGAATTCCAGGACTTTAGAAAGGCTCCACAAGATGAACGGAACAAGCTTGCTTGAAGTATTCGAGGCCGAAGATGATCTATGTCGAGGAGACACCAACTCAAGCTACCTCTTCACTAATTAGGATTTAGTGAAGCAACCACCCTAAACTAAATGGATAGAATAGTAGAGGATGATGAAGTAGGAATTTTGCTCACTTTAGATTTATTTTTCTCACAATATTTCTTCACCTTGAGAAAAGCTAGAAAGCTTTCTCTTGAGGAAGAAGAAGATGAAGTGGAGAAGAGAATGAAAATCATGAGGTGAGAATAGCAACCATGGGTGAGTTTGTATCATATACTAACTCATGTAGAGACTAAACTATAGCTAAGGATAATGGTTAGGTTAATAAATATCTTAAGTAAAACAAATTAATGGACCAAGTCAATGGACACTACAAGCTTCTACAAGCTTCAACCATGACTAATTCCACCAATTCGTGAATTACTAAAATAAATAAAAACATATAATTATCAATAGCATGGTGTGAGTCTCATACGCTCATGTTGCATATATCTGTTAGGTCCACGTTACCTACCCCAGTTCATTCGAGGAGGCGAAATAGGTAAAAATCGAATTTTTCCTCGATAGTTAACATGGACCGTTCATGAAGGATCTTTGCTAAACAAAAACTAACAAAAGAACTACAAGTTCTAACTATTATGTAGAATGGTTATATCTAGGTCTTGAACTCCTTCTCTTCTTGTTGTTCTCCTCCTTGCTTTCTCCTTGTGGTAGTTTGAAGGGTTCCTCCTCGTCGCCTTCTCTTGCGAAGAAAGATCCACCAGAGGGTCTCTACCTTGAGCTCCTTCCTTAAAATTGAGGTAACTAAAGTGTTAGGTTTGCTAAACCTTCAACCTTAGGATGAGTAGAGATGAGTTTTGGTGTTTTATCTCGAAGGCAAATGGTTCTCAACTCATGAGAGATTTTTGCCTTGAGAGAGAGGAAGAGGGAGAGCTATGGATGAGAGAGAAGATGCAAGTGAGAATGATGCCATTTTACAACCATGCTCTCATATTTTAGAAAAATGATAATAATAATAATAATAATTAACAATTTGTGATGGTGAGTTGATGAATGACCATTATCATTTCATTCATTAAATGCTTTTGCAAAGAATAAGAAGTATCTTTGAAAACAAATGATGATGGTCAACAAGTCCACTTTGGTCAACCGGTCAACAAAGTCAACAAGTCAACAAAAGTCAAGAATTCAAATCAACCATGGCACAATAATTGTTAACTAATATTATTAATCATATTTCCTATTCTCATTAAGGTTTGGAAAAAGACAACAGTCAACTGTGCATACACACCCATACCATAACCCTAATGAGAATTCTCTGCCTCTGCCTCAGCCAACTGTGCATACACACCCGCATCCATGTTCCAAGGAACACGAATACAATGAGATAAGATTAATCCCAAAACATATACTAGGATCCGGCTTAAACCAAAGCCCGCTAGAAATAACTGTCCGTACACTAAACGTGCACAAGTGCGTGGATGTGAACGAACCCCGTCGCAAAACCATGCGACCTCCTCTGTGTGGGACTCTAAAGACTCGACACTGCGCTGGCAGTGGGTTTAACCACAGTCCGCAAGCGGCACTAGCTGTACGTAACGGTCCCCAGGTAGATGCCGATAAGAAGACTGATGAGGTGAACCCATCCGAACGCCTACTGAGCCTGTATGTGACAATCTCCGTAAAGTTCGGTCTGTTCGTCTGAGAGTATCGCATGGCGGGCCTAGGGGGTGGTAAACGTCAGTCCCCTAAAAGCGGTACAAGTCATGTCGGAGTGTAGCCCAAAACACCCTGAGAAACTACTGGTAACACTACCAGCAAATCTCGCTTGCCCTGGCCAAGGACGACTATGTGTAATGGCTCTCCTAGACACAGCGCGATATCAACTCCCAATACCGGGAGAGACGAATCCTGTCTAACCATCACTACCTCCAAGTGCTTCGGGACTGCACCCAACTACTACCTGTTTGCACGACCCAGTAGAGCCGTGGTAGGGTAGTAATCTAAGAACAGTGGGAACACACTCGAGGCGAAGTGACAGTGTCAAGTCAGCGGACTAAGCTGTACTCATGTCACCTGGGAACTGTTAACTGACGATAGGTATAATACCAACCAACAGTTCCCGACGAGTCCTGTCCAGTGTACTCGTAACCTAACGAGCACCTGCATACTATCTCCAGTACGACGTACTGATGGCTGTGGGACAGACCATCTCCCCTGCTGGGAAGAGAAGCACATGCACCAGTCTACTCTGGAGTATCGATTCCCTGTCTCGATAATCCTACGATCAGGGACTAAAATAAGGATGTTCTTATAGACTACCCAGCCCCTACCAGTGTGATCGCCATCACAACGCCGGTAGTCAAGCAAAGATCCTAAGGGCTCCATCAATATGTATTAGCGATATGTTAAAAGAAACATATACACATATTAAGATAGAAACAAACCAAGTAGCATACTACTATATCGAGCAAGATTGTCTATACAACTGTGAATATCCTAAGCTTCCATCAAGTAATATACAGGCTAGTATGATACAGTAATGGCCTCTAGGGCATATACACAAACAAGACTGTCGTAAAACCGTGTATATATATATCCCAAGTCTCCAAAATGTATTATACAAACTAGTACTATACTATAATGGCCTCTAGGGCATACATAACTAACAATATCAACAACCATGACATAATAACATATATCACATATATATTAAAGTGTACACAAAAGTGAGAAAAAGAAATGTTTAAGTGAGCTAATATTAGTTAATGTAAATTAATATATCAAATATATAATTATACATTAAATTATTAAATCAATACTTGATTTAATAATCTGGCTATATCACATATAACCGACTAAAATCATATGAAACAATTTATCGAATCAACACTTGATTCGATAACACAGCTATATCATATATAACTGACCGATATAATATATCGCGAGAATAGAATACAGTATCACATACTCGTATTAATCTCGGTCCCGCACATATCACATATGTGCTCCTACTTCATTTTGCTTGAGCCAGGAAACCTCTGTGTATGACTCTAAATACTCGTCAATACGCCTGCAGTAGGTGGTGATCATATCAGTCACCCACAAGCCGTAAGCGGTCTGCTAAACGTAACGGCCACCCAGGTATTGAGCGATCGGAAGATCAAAAAGCAAGCCTGCTCATACTCCTGTAAATCCAATCAGTAACACTACCGTATAGTCCGGTCTCTTCGTCTGATATGTCGCATATCACAGCCTGGGGGTGGTATAACGTCAAACCCCAATAGCCCGATAAGTCATGCCGATGTGAGGCTCATAACGGTTTGAGAAACTACTGATAACACTTATCAGTAGATTTTAGCAACCCTAGCTAGGGATTTCCTGTTATGGCCAATGATGCATAGCGCAACATCAACCCCCAATACCGGGAGAGACAAATCCCCTCATTTCGCTCATTGCCTCCATGTGACTCGGGACGTTACCCAAAAACCACCATTTTGCACGATCTCTTGAATGTGGTAAGGTGGAAATCAAAGCACAATAGGAATCACACAAGACTCTATGACGATCTCGGGTCGACAGACTAACCTGTACTGGGTCACCAGAGAACTGCTATCTGACGATAGGTATAATACCATCTAGGAGTTCTCGGCGAGTCCGTTTAGTATACCCAGTCTCCACTGAGCACCGGTATACCATCTCTGATGTCAAATACCAATGGATATGGGATCATCCATCGCCCATTATATGGGTCGAGAAACGTATACGCTAATCTACTCTGGAATATCGATGCCCCGTCTTGATACTCCCATGACTAGGAACAATTGAAGGATGTACTTACCGACTACCTCTTCCCCACTAGTATGATCTACATCATAATCCCGGTAGTCAAGTACTCATCCTAAGGTCTTTATCAACATGTAATAAAGAGACAATAAGTGTACATGTTAAGATAAAGAGCAACCAGATAGCATACTATCAAGTCGAGCAAGAACGACCTTCCTATATATGTCCAAGCATCCACTATAATATACATCACATGTATAATAATGGCCTCTAGGGCATACATATAACTAACAGTAGAGATACACATCGTCGCGAGAAATGATCTCCCTGATGAGCACACACGGATGTCCGGCCATTTTCAGAAATGCAAGGCTAAAAGAAACCAACATACCTTCGCTATTTATAGCCCCAACAAAATCCCTAAAGGCCGAAATTTGCACGCGCAGCAACGCGAATCACGGGATATTTTCAAATTCCCCATTACAGAGCTGCATGAGTCGACCATGCCAATCCTCACGAGCCCTTAAGCGGTCAATAGAAGTTGGAACGACGCGAACCACGGAGCGTCATTGTAATGTTGTGAAAAATTCGATTAGGTTAATTATGTATTAATTATTGATAATACGTGTTTTCAGTAAAAACCAAGATATAATTATTTTTCCACATCGACTTAAATATACCTATTTTAACTATGTAATTGCTAGTATTGGTATTTAATTAGTCACTTATTAATTGCTAGTTTACTTAAATATTTTCCTTAATTAATTATTTTTAAATATTATTTTAAGTTTTCACTTATACACTAAATTATTGATAATTGAAAATTAAAATGTGTTAATGGCACATTAGTGCACCATGATAACTTAGTACCAAGTTTGTAACATGTTCCTTCTTTCTTAAATTGTCTCCATGGTTCTAGACAATTTTAGGGAAAGTTTAATTAGAAAATAAAATAATTAAGATATATATTAATAGAAGAGATAATTGGGGGGGGTTCTTGACTTGACACCACACACCTCACTCACCTCTTTTCTTCACCATTTCTGGCCGAAAATCCCTGCAGTCCCCACCCCCATTTCCCCCATCTCATTTCATCTGAAAAATCTTCAATTTTCCATCAAAAATCCACACAAAACCTCACAAACTCCTAGTTAAACCATCACCCAAAATTTCTTGGCCTAATCTAGCTTGGATCTAGGAGCAAGAAAGAATTTAAGAGGCCAAGTTTGCAAGTTAGATCTCCAAATTTTTTGAGATATAACCTTACTCAAATTATTACTTTGTTCATACTTGTTCTAATTTAATTTTAATTAAGTGCTAATGTGGTTTTAATTGAATGTTTGAAATTTTAAAGAGAAGGGTTTGACTTCAAGTTAGGGATTTTATCAATAAATTAAGTTAACTAAGTGTAGATTAATATCTAGTGGCTTTACAAAATCTAATCTAATTGTTAATTTGCAAATCTTTACTTTAATTATCTTAATTAAATGTTCATGCAAACTAATTTATGTTTAGTACGTAAAAAGGTGAGATTAAAATTTGCTTAATATTTGTGTGGCTAAATTAAGATATTAAGTGTAGATTGTGGCTACTAGATTTACTAGAACATCTAGTTTTACACTAAAATGGTAAATTGTTGCTTACTAGGTTTTTAGAACAAATAGATTTTAATTTAGTTTGAGGTTATGATGACCTACAACCTAATTTCTAAGATATGTAATGTGATGTGAATGCGCGATTGATACGATTGGGTTCTAGGTTTGGGAATTGTCACGTATAGCGACCCCTAGTTGTGGTTTGTGGCGTTGTCGCGAGCGCGTTTTGTGCACCAAGTGCGTGCGTGTTTAGTTAGTGCGCGCTGGTTGGGTCTTATATCCTTTGTGTTCGCGACTATTTATATATCTATCCTCTTATTTACTTGTGTGCGATTCTAGGATCGGGTGCAGAGTCGTCGGACGTGGCTCGGAAAGGAAAGGTTGTGATTAGTCAGATTAGCCGAGGCGTCTCGCTGAGTAGATGTACACATCTATGGAGGGATCGTCTAGATGGCGCAGGGCGCCCGATAGTTAGGATTACTAGTAGTGCTTGTATTTATATGCATAGTCTCCTAGTCATTCATCTCATTGCATTGGATCATCTTATATACATATGATATTATCTCATAGGACACTTGCACTATTACCATTGGTCCATGCCGCACTGCACTATTCATGCGAACACACACGTCTTTGGTAATTGCTATGCCACAAACACTATAGAACTTGCTTAAATCAGTATCTAAAACATTTGCATCATATATGATATGTAAATTTGTAGTTGTATATTCATTTCATCATGATTGATACGTAGGATGGCTAGTCACATATACATATCTCATTGCATCATACTTCATACATAGTTTCTGGTCATACATCGCATGATATATACTATCATATCATAGTCATCCATCACCACCGACATGTTTATATATTGTGATTCTTTTTTAGAGTTTCAGTACTTATGAGATTTCTGGATTTTGGGGAAAACCGCAAGAATTTTATGAGCTTATTACCATTTTAAAAATGTAAGTTACGGTTTTATTTTGATATGATGTATCTGTCATCCACCATGAGTTTTCCTGATTTCTGTTGGTTTTCGAGACCTGATTCGAGAAGTAGGATGAACCGTCTCGGGGACATGGTGGGCCTGGTAAGGTACCCCGGGGCAAGAAGCTCGAGTTGTAGACGATGAGCCTGGCAGGGCAGATTACCTACCGGTGATGTCTGGCATGGCGGATATCTGGAGGATACTGATCGTAGCGTGAGATTTGATGACATGGGCCGATCTGGACTGACGGAGCCCGAGATATTGTGATATTGAGACATTGAGACAATGTGATATTGAGATATACATATATTATGTCGATGCTTGACACGGAAATCCTGTTGATTTTATTGATGATACTTCAGTTTATTGCACAGAGTTTTTTCTAAGATAAGAATAAAGATTTTCTCATACCAAACATGTTCAGGTTTCGTGTTTGATTATGCATTCATATTGCATTCATGTTAGTACATCATATCATATTGATATATGTAGGTTGTGACGCATTTGCGTGCATGCTTACGATAGCCTTATTAGATGTTACTAACTACTCACGAGTTGGCAACTCATCCCCGTTGTGCAACAGTATCTTGCAGGTCCGACCTGTCAGCATAGTAACGGCGGGCGTACTTCTTCTTTTGTTTCTTTTACTTGGACTTGCGGATTGCTCACAGGTGGGTTGTGAGGATATTTTATTCCCACTTTGTGTATTATTATTGTATCTAGTATACTTCATCTACCATATCTACCGTTTCCACTAGTTGTGTATTGGACTTCGATGGTGAGCTTGTGAGACTTGTATGTATTCTGTTTCTAGTGTCTATGCTCACTTGAGCCGACGTGGTGTTTTCTTATTTCTTGTTTTCAGATGCTTATCTCATATTATGATGATATATAGCATGTGGTTGTAATTCCGCCTTCGGCGAAGAGTTAGCTCCCTCTCGGGGATGCCTTTATTCTTTACTTTTGTGTATTCATGTGTTGTACCCATTTGGGGCTAGTATTTACAAAGGAAATTCTGCCAAAATTTTTGGGAAAATTTTATGTTTTAAAATGTTTTAATGTGACTTTAATTTACTCAAAGCACCTTTTTAAGTTAAGTTTTCCTTCACTCTATTTCGTTAAATGGTTTAGATTTCTGGGCTTTGGCTTACTTAGATTACGTTATGCCTCTAGACGTTGCGTAATTTAAGTGCTAGTCATGTTCCGTACATTCGGGTCGTGACAAAGTTGGTATCAAAGCGATAGGTTTTACCTTTCTGAGTGTAGGATGACCATTGGTAGATGGAGTAGGTGACTTAAGCAGAGTGATGTAGCGTGTGTATGTTCCGTGGTATACCTATGATAACGTACTCTACCTAAGTGACCTTAAGATATATATTTGTTTGTATTTCCTTCTTTGATTCCATATATCCTTCATTCGATTGCAATATTCTTATCAATCCCATTCTTGCTCCAGCCACTATGCCGCCGAAGACTACGAGGGCCAGAGGGCTGCTGCCAGGGATGAGATTAGAGCGGTCTCATTTGAGATGAGGACGTATCAGGGCGGTACGCCTACCCCTCAGGGACAAATTGATCAGCCTTTTCCAGGCCGGATGGCTAGGCTGGAGTTGAGTATTCAGGACTTACGACAGATGGTTGGATCGTTAGTTGAGCCTAGCCAAGCTCTGAGAGCCGATGATGTCCCTCATACTGCGAGGACTGTGATTGTACCTGCTGCTCAGGCAGCTGTTCCTGTTGTTTCCGAGATTATTTCCGTATCCTTGCAGGAGTTTATGAGGCTGAAGCCTCCAGTTTTTATTGGCACAGATGCAGCGGAGGATTCGCAGACATTCCTCGATAGGATGGCTATGATTTGTCGTTCATAGAGATGTTCTGATGAGAGATGGGTTGAGCTTGTGATTTTTCATTTAGAGGGTCTTACTCAGACGTGGTACGAGTCAGTTGAGAGAGGCCGAGCTGCCGGTTTACTTCCTATGACTTGGGATGAGTTCACAGTTGTATTTCTTGCTTGTTTCCTTCCGGAGAGCGTTCGAGATGCCCGAGCTAATAGTTTCGAATCTTTGCGTAAGATTTCAGGGATGACAGTGTCCGAGTACGACATTCAATTTACTCAGCTATCCTATTATGCTCCTTACCAGGTGGACACTGAAGAGAAACGCATAAAGGGATTTGTGTGGGGACTGGACAAGCATTTATTTCTTGCTGTCGATGCCCAGCATGTTGACACTTACGCAGCTGCTATGGACGCGTCCTTACGGTTGGGGGAGCGCATTTCTGAGACTTCGGTCGTTTCTGGACCGAAGCGGATTCGTACTGGTATGCCAGCTCAGAGACAGTTAGGTAGACGCCGTGACAGGTTCTTTCCGGGAGACGGTGGTGGCAGAGGCAGAGGACAGCTGGGTACTAGTGGGGGACAGGCCGAGTGTTCGCTTTGACTCCTCTTGTCACGACCCAAAATATTAGCTCGTGAGCAGCACTTAAATCACGCAACGTCAAAAGGCGTAACGTAATTCAAGTAAACTGAAACCCAGAAATCTAAACGTTTTTAAGAAAATAAAGGATGTGAAGTTTTGAAATAAAGGTATAATGAAATCAAGTTTTCTTAATGCATAGAAAATGAACATGAATGATGCAAGTAAAATTTACTAGTTTGAAAACATGTTTCGTCTTTTGAAAATTTGGGCAGCACCTCCTTTATATATTTTGATCCAAAACCACTAATACATAACAAGAATAATGGAATCCCCAAGCGAGAGCTAGCTCTTCGCCAACCGGCGGATCACAACCACGCAAAGCAGTATAAGTATGTATACGACGCTCAACGGCGAAGTTCACCATAAAAGATAAAGAAATAATCAACACATCAAACCACAAGTAGCGGAGAACCCCTCGCTCTAAGTCTCGCAACCACAATCTCACTAAGTCTCATTACTTATACAAATTACTAATTTTGATTGATGGAGTTAACTAGATACAAAATGAAATACAAATACCAGAGTGGATACGATACAAATGTCCCACCTACCAAAGCAATCACCCGAAAGCAACTATGTGCCAGCGATGCCGCTATTTATCCATGCGGTCAACCTGCAAGAACTGTGGCACAATGGCGGTGAGTTGCCAACTCGTGAGTAGAAAAACATCAACAAGTAGAAATCGAATAAACAACGACTCCTAGGTCAACTATATCATAAGGGTAATACTATGATATCTAGGGTGACCGGGTCGATATGTGTGCCAACAATGTAATCAATACCTACATGTATGTGGATATAATCCAACAATATAACCAATGTCTGTATGCATGTGGATCTCGTCCAATAATATAATCAATATATGTATGCATGTGGATCTCATCTGCGTGTCAACCACTGACACAACATCATCATGCATGTAATTATCATAAAAGCGTATGCATGAAAGTATGACGATATAAATCAACATGTGTCCCTCGCGACACATCAAAATCATGGAACCTGAGTGTCCAGCATCGATACTCGAAATATCATGAAACCCGTATCCAGTATCAACACGTAAATCCTCATATCTCGGGCTCCGTCAGTCCGGATCAGCCCTCGGGCTCCGTCAGTCCGGATCGGCCCATATCATCTCTCGACTCTGGTCGGTATCCTTCGGATATCCGCCAAGCCCAAATACTATCACCGGTAGGTAGTGCTCCCTGTTCACACCATAATATTGCATTATTATATTCCCCATTCTTATTCTTTTTATAAATAAATGGGTGCTTTTGACGCATGTCTGCTACATGTTACAGGTTACAGGTTCTTGGACAGAGAACAGTGAAAGCGATGTAAAGACGATGAAAAAATAGACTTTGACCAATAAATAGAAGGACCTTGATCAAGCCTACATAAAGATAGAGTTCACAAAGTACAAGGCAATGCAAAGTCCAAGATCGCGAAGCCACGGTTAAAGTCCACCATAATTGTTCACTGAAGATCTGGAATCAATGTAGAAGCCCATATGGAAAAATAACTAAATAAATGAAAAGCCCAGAAGAACCTAAAGAAGCCTAGAAAAAATTGTTAGCTGACCACACTAAAGGGCCGTGGAACCGCGGCCCAAGCGCGCCATTACCGCGGTTCCGCGGCCATAAGAAGACAAAAGAGAGATTTATTTTTACCATAATTTCGTGGCGGCTCTGAAAAGATTTCCTAAGGGCTATTTTTGTAAATTCAGACATGCGAAACAAATGTAACCCTAGAGTTTCCTATTCTCTATAAATAGGAACCCAAAACATTGTATTTTCTTTATGCCTCATTTTAATAAAATACAAATTTCTTTATGGAGAGCATTGGTGCCTCTCTTCAATTCATCTATTCAGATCTGACAACCCTGCGTAAATGGTTGGAGAGATCCATCTGTAAAGTAAGTAGATTTATTTATTTCCTTGCCCTAGATAATTTCAATTCCTGCCCTAGATTAAATTTATTTTCCTGCCCTAGTATAGATTTTATTTATCTGCCCTAGTTATAACTTTCAATTAATTGCCCTAGGTAGAATAATTAGGTTTTTAGATTTAATAACCAATCCGAACATCCTTCGGAATTAACTCGTTAGCGCGATTAGGAGATTCACAAAATCTCTGTGGACCGACCCGTACTCACCGGCTAGCTTCATGCGACGCCGTTCTTGATTGCGGTTATAGATAGTTTTTGACATACGAATCAAATGGCGCCGTTGCCGGGGATGGCTTAGAAATTTCCTTTTTGCAATTTCGGGTTAATCTTAATAAAATAAAAAATCATAAAAATCTAAAAAATCCAAAAATCATAAAAATATATCATTTGTTATTTTTTTGGAAAGGGTACTTTTTTTTTGAATCTTTGCAGTATTGACGGATCTGGAAAAATTCAGAGTTCTAAAAAGAAAAAGATACATCAAAACAGAGAGGTATTGCAAGGACAGAACAACAAAAATTTTTTGGAGACCTAAAGCCTCCATTACACCGCTAAACCGCGGCCTAAGCGCGCTCCCGCCGCCTTTCCGCGGCCCTCTTGCTTCATCATCGCAAAATTTTTGCATGGTTTGTTTCTTATTTCTCTCCTATGCAAATCCCCGTATATCTTTTGTCAAATCTTCTGCAGGATTCCTTTAGCCTTAAAAATCTTTCTCTTTCCAAATAACAATCTTGTGCAGGATTTTTGTGCCTAGTTTAAATTAGAAATTGATTGCAAGTAATCTTTTTTTGTTGCATATCTTTTCTCGAATATCTTTTTGCAACAATTTTTTCCAAATAAAGATTCTTTTGATATGCTTAAAATAATAACTGATTGCAAGTAATATTTTTCGGTTGCATATCTTTAATTAAAAATCTTTTTGCAACAATTTTCAAATAAAGAAAAAGAAAAAGGAAAATTAGTAGTAGAAAACTTGCAAACTTTTGCCGCAAATAAATCCTTGCACCAACCAACCTTCTTTCTTTTCCCCTTCTTCTAACATGGGTACCCCACATAATAAATCACTTGCCGAACTTTGGTATCCCGAACCTAATTTTGCGTCGTACGTCAATTTGTTCGGTCAATTTAAAGACGATCCTTCCTTGCCTAAAATATCTTTGAAAGATCAAATAGAAGCGTCTAGGAGAAACAGTTTGACTTTTCAACCCACTTTGTGTCAACCAAGTCAACCTTTACCACTTCCATATGTTGATACCACTTTTTCAAGTCCTTCTGTCACTCCTAAGCCGATGTCCATTGCTGAGCATATTGCTCAATCTCGCAGCCGATCTTTCACCCCTCTCCACTCATCTAGTTCTAGGGATCCACACGATTATTCACCTTGTTATCCATATGTTGACCCTACCCCTGTCCAATCACCCACTTCCTACCAGTCCTACTCGACCTTACCACCCTCACTAGACACTGTTTCCACACAACCATTAGGGAGTTTTGCATATCCACACGATTTCGAATTTTTTACCGAAACCCCCTCACCACCCAAATCTAGTTTGGAAGAGTCGTTGGAGGCATATATCGCAGCAACAAACAAAATGACTAGGAATGTGGAAGCATCCGTGGCCGTCCTTATGCAACCTAGTGAAACGGTAGCTAGTTTCCCGCTAGCTTCAAATTTTTCAATGTGTAAGGAGGCGGTTGGACAGAGTGAGAATGAGAGAGGATTTCCAAATCAAACCTACCCTTACCCAATTGAAGCCCACAACTCAAGTTTTCCATCGAATGTCCTAAATGATTCACAAGTTCAAAATAAAAACGAGTTGTGTGATTTTGTAGTATTTGATTTGCCAAATTGTAAGGAACCCCTTTCGAGTGAAACCGCACCTAATCCTTTCGATCTTTACACCTCCCATCTAGAACTTAAATCGATAGATATCCATGCTTTTGATGAGGTGTCTAAGAAAATTGATTTTCACTTGATTGAGGATATAGACGCCGGGAATATTTCGGATGATGAACCTGTCGATTTAATTGAGATTTTATGTTCAAATCATCATCCCGAGTTATTAAATGTTTCTTCTGAATCTCATATGCGTCTTGACTTTGATGATAATGGCATGGATGAGTTGAATCTTGAGGAGAATTATAAGGATAGTATTGAGGAGAGTTTTGAGGATCATATTGAGGTTGAACTATTTTTGTTTGATATGTCTGATTTTCTAATTCAGCCTCCTGAACCTTTGACTGTTATATCACCCTCCCTCCTTTCCATTGTTCCGACCACGCTTGAAGACTGTGAGCTTGAAAATTTTTCCTTTGAATCTGACACGGTTCTCACAGCCGATAACACGTACAAGTGTTTCACTTTTTCGGACGATATTGATGACTCACCGCCCGAGTTTGAGTCCTTTACATTTTCAGATGAGTTAATTGAACTATCAGACTCGGTTGATTACAGTAGTTTCGAACCATTGATGGAATCTTTTAAGTTCGAGACAGTTTACTACGGTGAGAATGATACTATCCCTAGTTCACTTCCTTTCGTCTTTCCCATTGTTCCGACCGTACAAGAGACTGTTACGCCTTCATCTCCTATACCAAGTTCGGCGTACCCATGTTTTCTTACGAATCTTGAGGGATTTGACCCTATTTCACGACAGGTTGATAGGTTAGCGCAATCGTTTTTAACACATCGGTCATCACAAATTGCGCTAATTTATTCACTCGATTTACACTCTCAAGATCGCGCGACCCTTCTTTCTCCTTTCCGCCCTTCTTCTCCCCACCGAGACCATATTCTACCATTCTTCTTTCCACACGGTCTCGCGTGTTTCTCGTTTCTTTCCTCCACACCCCACTCTTGCACCAACTATACCATTACCATGATAAGATTTTTGAATGGTTGGTGCTAATCTTTGGCTTGTGTAAGGCCAAGCTTAAGTTTGGGGGGAACCTTGTTGTATATATGTATATATATATTTTTTGTTTTCTTTTTCTATAAAAAAATTAAAAAAATTCAAAACAATAAAAATAAAAAAAATTTGTAAATAAATAAACAGGGGAGTGCCGACAATTTTGACCCTCTTGGTGTAGCATGACAGTGAGGACACTGTCAAGTTCAAGTTGGGGGCATGCTCGGTACGTCTTCTTCCTTCGCATTCATTTGTACATATTTTTGCATTTGCATACTTATTTGAAAACCCATAAAAATTGAAAATTTTCAAAAATTATAAAAATTATTGTATTCAATTTTGGTTTATTTGACTAGAGTTTGACAGATAGGTTAACTAGCTAGGAACAACTAGATCTTAGACTTAGTAAATTAAAAACCCTAAAAATAACCTCCCTTAAAGTTTAATGGTAGAGAGTATATGTCTTTGTAGTTTATTTAGAAATAAGCAAATTTTGGGTTCACTTCTTGGGCTAAGTCAAAATAAGGGAAGAGTATTGATGTTCTTATTAGAGTATAAGTTTGAAAAATAGTTCCTAGCTTAAGTCTAGATTCTGAAAACGTATACCCTACAATTTGCACAATCACGCACCTTGAAACTTGGAATAGTAGAAGAGACCTTGAAATGCTCTTGTCTAAAGTCCTTAGTACGAAGAAAATTAAAAGAAGAAAACAAGTGTGAATAAAGAATAAAAAAAATGGACACTGGTTTTTGTGATTACTTAAGGCTGTAAAAATAGAAAAATATTTAGCGAGGGTGCTTCATCACCTAGTGCCTTAGACCAACTGGTTTGGGAGTCACTGCTAAAGCCTTGGGTGTTGCAAGACTAGGAATTACGCTTTAAAGTACAAACGCATCTTGTAATCGGTCGTTGGTACCTCAAGAAGTATTAACGGTCGCATGAAGGATGTGTAAGCAAAATTCAATTAAAAATTCACCAACTAATAAGTACTTTGGACAACGGACAAGGGTATGATTGCTTGATTTCAATTTCCAAGTGTAGGGGTGATCTATACACACACGTAGGGGTATGTGATTGGGATTTAGATGAGAGAAAGGAGTGAAAAATAGAACTTGTATCTTTAGTAGAGTTGATAGAAATTCCTAAGTGGAGATGGAACCCTAGAAGGAAAACTTAAGAAATGCTGAAAGCTAAGTAGGTCTGCAGAACATATATAATCTTAAGTTAAATAATTAGGAAGTGTGAAGAATATGGGTGGATAATTTACGGGTCGATGATAATAGAATTCTTAGTTAGAAACCCTAATTGGAGAACAAAAGTCAATAGGCCGAATTGATAGGATTTTGTGGGTGTAATCCGCTGAAAACCCTTAGAAGACAACACTCCTCCTACTAGGACACCTAGAGGTTTAACGGCTTGTTGCACGAGCTCAGTGCAATCGCGTCTCCCTGCGAAAGTGCGGTTAGGTTAGATTTTAGTGAATAAAAATAAGTTTGCTCGAGGACGAGCAAAAGATAAGTTTGGGGGTATTTGTTCACACCATAATATTGCATTATTATATTCCCCATTCTTATTCTTTTTATAAATAAACGGGTGCTTTTAACGCATGTCTGCTACATGTTACAGGTTACAGGTTCTTGGACAGAAAACAGTGAAAGCGATGTAAAGACGATGAAAAAATGGAGTTTGACCAACAAATAGAATGACCTTGATCAAGCCTACATAAAGATAGAGTTCACAAAGTACAAGGCAATGCAAAGTCCAAGATCGCGAAGCCACGGTTAAAGTCCACCATAATTGTTCACTGAAGATCTGGAATCAATGTAGAAGCCCAAATGGAAAAATAACTAAATAAATGAAAAGCCCAGAAGAACCTAAAGAAGCCCAGAAAAAATTGTTAGCTGACCACACTAAAGGGCCGCGGAACCGCGGCCCAAGCGCGCCATTGCCGCGGTTCCGCGGCCATAAGAAAACAAAAGAGAGATTTATTTTTACCATAATTTCGTGGCGGCTCTGAAAAGATTTCCTAAGGGCTATTTTTGTAAATTCAGACATGCGAAACAAATGTAACCCTAGCGTTTCCTATTCTCTATAAATAGGAACCCAAAACATTGTATTTTCTTTATGCCTCCTTTTAATAAAATACAAATTTCTTTATGGAGAGCATCGGTGCCTCTCTTCAATTCATCTATTCAGATCTGACAACCCTGCGTAAATGGTTGGAGAGATCCATCTGTAAAGTAAGTAGATTTATTTATTTTCTTGCCCTAGATAATTTCAATTCCTGCCCTAGATTAAATTTATTTTCCTTCCCTAGTATAGATTTTATTTATCTGCCCTAGTTATAACTTTCAATTAATTGCCCTAGGTAGAATAATTAGGTTTTTAGATTTAATAACCAATGCGAACACCCTTCGAAATTAACTCGTTAGCGCGATTAGGAGATTCACAAAATCCCTGTAGACCGACCCGTACTCACCGGCTAGCTTCATGCGACGCCGCTCTTGATTGCGGTTATAGATAGTTTTTGACATACGAATCACTCCCCTGCCAGGCTCATCGTCTAACATATACGAGTCTTCCTGCCCCGGGTACCTCACCGGGTCCACCATGTACCCGCAGACGGTGCCTACCGCTCCTCGAATCGGGTTTCACATGCCACTCTCAGAACCGAGAAAACACATGATGGACGCACTGAAATATCATATCAAGAGAAACCAGATTTTTTAAAAATAGTACATGCTTTCCTTTGAAATCGCCTTGGTTCTCAAATCCAGAAATCTCATGAAAACAGCATATCTCAATGTGTAAAAGCGTAAAGCATGATGTATGCAACATATAACAGAAATGTAAGCATATTCGTATATCATGCAACATGGAATAATAATATGCACATATCGAGGGAAAACCGCTCTTTTAAATGAATCCAGTTTTAAAATATATCATGCAGTTCCCAAATCTCCAAAATCGAATGCAATACCGTATAAAGGTACATATGTGTATATACACAAGTATGGACGTACAAATGTGTATGCCTGCAAGTATGGTGTATAATATGTATGTACGCAAGTATGGTGTACAATATGTATGTGCGCAAGTATGGTGTACAATATGTATGTCATATTGCAGCAACCCTACTGTGTAGTGACATGACAATTATCGATGACGAAGTGTGTGAGCTGGCAAATCAGTGTAGTGTAACATACGCATCATCAATAATGGTGCAGGTGTACTAGCACAGGTATAAGCAATGCAATGAGAATAATATCAATGCAGCATAAAGTAAATCATATGCAAATGCTGACGGGAATACACATCTAACATGACCGAGTCGGTGAATCTATCAAACGGCATCTAGCCACACAACAATACATACGGTATAATCCATCGCACGACATCCTCTAGTCAAGGGTATGGATCAAACCTCAAGTCAAACTCAACACGTATGGAAAATTATCGTACGACGGCATTAAGCTATCAGGGATCCTATCAACCTTTGCGACAATGAGGGGTACGGACCTAACGTATCGTACGACATATCACACATGATTCACGGCCTTCTATATGTAAGTCGACATTAGACACCCCACATGATGCGGGGAGGCGGAATAGGTAAAACAATCATTTTGTTTAAACTAACATCGACTAACTTTACGGATCTTTGCTAAACCCTAACTAACAACTATATAGAAGTGATTAGCTACTATGATAGATGATTATACCTAATTAATCAAGTTCTTCTTGTTCTTGTTGATCATCTCCTCGTCGGCTTCCTCGATGTGATAGAAGATCCACCCGAGAGCTACTTCTCCAAGCTTTAACCTCTCACTTGAGGTAACTAGGTAACTATGAGTGCTAATCAAGGTAACCTAGAGGATATAGAAGAGGATTAGGGATCTATTAGTCTTTCTAACCCTTGGGATCTAAACACATGAGAGGATTAAGGTTAGGGTTGAAGAGAGAGAGATTGAGGAGAGAGAATGTGTGAGTGAGAATGAATAAATATCTTAAGTCATTTGGATAAATAATGAAGCATCAAAATATCTAGAAATAATATCTCAAAATATCAACCATGCTTCATTAATTACTTTGAGGTGAATTACCTCATGACTCATGATGTAATTAATGCAAATCACACATCATCTCCTCCACCTCATTAAGCTTAATTCATAAATGAATTAAAGCATAATGAGCCACCTTTCTTCTAGAAGCTTCTCGAGTAATTACGAGAACGCCCCTCCTATCCGTGAAAACACGGAAAAACTAAGACTGTATAAATCCAATAATCCAATACTAGAACTTGGCTTAAACTAAAGCCCGCTAGTAAAAACTGTCCGAACATCGTACGTGCATAAATGCACGTATGTGTCCGAAACCTGTCGTAAAACCATACGACCTCTATATCATTTCGCCTGAAGTAGGGAAACTCTCTGTGTGGGACTCTAAAGACTCGACACTACGCTGGCAGTGGGTTTAACCACAGGCCGCAAGCGGTACTAGCTGTACGTAATGGTCCCCAGGTAGATGTCGATAAGAAAGCTGATGAGGAAACCCATCCGAACTCCTACTGAGCCTGATGTGACAATCTCCATATAGTCCGGTCTGTTCGTCTAAGACTATCGCATATCGTACCTAGGGGGCGGCAAGCGTCAGTCCCCTAAAAGCTGTAAAAGTCGTGTCGGAGTGAAGCCCATTACACCTTGAGAAGCTACTGGAAATCTTACCAGTAAATCTCGTTTTTCCTGGCCAGGGACTTTGCGTAATGGCTCTCTAAGCACAGCGCGATATCAACTCCCAATACCGGGAGAGACGAATCCTATCTAACCGCCACTGCCTCCAAGTGCTTCGGGACTGCACCCAACTGCTACCTGTTTGCACGATTCCTTTGAGCTGTGGTAGGGTAGCAATCTAAGAACAGTGGGAACACACTCGAGACGAAGCAGCAGTGTCAAGTCTGCGGACTATGCTGTACTCATGTCACCTAGGAACTGTTAACTGACGACGGGTATAATACCTACCAACAGTTCCCTGCGAGTCCTGTCCGGTGTACCCGTAACCCAACGAGCACCTGTATACTATCTCCAGTAAAACGTACTAATGGCTGTGCGACAGACCATTTCCCTGCTGGGATGAGAAGCATACACACTAGTCTACTCCGGAGTATCGATGCCCTGTCTCGATAATCCTATGACTAGGGACCTGAAAAAGGATGTGCTTGTAGACTACCCAGCCCCCACTAGTATGACTGCCATCACAACACTGGTAGTCAAGCAAGATCCTAAGGGCTCTATCAATATGTATTCACGATATGCTAACATATACACATATTAAGATAGACCTAAACCAAGTAGCATACTACTATGTTGAGCGAGACTGTTAATATAACTGTGAATATCCCAAGCTTCCATTAAGTAATATACAAACTAGTATGATACAATAATGGCCCCTAGGGCATATACACTAACAATCTCCCACTTGCACTAGGGCTATGTACTGGCATATCGAAGACCTATCATCTCGAGTAGCCTCTCGAACTGAATCTGAGGTAAGGCATTTGTGAATGGATTTGCTGTGTTCTCCTCTGTAGCAACTCTTCGGACCTCGATCTCCTGGCGATCTATGATCTCCCCGATCAGGTGATACCGCCTTAAGATGTGTCTGGACTTCTGATGGGACCTGGGTTCCCTCGCTAAAGCTATAGCTCCGTTGTTGTCATAATACAGTGGTATTGGATCAGCAATGGTAGGAACCACCTGAAGTTCCGTTAGAAACTTCTTCATCCAGACTGCTTCTTTTGCGGCATCGCAAGCAGCGATATACTCTGCTTCCATCGTCGAGTCAGCAATGGTGTCTTGCTTGGAACTCTTCCAGCACACCGCCCCTCCATTGAGGGTAAAGACATAACCTTACATGGACTTAGAGTCATCCTTGTCACTCTGTAAGCTGGAGTCGGCAAAAGCCTCGATTTGGAGGTCTTTTCCGCCGTAAACCAAGAACATATCCTTAGTCCTTGTCAGGTACTTGAGAATGTTCTTTACTGCTATCCAGTGCTTCTTCCCTGGGTCTGACTGATACCGACTTACCACGCTCAGTGCGTAAGCTACATCTGGTCTGGTGCACAACATCGCATACATTATAGAGCCTACTACAGAAGCGTAGGGTATAACTGACATGCGATCCCTTTCCAAATCAGTCTTGGGAGATATCTCTTTGGATAGGGTGATTCCGTGACAAGCCGGTAAATTACCGCGCTTAGAATCTTCCATACCGAATCTTTTCAGTATAGTGTTGATATACCTGGACTGCGAAAGTCCCAACATCCTCTTAGATCTATCACGATAGATCTGCATCCCCAGAATGTAAGAGGTATCACCCAGGTCTTTCATGGAGAACCTGTGTGATAAGAATCTTTTGACAGATTGTAGCATAGGAATGTCATTTCCTATCAATAGAATGTTATCCACGTACAAGACGAGGAATACGACAGTTCGTGCTACAATTTTACTATATATACATGGTTCATCTGGATTTTTGATAAAATCATATTCTTTGACCGTTTCATCAAAACATATGTTCCAACTCCGCGACGCCTGCTTTAGTCCACAAATGGATTTAAGCAACTTGCATACTTTCCCGCTGCTCCCACTATGATTGAAACCTTCTGGCTGATCCATATAGATGCACTCTTCTAAATTACCATTAAGAAAAACCGTCTTTACGTCCATCTGCCAGATCTCATAATCATGAAAGACGGCAATGGCAAGAAGGATCCGAATGGATTTGAGCATAGCCACTGGAGAAAAAGTTTCGTCATAGTCCAAACCAGGTCTTTGAGGAAAACCCTTTGCAACAAGTCTAGCCTTATAGGTTTCCACCTGTCCATCTACACCAATCTTTTTCTTGAAGATCCACTTGCATCCTATGGGTTTTACCCCATCTGGAGCAAAGTCCAAAGTCTATACTTTGTTGGTGTACATGGACTCCATCTCGGTCTGCATTGCATCCAGCCATCTTACTGAGTCGCCGCTCTGGATGGCTTGCTGGAAGCAAGTAGGTTCATCATTATCAATGACGCAATCCGCTCTATCCCCGTCTATGAGAAAACCGTAGTATCTCTCAGGCGGATGAGACGGCCTATTACTCCTACGGAGGGGTGCGGGAATGTCCTGTTCTTCTGAAACTACTAGTTCTACCAAACTTTCAGTAGTAGTTTGTGGTTCTGGAATTTCTTCCAGTTTTATTGCGCTCCCACTTGTTTCCTTTTCTAAAAACCGCTGTTATAGAAAATGGGCATTACGAGAAACAAAAACCTTTTGTTGCTCTGCGTAATAGAAAAAATACCCCTTGGAGTTCTTTGGATATCCCACAAACTTACACTGTACTGAGCGTGCCTCGAGTTTGTCTGCATGATGCTTTTTAACAAAAGCTGGACATCCCTATATTTTTAGATACTGAAGATAGGGTTTCTTCCCACTCCACATCTGATATGGTGTGGTAGGCACAGTCTTGGTAGGAACCCTGTTCAAAAGATTTGCAGCTGATTCTAGTGCATAACCCCAAAAAGATCGCGGTAACTCAGCATTACTCATCATGGAACGCACCATATCTAATAGGGTTCGGTTCCGTCTTTCCGATACACCATTATGCTGTGGAGTGTATGGAGGAGTAAGCTGAGAGAGAATTCCTTTCTCTTTTAGGTAACCCAGGAACTCGGCACTTAAGTATTCACCATCTCGATCAGATCTCAGTGTCTTGATACTTTTACCGGTTTGGTTTTCTACTTCATTCTTATATTCTTGGAATTTCTCAAAGGTCTCAGATTTATGTTTCATTAAAAAAATGAATCCATACCTAGAGTAATTATCCGTAAAAGTAATGAATTATGAAAAACCACCTCTTGCATGTGTAGACATTGGACCACATACATCGCTGTGTTTAAGTCTTAACAGCTCGCTCGCTCTTACTCCATGTCTAGTGAATGGAGTCTTTGTCATCTTTCCTTTGAGACATGATTGACAAGTGGCATAAGATTGATATTCGAACGGATCAAAATATCCTTCTCTATGTAACTTAGTTAACCTTGTCTCATTGATGTGACCTAGTCTACAATGCCATAAGAAAGCCTTATTTATATCTGGAGACTTTCTTTTTAGTGTGTTCTGGACATTGAAAATCTGTAATTGGTTTAACACGTATATACCATTATCTAGTGTACCGGACTCAATCAAACCATGATTAAGGTGGATGTTAACTACATCGCTTACAAACGTGAAATCATAAGCATCTTTTGATAACAACGATATTGATATGATATTACACGTTAAGCTAGGTACACAAAAACAGTTGCGCAAAACCAAAATATGTCCACTCGTCAATCCAAGGTGATAATCCCCTACGGACATAGCACCCACGCTAGCTCCGTTAGTAACCTGGAGGGTCATATCACCAACCTTTAGCACTCTATGGTTTCTCAGTGCCTGCAATGAATTGCATATATGAGATCCTGATCCGGTATCCAATACCCAGGAAGTAGAGTTGATTGACAGACAATTTTTAATTACAAACACACCTAAAGTCGAAGCCACAGCTTGCTTCGGGTCCTGGTTCTTGGCAATCCAAGCTTTGCAATCTTTCTTCCAATGGCCTTTCTTACGACAGTGGAAGCACTCGTTCTTTGCCACTACTGGCACCGCAACCATTGCCTTTCCCTTAACTCCCATCTTACCAACACCACCTCTCGGTTTGGTAGCGGCCTTCTTCTTCCTTCCTTTGGCCCTTGCCTTGGACCCGGAAGAGGAAGCACCGCGAACAAACATAGTGGGTGTTTCCCTTGCTTTCTGTAAGGTACCCTCTGCACTCCTCAACATGTTAAGGAGTTCTAGAAGCTCAACTTCCTTATCTTGAATGTTGAAATTCAAGATAAATTGGGCGTAGGTGGAAGGAAGGGACTGAAGAACCAATTCTGTATATAGCTCGTTCTCTAATGTCGTCCCGAGGTCCGTGAGCTCTTCTATATAGCCAATCATCTTAAGGACATGTTCTCCTAAAGATGACCCGATGGCCTGCCTCGACTGAAACAAGTTCTTCGAGGTCTCGTATCTAGCTATACGAGATTGCTCTCCATACAAATCCTTGGTGTGGAGAAATATGGATTCAAGATCCATATTCTCGTGCCTCCTCTGATGTTCATTATTCATAGAGGCAAGCACGATACATTTGGCCTTCGCGCAATCAATCTCCCAGGTCTTGCGGATTTCCTAATCCGCGACACTGGATTCTGGACCAGGGACAGCAGGTGTCTTAGTAGTAAGGACATACCCCAATTTGTCATAAATTATAGCCATCTTAACATTCCGGAACCAATCTTTATAGTTTGGCCCTGTCAAAATATTTTTATCTAATAGTAACTTAAGGCCTGTCATGTTCTGGGTCGTTGCAAAGAGAGAGAAAGGGAACACTTTAGCATGATGCTCTTGAAAATTTAGAGTGGTTTTTAGTTTATCTAAACAGGATGGCTCCCACTGTTTCTCGAATCCCTCCTCAAATCAAAAAGGAAGAACTAGTCAGGACTATTCTCACCGTATAATTCTTGCTTAACCGTTCAGCCAGGCCGGTGTCGGTACTTCGAGGGAGGTTTTTCGACGCTTTCGTGAAGTTCCTTAATTAAATAACCTCTTTTCTCTGGGGGCGTAGCCCCACTGACACCTTTCTCGACACCTACTTGGTTTATAGCATTGATCGTTAAGTGACGAATCTCCTGATGAGTAGCGGATACTCACAGTAGGATCGGGATCCAAATATCGTCGTGTGATAAAGCTGAAGGGATCCTACCAAAATTATCACACTCCAAATGGTATGCAACTCTTAGCAAATTTCAGTTTCTTTAGAAATTCCCAATATCAATTTCTGCCCCATGCTCTTATGACCTTGTCGTTGGTCAAAATGTCGTAAGTCACATGTCAAGTTCTACCCATCATTATCTTGTTAATTTGAACCCATCCGTACATACTCCCGACGTTGGCCAAATGATAATACGACTGTCCCAAACTAACTCATCTATCTATGCAACAAATGAATACCCAGCAGCTACCAAACACTATGCCTTGGCATTGGTCAAAATACATAGCTTGAATACTACTGAATACCCAAATGAAATGACAGAAGGCTACGAATGGTTTTGGCGAAACCGTGAACGTAGTGAACTTGATATGATCGAAAGAACCTGATAGCTTTTAAAAAGAGTGGTTTAAGCTCCGCAATTTAAAAATATCTTCTGTTTTAAAATAACCAAGTGGTTTCTTTTAAATTGTTCCAATGATTCAACTTTGGTTTATTTTCTTTGCATTAATATAATGCGTCCTGTCAATTAACCTATCATTGCAGAAAACAACGAAAATACAACGTCCTCTTATGCCATCCGCATTCGCCACTGGGTCCCGTCATTCACCCGTTAGGTTACTTAACTAACGACAGAGCGGGGGCTGGGCTAGCACGGGTGCAAAACATAAGCGACGCCTAATAGATATCATATATAGATATTGTACATTCGTCAGACGCAATAATAGGCATTCCAGATCACAGATGAACACATTGGATTTTCTACGAATCCGCATTCCTTTTAAGCCTGCAAAGAAAGACGAATTACACAGTCGCGATGAATAGCCAAAACCCTACCCTAGACCCCTATGGGTACGGAAAACTACCCGTCAAGTACCCGAAGTGAAGTGGTCTCCCTCAATGACGTGAGTAGGCTACTAAACACTTCAAAGTACCCGGTACTTTGTGCACCCCACCTTGGGTCTATCCTAAGAGCAGAAAACAGTAAATGAAATAATACAACGGTGGCTACAACCTCAACCCGGATGTGCCCCGCAAAAGAATATTACAACAAATTACAATTTACATTTGAATGAAAGAAACACTCGTCTCACATCCCCGGCTATCCATTCACGACAATCCAACAAGTCCACATACACAAACCAGTAAAAACTATTACAGAAAAGTGCAACCCCCTGCTAACCGACATACTAGTAGTTAGGGGTGGTTTACGAACACATTAAACAAAACACAGATATAATCAAGTTAGCCAAACATCTTAGAATTTCGATCAAGCAACACAAATGATTCTACTCCAAACAATTCTCTGTGCACATCAAACCTGAGCAGAAATGAATCATCCCAGAAAACACAATATCAACACAGAAGAATAACTGAGCAAATTTAGGTTGACTCGGAGTCAACTCGGCGGCGGATCTGCGGCGGATCGCATGGATCGGCGGCGGTTCCGCGGTGCTATGGTCGAGTCAAAGTCCCAAATTTCTTCACAATTCTTAAAATTCCCTGCTTGTAATTTTAAGGGTCCCCGAAAAATTTTTAGACCCCGTTTTAAAATCGGCAGAAACTTGATGAAAACGTCGTATTTTCGGGTTCTTTTTGCGATCGAATTTCTAACGACTTTGCTAACATGTTAGTTATGGTTTAGCTAGGCTTTGACACCACTGTAAGTCGACGTTAGACACCCCACATGATGCGGTGAAGCGGAATAGGTAAAACAATCATTTTGTTTAAACTAACATCGACTAGCTTTACGGATCTTTGCTAAACCTTAACTAACAACTACATAGAAGTGATTAGAAACTATGATAGATGATTATACCTAATGAATTAAGTCGTTCTTGTTCTTATTGATCACCACCTCGTCAGCCTCCTCGATGTGATAAAAGATCCACCCGAGAGCTACTTCTCCAAGGTTTAACCTCTCACTTGAGGTAACTAGGTGACTATAAGTGCTAATCAAGGTAACCTAGAGGATATAGAAGAGGATTAGGGATCTATTAGTCTTGCTAACCCTTGGGATCTCAACACATGAGAGAATTAGGGTTAGGGTTGAAGAGAGAGAGCTTGAGGAGAGAGAATGTGTGAGTGAGAATGAATAAATATCTTAAGTCATTTGCATAAATAATGAAGCATCAAAATATCTAGAAATAATATATCAAAATATCAACCATGCTTCATTAATTACCATGAGGTGAATCACCTCATGACTCATGATGTAATTAATGCAAATCACACATCATCTCCTCCACCTTATTAAGCTTAATTCATAAATGAATTAAAGCATAACGAGTCACCTTTCTTCTTGAAGCTTCTCGAGTAATTACGAGAACGCCCCTTCTATCCGTGAAAACACGGAAAAACTAAGACTGTATAAATCCAATAATCCAATACTAGAACTTGGCTTAAACTAAAGCCCGCTAGTAAAAACTGTCCGAACATCGTACGTGCATAAATGCACGTATGTGTCCGAACCCTGTCGTAAAACCATACGACCTCTATATCGTTTCGCCTGAAGCAGGGAAACTCTCTGTGTGGGACTCTAAACACTCGACACTACGCTGGCAGTGGGTTTAACCACAGGCTGCAAGCGGTACTAGCTGTACGTAACGGTCCCCAGGTAGATGTCGATAAGAAGGCCGTTAAGGAAACCCATCCGAACTCCTACTGAGCCTGATGTGACAATCTCGGTACAGTCCGGTCTGTTCGTATAAGACTATCGCATATCGTGCCTAGAGGGCAAGCATCAGTCCCCTAAAAGCTGTATAAGTCGTGTCGGAGTGAAGCCCATTACACCTTGAGAAGCTACTGGAAATCCTACCAGTAAATCTCATTTGCCCTGGCCAAGGACTTTGCATAATGGCTCTCCAAACACAGCGCGATATCAACTCCTAATACCGGGTGAGACGAATCCTATCTAACCGTCACTGCCTCCAAGTGCTTCGGGACTGCACCCAACTGCTACCTGTTTGCACGACTCCTTTGAGCTGTGGTAGGGTAGCAATCTAAGTGTAAGACTACGGTAGCGCCCCGGCCGTCTTTCCGAGGCCAAAATGCGGAAACGAAAATTTTTCTTAACTTGAAAACCGGCGCTATCGTATGCTTAAAACTCGGATCGTAACCATTTACCTACTGCTAGCAACTAAAGATGGGATATAATGCTATACCGAGCGATCCGTGTCCTTCGGTCTTTGGCCTCCACCCCGATCTCCTCGCGGAATCTCCGGTCTTCATCTCCTCGTCGGAAAGGGCACCACATCGCCGGGTTCTTTTACGGGCTCCCACCTCTAGACTGAAGCAACTCGGGCACGAAGTTGGCGAGCCGACGTGTCCAAGAATGTTGTAGGCTAGTGTAGAGTGGTTTGTCTCTAGTGGGTATGAAGTTGCCATATATGATGGAGGTGGAATGAACTTTGGAGAGAGGTGAGGAATATTGTAGCAAGTAAAGAATGAAATGAACATTTTTCCTCATACCAAAAATGAATCTCTCCCTCTCTCAAATGTGTCCGGCCAAGCAATATGGAGAAGGGAAAATACAAGGGAGGTGAGTGTAGGAAATCAAAATGGTGACCATAAGCCATGTGAAGAAAATGAGGAAATAATATCACATCAATTTCTAATCCAAATCCAAATCAATTCTCATCTCGTTAATGCTAGCCATGATGAAAGAAAAAAACAAAGATGCTAGATTTATCATAATCTTTCCATTTACAAGAAACCCCCTCCACAAATGCTAATTTGCAAATATTCAAATTAGCCCCTCCATCAATTATCAGCCAATGAAAGGAAGAAAGGAAAACTGGCCGAAACGGAATGCAAACTGGCAACTTCAGAAAACTGATCCCGTAATAAATTACAGGAAAACCCCGCGACCGTATATACATACCCGCATTTGTATTCCTACTGAATACAAACGCAATAAGACAAAATCTACACTGTACAATACTAGTATCCGGTTTAAACCAAAGCCTGCTAGTATTATCCGTCTGATCATGATCCGTGCAATACCGCACGGATAAGATCGAACCCTGCCATATCTCCATACGGCCTCTACGGCGTTTCGCCCAAAACTTGAGAAACTGTCTGTGGGGGACTCTAAAGACTCGTCAATACTTTGGCTGTGGATTTAACAAGTAGCTCGTCAGAGGTATTAGCCGTACGTAACGGTCTACCAAGTATTGACCAAAAGGGAGGTCGATGAGCGAACTCATCCTGACACCCTACTGAGCCTGTCAGTGACAATATCCGTACAGTCCGGTCCGTTCGTCTATGAGTATTGCATGTCAGGCCTAGGGGGTTGGTAAAAGTCAGACCCCCCAAAGCGGTACAAGTCATGTCGGAGTGTAGCCCAGAACACCCTGAGATACTACTGAAATACCTACTAGTAAATCTCCTGCCTTGTCCAAGGACTTCGTGTAATGGCTCTCCTAGACATAGCGCGATCTCACCCCCAATACCGGGAGAGACGAAACCCCTGCCGATCCGCTCATGGACTCCATATGGCTCGGGACTGTACCCAACTAAAACCTGTTTGCACGACTCCTTTGAGCCGTGGTAGGGTAGTAATCAAAGTACAGTGGGAACCCACACGAGATAAATGACGATCCCAGGTCGATGAACTAACCTGTACACATGTCAACAGGGAACTGCTATTTGACATCAGGTATAAGACCAACTAGCATGTTCCCGGCGAGTCCTGTCCGGTGTACTCATAACCCAATGAGCACCTGTATACATCTTAAGCGAACCAACTGACACCAATGGCTTGTGAGACCGGCCACCGCCCCTCGTCGGGGTCTCGACTGTATACACTAGTCTACTCTGGAGTATCGATGCCCTGTCTCGAAACTCCCTTGACTAGAGACCTTTTAAGGATGTGCTTATAGACCACAGCTCCCACGTATATGATCTCCATCATACTGCTGTCCATCAAGCAAGAATCCCAACGGCTCTATCAACGTGCAATAGTGACCTGTAAGGTCACCTGAAACAGTACACGATTATAAAGGTAAACCAGATAGCATACTATCATCTTGAGTAAGACTGTCCTACGGGCATAGGTCCTCCCTCAATCATTGCAATCACATTCCTGTGAACCAATAATTGACTCTGAGGGCACTATCTCCAGCACTAAGAACAGTGGGAACACACTCGAGACGAAGCAGCAGTGTCAAGTCTGCGGACTATGCTGTACTCATGTCACCTGGGAACTGTTAACTGACGACGGGTATAATACCAACCAACAGTTCCCTGCGAGTCCTGTCCAGTGTACCCGTAACCCAACGAGCACCTGTATACTATCTCCAGTACAACGTACTAATGGCTGTGGGACAGACCATTTCCCCTGCTGGGATGAGAAGCGTACACAATAGTCTACTCCGGAGTATCAATGCCCTGTCTCGATAATCCTACGACTAGAGACCTAAAAAAGGATGTGCTTGTAGACTGCCCATCCCCCACTAGTGTGATTGCCATCACAACGCTGGTAGTCAAGCAAGATGCTAAGGGCTTTATCAATATATATTCGCGATATGCTAACATATACACATATTAAGATAGACCTAAACCAAGTAGCATACTACTATGTTGAGCGAGACTGTTAATATAACTGTGAATATCCCAAGCTTCTATTAAGTAATATACAAACTAGTATGATACAATAATGGCCCCTAGGGCATATACACTAATACTATATATATATCTATGTACCTATATCCCAGGTCACATCCATAACAATCTCATATTAGGGCACCGGCAAGGTATCAATCATCTCAATCGACTCACATTCGTATACCAACATATCATCATATCACATATTAAATCGTATTATCTTTTTATCATACTTATATCTCGAATAGAGTCAAGTTTACATATACATTCTACCTTTACTATAAGCATATGTATCTAATCTAACATACACACCCGAACCATACAAATGGTGTGTTTGAAAGATGCGAATCGTAGTTTTGAAAGTAAGGGCTATGTTGTTTTAAGGAAAAGATATCATTTAAAAATCCGTAACGTCCCTCAAGATATCTGTTTAAAAGATGCATACGATTCTTCAGTTTTTAAATAGGTATGGTTCGGATGATACATCGACGTCGACTATCTAGTCCTATAGTACACTAAACGACAATATCATCAAATATCATCCTCAAATCCCGTCATCATATATTGGTCGTATCAAAACACTTCTAACTATCCTTAATTTCTAATATGGTTCTCTAACTACCTTTTTACTATATCTATAGTTTTCTATTGAAGGTTTCATTAACCATAATCTATATAAATAAATCGGTTTCCATCAAAGTGTGCGGGGATGCTATACGCCATCCACCCGACTTCCCCCATGGATATAGATCCACTCACCTTGATCCATGCTTGCCGAAGTCGAGGCGCTTCGTCATCTCGGAATCCACACGAGGGTACCTATAACCAATACACAATCGCAAAAGCTTATTAAAATCAAGTCGGAAAAACCAAAACGGCTACAGAACAAGCACGAATCAAATCCAACCCACCCCGAGCCCCTAACCCAAAGCCCAGGCCGCAGATTTCCGTCTGGCCGCAAATCAGCAATTTGTGGCCAGACGGAATAAATCTGCAGCCTGGGCTTTGGGTTAGGGGCTAGGGTCTTTAGGGTATGCTACATACTGCCTGCACATCTCTCTGTGTTTGCTAAATAATTTCTAGTGTCCCCGGGTGATAGCAGATCACAAAATACCAACACAATTTCCACAAAATCTAATATCGGCAGATTTTGTAAGTTCGTATTTAGGGTTTAAGTCTATGGTTAGGGTCTAATATAATATCATTACAGGGGTTGTAGTCACTAGCACTCTCAATTACACCTTCACTGCTCAAGATTCGACAAAACCCTAACTTGAAATTCTCAAAGTCCACTAAACCGAACTAAATCACTTCTAAACATGCATAGGTGTTAAGATGAAAGAAAGACTATACTAATGGTGCAGAGATTACCTCATTTGGCAACTCAAGAATTTTCTTGAGTTGCCCCAAGTGTCTAAAATCCTAGCTTTCTTGGTCCAAAGTATAGCTTGTGTGCTTGTGCACATTTTTAATGAAAGTGAGATGGAGCTTTGAGTTGATTTTGGCTGTATTTTGAGGCTTGAAGAAGGGGATGGAGATGGGGCAGCCAAGGTGAGAGGGAGAGAGGAAGGAGATGAAAATGATGAAGTGTGGAGACAAGCCATGGTCAATGGAGATCCCTCACCCCCTCTCTCTCATGCCCATCTCTCATTATGATATCCTTTTCTTTTCTTTTATTTTCCTATTCTTTTCTTTTCATAATACAACAACAACCATGAAAAAGAAAATGAAGAAAAGCCATGATAAGAATGTAATAAGTGCTAAAAATGATATGGTGCATGTCATGTGCACAAAACCGGATTAATGCAAGATTAGCGATATTTAATCGTGATTAGCATTAAAAGTAATATAATTAATTATATAACAATCTGTAAATGCTCAAATCTTATAAAACACCCTCTTTTCAGTAATTCCTATAATTTTCCAATTATTTTCCACTTTTATCGGTATTTAATTATACCACACATTAAAATATTCACAATATTTATTATTTAATAAAAAAATTCCCAAAAATAAAATTTTATTTTTCTGAAATGTTACAATCTTTCCCCTTAAAGAAATTCAGTCCCCGAATTTAAATTTAAACCCCCAAACACTAAAACATTTCAACAATCCGCTCAAATCAACGGGGCTCCAAAATCACAGAAGATACCGAATAACACAGCGTGTCAAGTGCGCATGAATACGAGTACAAAACTAAAAAAACCGAACTCCGTAAAGCGTCACGCAAATTTTCGGATTTGCACGCATATCCTCGGAGTTACAATAGAGATACAGATCTCGAAATCCAATACTGAAATCCAATATACACTAGTCAAATACTATAGTATGTATATAGTACACATTTTAGAAAAATATCCAAAACCGAATAAAATACATGCAAAATCTTTTCTGAACCGCCGTGTGATGCGTAACTCACGACACAAGTGACGGACGCTCATTTGTAAAGTAATAAATATACCTTCATATATGTTTTGATAAATATGCGTTTCGTCGTTCCAAAATATCCAAAAGGTTTTCGTTTTGTAAATGTTCGTGTCGCTCATAGATACGTAAGAAATAGCGAGACTATAACCCCTTTTTGAAAACCTCTGGTTAAACTTTTAATGCATGCGAAAAACTCAGGTATTGTCTTCAGATCAGCCCTGTTCGGCCACTACATAATAGCGTGCCCATCAAGAAAACAAGGTACTCAAAAGCAAAATCAGCCTCAAAAGGCGTATCCAACAATCACGTGCGTCTGGTGCGCACGGAAATCAGATCCAAATACCAGTGCCACAATATGCACAAAAGCAAAGTAAGTGCAACGGGTATGCACGTAAGCATCTGTCTAGTGCAATGGGTGTGCACGACAACAAAGTCAAGTGCATCTAGAGTGCACGAAAATCTCAATCCAATGCAACTAACATGCACGAACGAAAATCCCAATCGACTGCATCCGGTGTGCACCAAATCAAATCTCATATCATGCGTCCAACATGCGCGAAAATCCAAATTAGGTGCACTCATCATGCATGAATGAAATCGAAATCAAATGCATCCCATATGTACAAATAAAATCTAAGTCAAGTGCATCCGCGCATAAAACACAAATCTGGCAAAACAATTGCTCAAGACATTAATCGGGTGCAACCAAGGTACGGAGTATAAATCTAGTGCAACTAATGCACAATATACCCATCCGGTGTAACAAACGCATGAAATGCAAATCTAGTGCAACAAAGGCACGAAATACGAATCTGGTGCAACAGATGCACAAAACACAAATCCAGTGCATCCAGTGCACGAAATACCACTTTAATGCAACCAGTGCATGAAAACCCATCAATAACTCAATATGTATAAAAAGCAACACCGAGTGTACCAATGTATATAAAATCATAAACGTGTGCAACTGCGTGCATAAAACACATATAAATGCACTGCAAGCACATATAAGCTATACCGAGTGCAAAAATCAAATCGAGTGCGTACCACACGCACAAAATCAAATCAACGGTATGAAATCCATGAAATCATAAACACGTGCCACCAGGGCACAAAATCGACATCAAGTGCAATAAATACGCACAAATCGCAAATCAACACAACGGTGTATAAAATATATATCAATTGCAATAACTATGCACAAAATGTAACTACCCAGTAGGTGCAGCCATGGTGCACGAAAACAATATCATGAAACTCAATCATCAAAACTCAAATCCAAGAGATATAAGCGTGATACTCGGATCACAAATGCAAATCGCAATAAATGACATCGAGGTACACCTCCTACAATGTCGGAAAAATGTCGGTGCGCCCAAAACTGGCAGAGCAAGAACATCCGCTTGCCTCCTGCTCTTGGTCTGGCGTCCTCTGTCTCTGGGTCCTCATTTCTCTGTGGATTACCAATCTTGAAATCCATCGGCTCATCGGTCCGGTCCGGTGTGCTAACGGGGACGATTCCGCTCTAGCACTTCTCTGGTCATCTCTCGGCCAATCATCACGGTACTCGTAAAGCAGCACATTACCGGCATCTTCCTCTGGCCCTCTAAATACTCATAACACATCTGATACTCGGTGCGAATCTTATTGCAGCAGTGTCCTGGAAGGAATCCTGCTCAAGGTCTCTTCTGATCTCGCCTATGCCGAACTGTACAGAGGCTGGTACTCTTACATAATCTTTTCTCGCCTTCTGGATATCTGCATTCTCAGCACAACATTTCCTTGGGGACTGGCCGTATCCCAACGCCTCTGTATGCATATCAGATCCTTATCTCGACGGGGAGTAGCAACAGCTCGTCAGCATCTCGTATGAACCTCTGGCTCCACTCATTTGTATCATCGTCCACTTTGATGTCATGTCGTGCTATCTGCGTACAGCAATGGTCCTCGGCTACAGTCAATCCCGAGTCTCTCGTACGGACTCGAAATTACGAACTCGGTATCTTCATCACTCTGTAGAAGATATCTGGCCGAACACGTCCTCGGGAACTCGTCCTAACCTTCGGAGATATACTCCATACTCATCCATTCTCGATCCATTCACAACGCATCTGGGTGAGGTCCTCTATCTGAAGCTGGTCAGCTTGCTGGTCTCCTATCACATGATATACGAACGACGTCAAACTTTTCGATCGAGTCATCATGGTCCTAAAATTTCCCAAAAGCTTAACACCTGAGCACAGTCTAAAATATCTGGTACATACCGCAGTACCTCTGGACCAACCGTAGAAGGGCAAACCCAAGCCTCACTGATGGCACCGCTAAACTGCCGCAAACCCTAAAGTTCAGAACCGGTTCCATGGTCATCATGTCGAGTTAGGGTTTCATTCTTCTATAGGGTCCACATAATTACTTGTATGTTCCTCCGAACACTTTAAACTTGGATAAATGGGTTAATGACACTCGTTCAAACTTTTTAGCTTTGCCTAGCCGACATGTGAAAACCCTTCGTCCGCATGCTAAAGAATGCCTCTATCTTCCAGGAAGGACGGTGCATCACGGTCATCTCTAGATCGGTCATCTCTAGACCTGAGTAAGACTCTCCACAATGGAAATCTTCAACTCAACTTGGCTTGCGTCAACGCATCAATCTGACGAAACACCTTCGTCTCCCAACTCGGGGTAGACTAGCTATCACCTGTCGCAGCTCTGCCTGAAAGCTCCAGCGATCTCAGCTCATAAAGTCTGGAGGCGACATCACATCAATCTCAGCAACAGCTGGGTCATCTGTCCACACGGTAGGCGACATCACAATCTCTGAAGTAGGCTGTACATCAACAGTTCTCTCACAACAGGCAGCCTCTATCAATAGCCCGATCATCCAGTGAAAAACCAAACACTCGCCTCAACAAGAGGTCACGACACAATACTACATCGAGACATTCCCATTTCCCCAGAAAACACAATGGTTAGCCCTCGTACCAGACGAGCTTGCCCTGAACGCAATACTAGCAGCAGCTCAACCTGCACTCAAACCATGGTGACAGGAACCTCAATCGTGTGTCGACAAAACAGATCAAGGGCATGGAAGGAAACGACAGATCCAGAATGGATACATGATCATAAGAAGAAATAGCATCAATGAAAGTATGATCATGGAAACGAATAGAATCAAGGATCTCAAATCGATGTTTAATCATGGGTACGAAGAGAATCATAGATCTCAAAATATGTACATCCTAAGGTTTCTTAAGTGGAGTATCGTATCGTAAATATGCCGCGGAACATACGTACGGTACGCCACTCTACTCAAGCTACCTACTCCATCAATCAGGGCTAGCCTATGAAACGAAAGTTCGGGTCTAATACCCCTCCCCCCCGTTCAAGTCTAAGTTCCATAAGGTCAAGCCTAGATTCCGAAATACAAACCCGCCCTAGATTCCACATGGTCAAACATAGACTTGAACCAAGGTTAAACCTAACGCTCTGATACCAACTTTGTCACGACCCGAAATATTAGCCCGTGACCAGTTTAAATCACGCAACGTATAAAGGCGTAACGTAATTAAAGTAAGCTAAAACCCAGAAATCTAAACCTTTTTATGAAAATAAAGGATGTGAAGTTTTGAAATAAAGGTATAATGAAATCAAGTTTTCTTAATGCATAAAAAAGGAACATGAATGATGAAAGTAAAATTTACTAGTTTGAAAATATGTTTCGTTTTTTAAAATTTGGGCAGCACCTCTTTTGTATATTTTGATCCAAAACCATAAATACATAACAAGAATAATGACATCCCTAAGCGGGAGCTAGCTCTTCGCCAACCGGCGGATCACAACCACGCAAAACAGTATAAGTATGTATACGACGCCCAACGGCGAAGTTCACCATAAAAGATAAAGAAATAATCAAGACATCAAACCACAAGTAGCGGAAAACCCCTCGCTCCAAGTCTCGCAACCACAATCTCACTAAATCCCATTACTTATACGAATTACTAATTTTGATTGATGGAGTTAACTAGATACAAAATGAAATACAAATACCAGAGTGGGTACGATACAAATGTCCCACCTACCAAAGCAATCGCCCGAAAGAAACTGTGTGCCAGCGATTCCGCTACTGATCCATACGGTCAACCTGAAAGAACTGTGGCACAACGGGGGTGAGTTACCAACTCGTGAGTAGAAAAACATCAACAAGTAGAAATCGAATAAACAACGACTCCTAGGTCAACTATATCATAAGGGTAATACTATGATATTTAGGGTGACGGGTTCGGTATATGTGCCAACAATGTAATCAATACCTACATGTATGCGGATATAGTCCAACAATATAACCAATGTCTGTATGAATGTGGATCTCATCCAACCATATAATCAATGTATGTATTCATGTGGATCTCGTCCATGTGTCCACCACTGAGACAACATCATCATGCATGTAATTATCATAAAAGCGTATGCATGAAAGTATGAGGATATAAATCAACATGTGTCCCTCGCGACACATCAAAATCATGGAACCTGAGTGTCCAGCATCGAAACTCGAAACATCATGAAACCCGTGTCCAGCATCGACGCGTAAATCTTCATATCTCGGGCTCCGTTAGTCCGGATCGGCCCTCGGGCTCCGTCAGTCCGGATCGGCCCATATCATCTCTTGACTCTGGTCGGTATCCTTCGGATATCCGCCGAGCCCAAATACTTTCACTGGTAGGTAGTGCTCCCCTGCTAGGCTCAACGTCTAACATATATGAGTCTTCTTGCCCCGGGTACCTAACCGGGTCCACCATGTACCCGGAGACGGTGTCTACCGCTCCTCGAATCGGGTTTCACATGCCACTCTCAGAACCGAGAAAACACATGGTGGACGTACTGAAATATCATATCAAGAGAACCCGGGTTTTTTTAAAACAGTACATGCTTTCCTTTGAAATCGCCACGGTTCTCAAATACAGAAATCTCATGAAAACAGCATATCTCAATGCGTAAAAGTGTAAAGCATGATGTATGCGACATATAACAGAAATGTAAGCATATTCGTATATCATGCAACATGGAACAGTAATATGCACATATCGAGGGAAAGCCGCTCTTTTAAATGAATTCAGTTTTAAAATATATCACGCGGTTCCCAAATCTCCAAAATCGAATGCAATACCGTATAAAGGCGCATATGTGTATATACGCAAGTATGGACGTACAAATGTGTATGTCCGCAAGTATGGTGTATGATATGTATGTACGCAAGTATGGTATACAATATGTATGTGCGCAAGTATGGTGTACAATATGTATGTGCGCAAGTATGGTGTACAAAATGTATGTGCGCAAGTATGGTGTACAATATGTATGTGCGCAAGTATGGTGTATAATATGTATGTGCGCAAGTATGGTGTACAATATGTATGTCATGATGCAGCAACCCTTCTGTGCAGTGACATGGCAATTATCGATGACGAAGTGTGTAAGCCGGCAAATCTGTGTTGTGTAACATACGCATCATCGATAATGGTGCAGGTGTACTAGCACAGATATAAACAATGTAATGAGAATAATATGAATGCAGCATAAGATAAATCATATGAAAATGCTGACGGGTATACGTATCTAACATGTCCGAGTCGGTGAATCTATCAATCGGCATCTAGCCACACAACATTACGTACGGTATAATCCATCGCACGACATCCTCTAGTCAAGGGTATGGATCAAACCTCAAGTCAAACTCATCACGTACGGAAAATCATCGTACGGCGGCATTAAGCTATCAGGGATCCTATCAACCTTTGCGATAATGAGGGGTACGGACCTAACGTCTCATACGACATATCACACATGATTCACGACCTTCTATATATATCTATGTACTTATGTCCCAGGTCACATCCATAACAATCTCATATCAGGGGACCGACAAGGTATCAATCATCTCAATCGACTCACATCCGTATACCAACATATGATCATATCACATATTAAATCGTATTCTCTTTTTATCTTCCTTATATCTCGCATAGAGTCAACTTTACATACATATTCTACCTTTACTATAAGTATAAGTATCTAATCTAACATACACACCCGAACCATACAAATGGTGTTTTTGAAAGATGCGAATCGTAGTTTTGAAAGTAGGGGCAACGGTGTTTTTAAGGAAAAAATATCATTTGAAAATCTGTAACGTCCGTCAAGGTATCTGTTTAAAAGATGCATACGATTCTTCAGTTTTTAAATAGGTATGGTTCGGATGACACATCTACGTCGACCATCTATTCCTATAGTACCCTAAACGACAATATCATCAAATATCATCCTCAAATCCCGTCACCACATTTTAGTCGTATCAAAACACTTCTAACTATACTTAGTTTCTAATATGGTTCTCTAACTACCTTTTTACTCTGATAGTTTTCTATTGAAGTTTTCATTAACCATAATCTATATAAATAAATCGGTTGCCATCAAAATGTGCGGGGGTGCTATACGCCATCCACCCAACTTCCCCCGTGGATATAGATCTACTCACCTTGATCCTTGCTTGCCGAAATCGAGGCGCTTCGTCGTCTCGGAATCCACGCGAGGGTACCTACAACTAATACACAATCACAAAAGCTTATTAAAATCAAGTCGGAAAAACCAAAACGGCACAAGTTTTGCTCATAGCTTAAAACCTATAGCTTCGCGTGCAAAACACGACTAATAATCCTAGTCGTTGACGTTCAAACGCCACACGACCAAATACAATTCCCAATATCTAAACCAAGCATCCCAAAATACGGAAAACATAGCCAAAAACAGCCTAATATGCTCCCAGATTTTACCCTAGATGAAATTAGCCAATTTTGCATATGTAAACGGTCTAGTTTAGAGGAGATGGAGCTACAGAACAAGCACGAATCAAATCCTACCCACCCTGGACGCAATTTGCGGCTAGACAGAATAAATCTGTGTCCTGGGCTTTGGGTTAGGGGCTCGGGTCTTTAGGGTATGCTACATACTGCCTGCACATCTCTCTGTGTTTGCTAAATAATTCCTAGTGTCCCCGGGTGATAGCAGATCACAAAATACTAACACAATTTCCACAAAATCTGATATTGGCAGATTTTCTAAGTTCGTATTTAGGGTTTAAGTCTGTGGTTAGGGTCTAATATAACATCATTATAGGGGTTGTAGTCACTAGTACTCTCAATTACACCTTCACTACTCAAGATTCAACAAAACCCTAACTTGAAATTCTCAATGTCCACTAAACCGAACTAAATCACTTCTAAACATTTATAGGTGTTAAGATGAAAGAAAGACTATACTGATGGTGCAGAAATTACCTCATTTGGCAACTCAAGAATTTTCTTGAGTTTCCCCAAGTGTCCAAAATCCTAGCTTTCTTGGTCCAAAGTGTAGCTTGTGAGCTTGTGCACATTTTTAATGAAAGTGAGATGGAGTTTTGAGTTGATTTTGGGTGTGTTTTGAGGCTTGAAGAAGGGGATGGAGATGGGGCAGCCAAGGTGAGAGGGAGAGAGGAAGGAGATGAAAATGATGAAGTGTGGAGACAAGCCATGGTCAATGGCGACCCCTCACCCTCTCTCTCTCATGCCCATCCCTCATTATAATATCCTTTTCTTTTCTTTTATTTTCCTATTCTTTTCTTTTCATAATACAACAACAACCATGCAAAAGAAAATGAAAATAGCCATGATAAGAATGTAAGAAGTGCTAAAAATGATATGGTGCATGTCATGTGCACAAAACCGGATTAATGCAAGATTAGCGATATTTAATCGTGATTAGCATTAAAAGTAATATAATTAATTATATAACAATCTGTAAATGCTAAAATCTTATAAAACACCCTCTTTTCAGTAATTCTTATAATTTTCTAATTATTTTCCACTTTTATCGGTATTTAATTATACTTCATATTAAAATATTCACAATATTTATTATTTAATAAAAAAATTCCCAAAAATACTATTTTATTTTCCTGAAATGTTACACCTCTGGATGCGCAGGCATCCAATGCCGTTGTGACAGGTATTCTTTCGGTTTTTTCATCCTATGCATATTTCTTTCTGGTGTTGTTTGAAATGGTATCCACATATTTTTTATCGAGGTTTAGCCGATAGTAGTCCTTGCTAAATCAGCCTCTTGTTGTGATTTCTCCCGTAGGCTAGTCTTTTATCGCTCGATATGTTTTTCGTTCGTGTTTGTTTTTTTCGTATCGGAGATAGGGGTTCTTCTGTCAATTTGATTCTTCTCGGTATGCTGACTTCGATGTTCTTCTGGGCATGGATTGGTTAGCCACGTGTTATGCATCCGTGGACTGTCGTAAGGCAGTCAGATTTATTTTTTCGGGTAAGCCAGTTCTTGTTGTTCACGGAGACCTTAGCGCCACCCTTCCCAGCTTGATTTCTTCTCTTCGCGCTAGTCAGCTTTTGAGAAAAGATGTCAGGGATTCTTGGCGTATGTTTGTGATGTTAGAGCTTTAGAAATCCGGTGGGACCAGGTCCCGATTATGAGGAAATTTCAAGACGTCTTTCTTTAGAAGTTGCCTGTTTTGTCGCCAGAGCGCGATATTGAGTTCTGCATTGACTTGATCCTTGGCACGGGTCCTATTTCTATACCGCTTTATCGGATGGCCCGGGCGGAGCTTAAAGGAGCTGAAGGATTAGTTGCAGGATTTGCTGGATAAAGGGCTTATTCGACCAAGTGCGTCACCTTGGGGAGCTCCTGTCCTGTTCGTCAAGAAGAAAAACGACAGTTTGCGTTTGTGCATCGATTATTGTCTGTTGAATCGAGTGACTGTGCAGAACAGATATTCCCTACCTCATATTGACGATTTGTTTGATCAGCTCCACGGTGCGGGGCACTTCTCGAAGATTGACTTGCGGTCAGGTTACCATCAGTTACGGGTTCGAAAGGATGATATTCCGAAGACTGCTTTTCGCACGCGCTACGGGCATTATGAGTTTCTGGTGATGTCGTTTGAACTCACCAATGCCCCAGCAGCGTTTATGGACTTGATGAACCGTATATTCAGGCTGTTTCTTAATCAGTTTATCATCATGTTCATTGATGACATCCTAGTATACTTCCGGAGCCAAGAGGAGTATGAGCAGCATTTGAGGATTTCATTGCAGACTTAGAGGGAGCATTAGCTGTTCGTTAAATTCTCCAAGTGTGCCTTCTGGCTTGACAGCGTTGATTTCTTGGGTAACGTAGTTATGGGAGATGGTATACATGTAGACCCGAAGAAGATCGAGGTCGTTCAACACTGGTCCAGACCTATATCAGTGATGGAGGTTGTAGGGTTACTTAGCATGACAGCAAGGTTTCGGGAGGCATCTTCCATGCTGTTTTCAAAATTTGCCGTACTAAAGAACCCTAACCCTAGAATCTTAACTAGAGATTTAGATAATACAAGAATGTAAACATCTTTACATCTAAGTGAATGAGGAATACAACCTTTGTAGACCTGTCCTTCACTTCTAAAGCTCCGTATAGTAGTCTCTTCGCTCCAAGTAATGAACACCCGAACTCTAGTAAAGGTTCACATGAAGAAATGAACAAGCTTACTCGAAGTCTTTGAGGCCGAAGATGATCTACGTCGAGGAGACTCAAGCTTATGCTACCTCTTCGCTAATGGTAGATTAGTGAAGCAAACACCCTAAACTAAATGGCTAATATAGTAGAGGATGATGAAGTAGGAATTGGGTTCACTTTAGATTTATTTTTTCTCACAATATTTCGTCATCTCTCCAAACCCTAGAAAGCTTTTTTCTTGAGGAAGATGAAGATGGAGAGAGAAGAGAATGAAAACTCATAAGGTGAGAATAGCAACCATGGGTGAGTTAGTGTCATACACTAACTCATGTAGAGAATAAACCACGACTAAAAGAATAATGGTTAGGTTAATAAATATCTTAAATAAAACAAATGAGTGCACTTAGTCAATGGTTCCACAAGCTTCTCCAAGCTTCAACCATTAATCCAATTTCCACTAATTTATGAATTACTATAATAAATATATACCGCTTATTATATCAAGCATGGTGTAAGTCTCATACACCCATGAAGCATGTGGCATCAAGCATGACACAAATAAAATGTACATTAATATATATCACATATATACTATATGCACATAAGTTAGAAAAAGAATACTTAGTGAGCAAATATTAGTTAATGTAAGTTAATATATCAAATATATAATTATACATTAAATTATCAAATCAACACTTGATTTAATAATCTGGCTATATCACATACAACCGACCAATATCATATGAATTAACTTATCGAATCAACACTTAAACTGATAACCCGGCTATATCTCATATAACCATCCGATATCACATATCACGAGAATAGAATGCGGTATCACATACGCGCATTAATCTCGGTTCCGCACATATCACATATGTTCTTCTACTTTGTTTCACATGAACTAGGAAACCTCTGTGTAGGACTCTAAAGACTCATCAATACGCCGGCAGTAGGTGATGATCATATCAAACACCCACAAGACGCAAGCGGTCTGCTAAACATAACGACCATCCGGGTATTGAGCGATCAGAAGATTAACAAGCAAGCCTTCTCATACTCCTGCGAATCCAATCAGTAACACTACCGTACAGTCCATTCTCTTCATCTGATATGTCGCATATCGCAGCCTGGGGGTGGTATTACGTCAGACCCCAATAGCCTGATAAGTTATGCCGATGCTGTAAGTCTACGGTAGTGCCCCGGCCGTCAATCCGTGACCAAACGCGGAACAAAAATGTAACAACTCCAATTTTTGTATACATAAAATTGATTTAAATTTGAAGTATACTTGGAGTATTTAATGTTGTTGTTACCACTTTAAGTATTTATTTTCCCACAATAATTACAAGAAAGAGCTTGTGGCTCACTGGTAAGACTTTGCACTGCTGAACCAAGCCACCAGAGTTCAAATCCCATACCCCACATTATTTTTAATATTGAATTTTTTTAAAACCTTTAGAATACCAAGAGTTTACATGTGCATATCTCACAAAAACCCCACTACAACCATTTTTATTTTTAAATTTTCATCTACCCTAACCCTAGCCTAACACTATAAATACCAACCCTACACACTACCCTCTCACCCCTAAAATCTTGAGCCACTCTCTCAAAAGTTTTCCAAGAAGTGTGTGCTTTGAAAACAAGTTCGCGGCGAAGCTCCGACGAGATTCCGGCGGGAATTCCGGCGACGTTTTTAGAAACAACCGGCGACGAAGTAACGCCTCGGCAACTTCTTTAGTTCCCCTATACTCATTAGTATAGATCGAAACCCGTAAGTCCCATTCTATCTCCCTTTCTAATTCTCAAAAATACGAAATTACGAAACCCGACGGAATCGGAACAAATCCAATTTCCGGTTCGGTTTTCTAAAAAATTTCACTTCTAATCAATTCAAACATGTCTAAACATCTTTATCATGATTATTAAACTTGTAAAAATCAATTTGAATAAGTTTTCACACATGAAATGATAACCTTTTTAACTTACTGTATTTTTTTCACTTAGTACCATCATATTTCAATTTCACATTTAACCCGTCAACATTGCTATACCTTAAAATAGATCATGAGATAATGACCTACCTCCTCACACACACATATGCAACCATAATACGCTATCTTGAAAACTCCTAATACGATAAAACAAGATTTTACATTAAAATACCATTTCTTTAATAAAACCTTTTATAAAAGTTTAGGTTTGATACATTTGTTTAAACAATATCTTTAAAAGGAAAAATACGATAAGTTGTGGACATCGATCGTTTATC